>CM068744.1:69626173-70099573 GCA_035084275.1 Hydrolagus colliei | reverse complement strand
CAGTACATCTATTTCTACCTCTGTCTCTATCAGCACCCTCTCTATATTTTCTCTCTATTCTCACTCTCTATTCCCTCACCCTCTGTATTCTTTGCCCTCTTTTCTCTCTCTCTCTCACCTTAAACTGAATTCCTCTCCATGTACAGTACTTGTTTGGGTGGACGTTTAATATTGCACAAACCTGTGGAAAAAGCCAGGAGTCCAGGAGAGCGGTGGTTGGCATGCGTGCCTCACAGGTCAGTGGACCTGGGTTTGATTCGCGGGCAAAAACCTCAAATTTCCTTACTGCTCGAGCGGCTGTTTATGGAGCAGTGAGTGGGGGCCCGGATGTTAGTCGATTGGCCAATTGTTTTTCTGAGGGGGATGATAACCCCTTCAAAAAAAAAAATAGTTTGGTCACCCGCAATCCACGGCTGTTTGTGGGGACGCCGCTGGGCGCAATTGGCCATCGCACTTCGCCCACAAACATACAGTCGATTCACTTTACAGTACGTTCTGTGAAGCGCTTTGAGACGCAGTCTAGAAGGCGCGTAAAGCTCCATAGCACATGCAGGGATTATTATTATTATTATTATTCTCACACTCACTCTATCCTCTCTCTCCGACTGCTGCCCCCCACCCCCCACCTCTCTCCTCACTGCCCCCCCCACACCTCTCTCCTCACTGCCCCCCCACACCCCCCACCTCTCTCCTCACTGCCCCCCCCCACCTCTCTCCTCACTGCCCCACCCACCCTCTCCTCACTGCCCCCCCTCACCTCTCTCCTCACTGCCCCCCCCCCACCTCTCTCCTCACTGCCCCCCCCACCCCTCTCCTCACTGCCCCCCCTATCCCCCACCCCTCTCCTCACTGCCCCCCGCCCCCTCACCTCTCTCCTCACTGCCCCCCCACCCCTCTCCTCACCGCCCCTCCCCCCACCCCTCTCCTCACTGCCCCCCCCAACTCTCTCCTCACTGCCCCCCTCCCACCCCTCTCCTCACTGCCCCCCCACACCCACCACCCCTCTCCTCACTGCCCCCCTACCCCTCTCCTCACTGCCCCCCCACCCCTCTCCTCACTGCCCCCCCCCCTCACCTCTCTCCTCACTGCCCCCCCCACCTCTCTCCTCACTGCCCCCCCACCCATCTCCTCACTTGCCCCCCCATCCCTCTCCTCACTGCCCCCCCATCCCTCTCCTCACTGCCCCCCCCCCCCCACCTCTCTCCTCACTGGCCCCCCCCCTCACCTCTCTCCTCACTGCCCCCCCCCACCTCTCTCCTCACTGCCCTCCCCACCCCTCTCCTCACTGCCCCCCCCATCCCCCACCCCTCTCCTCACTGGCCCCCCGCCCCCTCACCTCTCTCCTCACTGCCCCCCACCCCTCTCCTCACCGCCCCTCCCCCCACCCCTCTCCTCACTGCCTCCCCCAACTCTCTCCTCACTGCCCCCCTCCCACCCCTCTCCTCACTGCCCCCCCACACCCCCCACCCCTCTCCTCACTGCCCCCCCCACCCCTCACCTCACTGGCCCCCCCCTCACCCCTCTCCTCACTGGCCCCCCCACCTCTCTCCTCACTGCCCCCCCACCCATCTCCTCACTGCCCCCCCATCCCTCTCCTCACTGCCCCCCCATCCCTCTCCTCACTGCCCCCCCCCTCACCTCTCTCCTCACTGCCCCCCCCCTCACCTCTCTCCTCACTGCCCCCCACACCCCTCTCCTCACTGTCCCCCCCACCTCTCTCCTCACTGCCCCCCCCCACCTCTCTCCTCACTGCCCCCCCCCACCCATCTCCTCACCTGCCCCCCCACCCCTCTCCTAACTGCCCCCCCACCCCTCTCCTCACTGCCCCCCCCTCACCTCTCTCCTCACTGCCACCCCCACCCCTCTCCTCACTGCCCCCCCCTCACCTCTCTCCTCACTGCCCCCCCCCACCTCTCTCCTCACTGCCCCCCCCCCACCCATCTCCTCACTGCCCCCCCCACCCCTCTCCTCACTGCCCCCCCCTCACCTCTCTCCTCACTGCCACCCCCACCCCTCTCCTCACTGCCCCCCCCTCACCTCTCTCCTCACTGCCCCCCCCCCACCTCTCTCCTCACTGCCCCCCCCACCTTTCTCCTCACTGCCCCCCCCACCTTTCTCCTCACTGCCCCCCCCCCCCACCTCTCTCCTCACTGCCCCCCCACCCCCACCTCTCTCCTCACTGCCTCCCAACCCTCTCCTCACTGCCCCCCCCTCACCTCTCTCCTCACTGCCCCCCCACCCCTCACCTCTCTCCTCACTGCCACCCCCTCACCTCTCTCCTCACTGCCCCCCCCCCCACCTCTCTCCTCACTGCCCCCCCACCTCTCTCCTCACTGCTCCCCCCACCTCTCTCCTCACTGCCCCCCCACCCCTCTCCTCACTGCCCCCCCCCCCACCTTTCTCCTTACTGCCCCCCCAACCCTCTCCTCCACTGCCACCCCCCCCACCCCTCTCCTCACCGCCCCCCCCCACCTCTCTCCTCACTGCCCACCCCCACCCCCCACATCTCACCTCACTGCCCCCCCACCTCTCTCGTCACTGCCCCCCCCCACCCCTCTCCTCACTGCCCCCCACCGCTCTCCTCACTGACCCCCCTCACCTCACTGCCCGCCCCCCACCTCTCTCCTCACTGCCCCCCCCTCACCTCTCTCCTCACTGCCCCCCCCACACCTCTCCTCACTGCCCCCCCCCCACCTCTCTCCTCACCGCCCCCCCCCCCCACCCCTCTCCTCACTGCCCCCCACCCCTCTCCTCACTGCCCCCCCCCTCACCTCACTGCCCCCCCCCACCCCTCTCCTCACTGACCCCCCCACACCCCCCACCTCTCTCCTCACTGCCCCCCCCACCCCTCTCCTCACTGCCCCCCCTCACCTTTCTCCTCACTGCCCCCCCCCCTCACCCTCTCCTCACTGCCCCCACCCACCCCTCTCCTCACTGCGCCCCCCACCCCTCTCCTCACTGCACCCCCCCACACCTCTCCTCACTGCCCCCCACCCCCCACCTCTCTCCTCACCGACCCCCCCAACCCCCACCTCTCTCCTCACTGCCCCCCCCTCACCTCTCTCCTCACTGCCCCCCCCACCCCTCTCCTCACTGCACCCCCCCCCACCTCTCTCCTCACTGCCCCCCCACCCCTCTCCTCACTGCACCCTCCCACCTCTCTCCTCACTGCTCCCCCCCTCACCTCTCTCCTCACCGCCCCCCCCCACCCCTCTCCTCAATGCCCCCCCCACCCCTCTCCTCACTGCCCCCCCCCACCTCTCTCCTCACTGCCCCCCCCACCCCTCTCCTCACTTGCCCCCCCCCCACCCCTCTCCTCACTGCCCCCCCACCTCACCTCTCTCCTCACTGCCCCCCCCCCTCACCTCTCTCCTCACTGCCCCCCCACCTCTCTCCTCACTGCCCCCCCCCCACCTCTCACTTCACTGCCCCCCCCACCTCTCCTCACTGCCCCACCCCTCACCCCTCTCCTCACTGCCCCCCCACCCTCACCTCTCTCCTCACTGCCCCCCCCCACCTCTCTCCTCACTGCCCCCCCCCACCCTCTCCTCACTGCCCCATCCCCCACCCCTCTCCTCACTGCCCCCCCCCCCCCACCTCTCTCCTCAGTGCCCCCCACCCTCTCCTCACCGCCCCCCCCACCCCTCTCCTCACCGCCCCCCCCACCCCTCTCCTCACTGCACCCCCCACCTCTCTCCTCACTTGCACCCCCACCTCTCTCCTCACTGCCCCCCTCCTCACCTCTCTCCTCACTGCCCCCCCCCCCCCCCACCCCTCTCCTCACTGCCCACCCCTCACCTCTCTCCTCACTGCCCCCCCTACCCCTCTCCTCACTGCCCCCCCCTCACCTCTCTCCTCACTGCCCCCCCTACCCCTCTCCTCACTGCCCCCCCCTCACCTCTCTCCTCACTGCCCCCCCTACCCCTCTCCTCACTGCCACCCCCTCACCTCTCTCCTCACTGCCCCTCCCTCACCTCTCTCCTCACTGCCCCCCCCCCACCTCTCTCCTCACTGCAACCCCCCACCCCTCTCCTCACTGCCCCCCCCACCCCTCTCCTCACTGCCCCCCCCCCACCTCTCTCCTTACTGCCCCCCCCACCCCTCTCCTCACTGCCCCCCCCACCTCTCTCCTCACCGCCCCCCCCCCACCCCTCTCCTCACTGCCCCCCCACCTCTCTCCTCACTGCCCCCCCCACCCTCTCCTCACTGCCCCCCCACCTCTCTCCTCACTGCCCCCCCACATCCCCCACATCTCACCTCACTGCCTCCCCCCCACCTCTCTCCTCACTGCCCCCCCACCCCTCTCCTCACTGCCCCCCCCCCACCTCTCTCCTCACTGCCCCCCCCTCACCTCTCTCCTCACTGCCCCCCCACCACCCCTCTCCTCACTGCCCCCCCACCCCTCTCCTCACTGCCCCCCCCCCCACCTCTCTCCTCACTGCCCCCCCCTCACCTCTCTCCTCACTGCCCCCCCACCACCCCTCTCCTCACTGCCACCCCCTCACCTCTCTCCTCACTGCCCCTCCCTCACCTCTCTCCTCACTGCCCCCCCCCCCACCTCTCTCCTCACTGCAACCCCCCACCCCTTTCCTCACTGCCCCCCCCACCCCTCTCCTCACTGCCCCCCCCCACCTCTCTCCTTACTGCCCCCCCCACCCCTCTCCTCACTGCCCCCCCCACCTCTCTCCTCACCGCCCCCCCCCCACCCCTCTCCTCACTGCCCCCCCACCTCTCTCCTCACTGCCCCCCCACCCTCTCCTCACTGCCCCCCCACCTCTCTCCTCACTGCCCCCCCACATCCCCCACATCTCACCTCACTGCCTCCCCCCCACCTCTCTCCTCACTGCCCCCCCACCCCTCTCCTCACTGCCCCCCCCCCACCTCTCTCCTCACTGCCCCCCCCTCACCTCTCTCCTCACTGCCCCCCCCACACTCTCCTCACTGCCCCCCCCCACCTCTCTCCTCACTGCCCCCCTACCCCTCTCCTCACTGCCCCCCCCACCCCTCTCCTCACTGCCCCACCTCTCTCCTCACTGCTCCCCCCCATCCCCCACCCCTCTCCTCACCCCTCTCCTCACTGCCCCCCCCACCCCCCACATCTCTACTCACTGCTCCCCCCACCCTCTCCTCACTGCCCCCCCCTCACCTCTCTCCTCACTGCCCCCCCCCACCCCTCTCCTCACTGCCCCCCCCTCACCTCTCTCCTGACTGCCCCCCTCACCCCTCTCCTCACTGCCCCCCCCCACCCCTCTCCTCACTGCCCACCCCCCACCCCTCTACTCACTGCGCCCCCCCCCACCTCTCTCCTCACCGCCCCCCCCCACCCCTCTCCTCACCGCCCCCCCCCCCACCCCTCTCCTCACTGCCCCCCCCCTCACCTCACTGCCCCCCCCCCACCCCTCTCCTCACTGACCCCCCCACACCCCCCACCTCTCTCCTCACTGCCCCCCCCACCCCTCTCCTCACTGCCCCCCCTCACCTCTCTCCTCACTGCCCCCCCCACCCCTCTCCTCACTGCCCCCACCCACCCCTCTCCTCACTGCCCCCCCCCCCTCACCCCTCTCCTCACTGCCCCCACCCCACCCCTCTCCTCACTGCGCCCCCACCCCTCTCCTCACTGCACCCCCCCACACCTCTCCTCACTGCCCCCCCACCCCCCACCTCTCTCCTCACTGACCCCCCCCAACCCCCACCTCTCTCCTCACTGCCCCCCCCCCTCACCTCTCTCCTCACTGCCCCCCCACCCCTCTCCTCACTGCACCCCCCCCCCACCTCTCTCCTCACTGCCCCCCACCCCTCTCCTCACTGCACCCCCCCACCTCTCTCCTCACTGCTCCCCCCCCTCACCTCTCTCCTCACCGCCCCCCCCCCACCCCTCTCCTCAATGCCCCCCCCACCCCTCTCCTCACTGCCCCCCCCCACCTCTCTCCTCACTGCCCCCCCCACCCCTCTCCTCACTGCCCCCCCCACCCCTCTCCTCACTGCCCCCCCCACCCCTCTCCTCACTGCCCCCCCACCTCACCTCTCTCCTCACTGCCCCCCCCCCTCACCTCTCTCCTCACTGCCCCCCCACCTCTCTCCTCACTGCCCCCCCCCCACCTCTCACCTCACTGCCCACCCCTCACCCCTCTCCTCACTGCCCCCACCCACCCCTCTCCTCACTGCGCCCCCCACCCCTCTCCTCACTGCACCCCCCCACACCTCTCCTCACTGCCCCCCCACCCCCCACCTCTCTCCTCACTGACCCCCCAACCGCCACCTCTCTCCTCACTGCCCCCCCCCCTCACCTCTCTCCTCACTGCCCCCCCCACCCCTCTCCTCACTGCACCCCCCCCCCACCTCTCTCCTCACTGCCCCCCACCCCTCTCCTCACTGCACCCCCCCACCTCTCTCCTCACTGCTCCCCCCCTCACCTCTCTCCTCACCGCCCCCCCCCCACCCCTCTCCTCAATGCCCCCCCCACCCCTCTCCTCACTGCCCCCCCCCACCTCTCTCCTCACTGCCCCCCCCACCCCTCTCCTCACTGCCCCCCCCACCCCTCTCCTCCTCTGCCCCCCCCACCCCTCTCCTCACTGCCCCCCCACCTCACCTCTCTCCTCACTGCCCCCCCCCCTCACCTCTCTCCTCACTGCCCCCCACCTCTCTCCTCACTGCCCCCCCCCCACCTCTCACCTCACTGCCCCCCCCACCCTCTCCTCACTGCCCACCCCTCACCCCTCTCCTCACTGCCCCCCCACCCTCACCTCTCTCCTCACTGCCCCCCCACCTCTCTCCTCACTGCCCCCCCCCCACCTCTCTCCTCACTGCCCCCCCCCACCCTCTCCTCACTGCCCCATCCCCCACCCCTCTCCTCACCTGCCCCCCCCCCCCACCTCTCTCCTCAGTGCCCCCCACCCCTCTCCTCACCGCCCCCCCACCCCTCTCCTCACCGCCCCCCCCACCCCTCTCCTCACCGCCCCCCCCACCCCTCTCCTCACCGCCCCCCGCACCCCTCTCCTCACCGCCCCCCCCACCCCTCTCCTCACCGCCCCCCCCACCTCTCTCCTCACTGCCCCCCCCACCCTCTCCTCACTGCCCCCCCACCTCACCTCTCTCCTCACTGCCCCCCCCCCTCACCTCTCTCCTCACTGCCCCCCCACCTCTCTCCTCACTGCCCCCCCCCCACCTCTCACCTCACTGCCCCCCCCACCCTCTCCTCACTGCCCCCACCCCTCACCCCTCTCCTCACTGCCCCCCCACCCTCACCTCTCTCCTCACTGCCCCCCCCACCTCTCTCCTCACTGCCCCCCCCCACCTCTCACCTCACTGCCCCCCCCACCCTCTCCTCACTGCCCCATCCCCACCCCTCTCCTCACTGCCCCCCCCCCCCACCTCTCTCCTCAGTGCCCCCCCAACCCCTCTCCTCACCGCCCCCCCACCCCTCTCCTCACCGCCCCCCCCACCCCTCTCCTCACCGCCCCCCCCACCCCTCTCCTCACCGCCCCCCCACCCCTCTCCTCACCGCCCCCCCCCACCCCTCTCCTCACCGCCCCCCCACCCCTCTCCTCACCGCCCCCCCCACCTCTCTCCTCACTGCCCCCCCCACCCTCTCTCCTCACTGCCCCCCCCCACCACCCTCTCCTCACTGCCCCCCCACCTCTCTCCTCACTGCCCCCCCACCCCTCTCCTCACTGCCCCCCCCTCACCTCACTGACCCCCACCCCCACCTCTCTCCTCACTGACCCCCTCACCTCTCTCCTCACTGCCCCCCCCCCCCACCTCTCCTCACTGCCCCCCCCTCTCCTCACTGCCCCCCCCCCCCCCCACCTCTCTATCTGACCTGATGGGGCTGGTGTTTAAATCTGACAGTTGTTGTGACAGTGTCACTCTCTCTCTGTCTCTATTCCCTCCCTCTCTCTCTCTCTCCCTCTCTCACACTGCCCCCCCCCCCCCCCCCCCCCCCTCTCTCTCTCACCCTGATGAGGTGATGGTGATGCTGTGGCTGTTTGAATCTGTCAGTTTGTTGTTTGTTGTTGGGGTCTCGCTCCGACTGTCACTTCCGTGATCAGTGCGCGGGCGCGGCCCTCGCGGAGGGTGCTGGGAAATGTAGTTTCCCCAGGACCACAGAGGAGGAGAATCAGCAACACGCCCACGCGGCGCACACACACACACACAAAACAAAATTACACGTCTACTGGCAGAGTGTTTGTCAGGAGGACGTCTCAAGGCGCTGGACAGTCACTGCGTCAGACCCGAGCTGGAGGGGGGGGTGGAGGAGTTGCTGAGGAGGGGGGAGGAGTTGCTGTGGAGGGTGGGGAGGGGGAGGAGTTGCTGGGGAGGGTGGGGGAGGAGTTGCTGGGGGGGGAGGAGTTTGCTGGGGAGGGTGGGGGGGGGGGGAAGGAGTTGCTGGGGCTGGTGGGGTGGGGGGAGGAGTTGCTGGGGCTGGTGGGTGGGGTGGGGGGAGGAGTTGCTGGGGAGGGTGGGGGGGGGGGGGAGGAGTTGCTGGGGAGGGTGGGGGGGGGGGGAGGAGTTGCTGGGGCTGGTGGGGGGGGGGGGGGGGAGGGAGTTGCTGGGGGAGGGTGGGGGGGGGGGAGGAGTTGCTGGGGAGGGTGGGGGGGGGGGGGAGGAGTTGCTGGGGGGAACCCAGTAGCGGGTGGCACACCGGAAGTGATTCTGGGTGACGGAGGGAGAGGCGGTGAACATGTCCGGCCTAAAGTTGGAGTCTGTGGACGGGGCGGGAAATGTCGAGGTTCCCGGGGGTCAGACGGTGATCGGCCGCGGGCCTCTCCTGGGGGTAAGGGTCCGCTTCACTCCCTGTCGGCCACAGACAGCAATAAGTGACTGTTACCATGGAAACACGGCGGTGGAGGGGAATGGGCTGACCCCCCTCCCCCAACACACACTGACTCCCTCCCCCAACACACACACTGACCCCCTCCCCCAACACACACACTGACCCCCTCCCCCAACACACACACTGACCCCCTCCCCCAACACACACACTGACCCCCTCCCCCAACACACACACTGACCCCCTCCCCCAACACACACACTGACCCCCCTCCCCCAACACACACACCTGACCCCCTCCCCCAACACACAGTGACCCCCTCCCCCAACACACACTGACCCTCCTCCCCCAACACACACACTGACCCCCTCCCCCAACACACACTGACCCCCTCCCCCAACACAACACACTGACCCCCTTTCCCAACACACACACACTGACCCCCTCCCCCAACACACACTGACCCCCTCCCCCAACTCACACTGACCCCCTCCCACAGCACACACTGACCCCCTCCCCCAACACACACTGACCCCCTCCCCCAACTCACACTGACCCCCTCCCCCAACACACACACACTGACCCCCTCCCCCAACACACACTGACCCCCTCCCCCAACTCACACTGACCCCCTCCCACAGCACACACTGACCCCCTCCCCCAACACACACTGACCCCCTCCCCCAACACAACACACTGACCCCCTTTCCCAACACACACACACTGACCCCCTCCCCCAACACACACTGACCCCCTCCCCCAACTCACACTGACCCCCTCCCACAGCACACACTGACCCCCTCCCCCAACACACACTGACCCCCTCCCCCAACTCACACTGACCCCCTCCCACAGCACACACTGACCCCCTCCCCCAACACACACTGACCCCCTCCCCCAACGCACACACTGACCCCCTCCCCCAACACAGACACACTGACCCCCTCCCCCAACACACACACTGACTCCCCCTCTCCCCAGCACACACTGACCCCTTCCCCCCTCACACACACACACACACTGACCCTCCCCTTCCCCCAGCAGACACACTGACCCTCCCCTTCCCCTGGCACACTCACTGACCCCCTCCTACCAAACACACACTCAAGTCCACAACATATACACCCTCTCTCCATACACAACCCTTCCCCAGCACAAAGACCTTCGCACATATACTACCCACCCATCCACAAAAGCACCTCACATACACACAGCCTACCTTTCCCCCCAACTCACATTCATAGACACACCAAACATAGTGTTAACCCCAACCACTAAATGCTCACAAACTGTCCTCACACACCTGCCGAGTGGAGCACAAGGCACTTAACTTTACATCAACAATAATAAAGTATTGGTGTACAACTCTCCAAAGGATATCTTGCCCCCACACTGACCACAGGCTGATATTTCTCATACCATTGCCTAACACTGTTGTACATTGCATATTTGCTACTAATATTCTAATAATATTCTTGATATGATGGCTAATGTCAACAACAACTTACATTTATATGGTGCCCTTCATATGATGTAGAGACCCAGAGCTTGTTTGTGAAACAAAAAAGACTAGGTATCAAGAATGGGAGGAAAGTAAAACGTACCAATATTTTCCTGTGTAATACTTACGATGACAATTCAGTGGACTCTATTTTCCTGTTAAATTTTAGTGGGTTGGCAGAACAATCTGTGTTGACCCCACTGGAAGGGGTGGGGTGTGAGCGGGCTCCCATCGGAGCTAAACTGGCCCTAAGGAGAGGTGCTTTGCAATGGGATGTCGGAATCGAGTCAATCCTGTGGAGTCCTGTAGCTCAGTGGTTAGAGCACTCTCCTTATAAGCCTGAGACCTGTGTTCGATCAGGGCGAAACCTTGGGTAAATTTCCTTACTCCACACTCCTAATAATAATCTGTCCAAAAAACCCACAATAATAAAAATTGGTCATTTTCAATCCACGACTGTTTGTGGGCTACTGCTGTGTGCGATTAGCGGCCACGTTTTGCTCACAAATATACAGTCAATTCACATTACAGTATATTCTGTGAAGCGCTTTAAGACGTCGATAAGATGTGAAAAGCACTTTATCAAATGCAAGGATTATTATTTTTTATTTTTTTATTATCCTTTGTGGCAATCTCAGTAGTTTGGTTCCTGAGCTGGGGAGGGATACGCAGTACACCAGGGCGTTGCTGATGACAGATTAGAGAGACTGGTTTAGCAGGACTTGCATTGCTTGGCAGGCAGTGTTCCCATTGAAAACATTGTGATTTAGCCCAGCCTATTCCAACAAATACTTTCCAGCAGAGGTCACTGTTTTACTCTCAGAAACTGGATTGCTCCATGAAAAGCATCGTAATTTTGCACAACTTGTCCAAACATGTACTTCCCAACAGACGCCACTTTACCAGGGCATTCAGAAGTAGGAATCCTAACCCACACTCTCCTCTCTACTGATCCGGAATTACTGAGATTAATGTTTATCTCTACAACTGCCCTTGTTTAGTTCAATTTGTTCAACATGGACCCGGAACGTAATTCAGCACACACCTTAATTAAATCCTGGAACCTTCTTGGTTTGTATGGAATAGATCTGCACAGGACAGTGGCTTTACCAATTGGGATTTGGGGAGCTGATGCACATTGTTAAGCAACACAGGTGCTGACAACATCAGCATTCAAGGCTGCACTGTCCAGTTCTCGAAGCCAGTCAGGAATCTGGGCGTCTTGTTTGACCCCGAACTGTCCTTCCTCCTCCATATCCGCTCCATGACCGGTACAGCCTTCCATCACCTCTGCAGTATTGCCGGACTCCGCCACTACCTCACTCCCCATACCGCCGAAACCCTTGTCCACGCCTTTACCACTTCCAGGCTCGACTACGGTAACTCTCTTCTCGTTGGCCTTCCTAGTTCCTACCTTCACTGGCTGCAGATCATTGAGAACTCTGCAGCTCCTGTACTCTCCCGCACCAGGCTCCGCGACCACATCACTCCCATCCTCGTCCGTCTCCACTGGCTCCCCATCCCCCAGAGGATCAAATTCAAGATCCTTGTCCTCACCTTCTAGGCCATTCACGGCCTTGCCCCACATATCTCTCCGACCTGTTGTCTCCCTATCAGCCTGCCCGTCCCCTCTGCTCAGTGGGCTCCATCCTGCTCCGCGTCCACCGCCCTATCATCGGTGGCCGGGCTTTCAGCCTTTCTGCTCCCATACTGTGGAACTCCATCCCACAATCCCTTCGCCTCACTTCCTCTCTTGCCTCCTTCAAGGCCGGTCTCAAGACCTTCCTCTTCGACTGTGCCTTCTGCTCCCCTCCTAACTCTTCCACCTCTCCTACTCTCCTTCCCCCTACCCTGACCCTTCCTCCCCTGCTTGGGTCCCGATCTGATTGTTCAGCGCTGTGGGACGTCCTCCCGACATGAAAGGCGCCCTATAAATATAATTTTGTTGTTGTTGTTGTCTCAAAGCACTTCACAGAATATACAATAGAAGCCCATTTATCTGTGACTTGATGCACCGGCACTTCCATATAACCGCCTCGCCAAAAAAAAAGTCCCCATTCGATAAACCGGAACTTATCCAGAACAATAGCAATGGAGCATTTGTAAATGCATAAATAATAACATAATGACAGAATGTTGTATTGGTACTTGTTATTGGAGCTGCTCTCTTGCGCTTTTTACCTGTGCTGGTAGATGCTGCGCTTGAAGCCATGATGTTGCGGTTGAGGTTTGTAGTCCAGCGATTCTTTTTGGGATGGGGCACACCAAGCGGGTGAAAAAAACGGAGCGGGTATGACTTTAAAGTCATACTAGCGGCAAGCCGATAACGCTAGCCGATAACCCAAATTGTCGTGCAGGTGCAGTATTTCGGTTTGTCGCTAGTAGAGTCTAGGCCTTCGGCTTGCAGCTATTAAAGTAGCGCGACTATGAAATCGCACTGCCGTTTTTTTCATCCGCTTGCCGTCCTCCATTTGGGGAAGGGTTGCTGGACTGTAAACCTCAATCAATGGGTTGAGAAGCGCAGGAGAGTGGTTTTGACGGTGGGTGCCAATGTAATATTCTGTTATTATCTGTTATTACTTAGTCTGGTGTGTATGTTAAAAGGACTTTAATTTTTTTGTAGTGGGTTTTCGGCCGCGGGCCACCCGAATATCCAGCAGGCGCTTTAACCCCATTGGCCAGGTCTAAAGGGTACCGAATAACCGGGCTTCTACTGTACGGTGAAATGAATTGACTGTAAATTTTGTGGATGAAATATGGAATGATAAGGCACTATATCAAATGCAAGGATTATGATTCTAACTAAATACTGTAGATGGTTGCAAATTAATTGACACGAGGATACCTGTAAAGTGTCAGATATCCTTCACTTTGTTGAGCAAAACGATCAGAGTTTAAATGTATCTTCCCTTTTGGATTGTAGATGTGTAGAGTGCAAAAGAGTTAAACAACATCCTTGACATCCATTTTATTAAGCTTTCCGTTTGAAATAAAATACATTCCATTTTGTTTTAAAAAGAATTCCTGAGGTTATGAGTGTGTGGAAGCTTTACTGTAGAATTGTTGCATGTTTACAAGACCTCGAGTAACTTGTCACTGTGCCCTTTTCCCTTGGAGTGATGAATTGTCAGGAGTTTGCTGTACATTAATTTGTCGCCTGGGTTAATCTCAGTTGAATTTGTGCTCCAAGTTTGCTGTTGTACTTGTTTCTGCTATAAAACTGAAACATGCATTGTTATATTGGTTGTTGCCTTTTCATTCATAATTAATACATTCAGTAATTTCCATTCATAAATCCACTAAATTTTCCTATCAGGACAAGGAAAGATTGCCCTGTAGGTGCTGCAAAGCAGGGTCTTAATGTCATTAAAACATATAAAATTCCATTGCTCTTCAATTAAATTATTTATTAAATTTTCATTTTAAAAGACCTCGCTCCCTCGCTACTGGCCTGGCTCGCTCCCAGCCTACCCGTCATTCTTGATGGGCAGACCCTAGCTCCGTCGTGCCCCCTTTCCACCTGCTGGCGAACGACGTAATAGCAAACGTCGTGACGTTAAATGGATGTTTCCCATGTATCGGCGACGAAATGACGAAACAATGTTAACCAAAGCAACGTTAAGCGGGGTCTACCGTATTATGTAGACCCCGCTTAATTATGTCTCCTGTCCTACCTGCCGCACCATTGATTGTTGAGCTTTCAGTCCATCTGCTCTCACTCTCTGCATGCGAAATGTTTTCGATCATCTTTCCCATCTCCACATACCCACTCCCGGCTCAGGCGCAAAGCAGGATTGTTAAGCACATTAAGACGCCTTCTGTGAAAGCAGCTATATAAATGTAGATTTGTACTGTATTTGATGCATTATTTTGGGAAATCCCTTTTGAAGATGCATTCTCACTAGCTGTGCTAGGCATAATGCCAGTCATTTTTTTGCTGCATAACTTTGATCTGTGCACTGAGCGAACAATTTTAACTGTTATCAGATAGTGCTTTTGCTCATTACCCCTAGGGCATGTATTGGATTGATTCTGTTTAATATTGAAAACCAGATTATTGGAAGGGCTGATCTGATCTTTTAGTAGCTGCAATCATTGTGAAATGTGTGTATGGCATTTTTTGTTTGGTATATGAAGTAAAATGCACCTTAGTTAAAATTTTCTACTTTAATAATATTGTAACAATTCAAGATCCTCGTCCTCAGTTTCAAGGCCATTCACGGCCTGCCCGTCCTCTTCATTCAGTGGGTTCTGGTCTGCTTCATGACCCCTGCCCTAACCACCCTACCATTGGTGGCCAGGCTTTCAGCCTCTCTGTTCCCACATTCTGGAACTCCATCCCACAATCTCAAGAACTTCTTATTTGACCGTGCCTTCTGCTCTCCTCCTAACTCTTCCCCCCTCTCCTACTCTCCTTCCCCCTACCCGACACCCCAGGCCATCCCCGCTCGGGACCCGACCTAACTGTTCAGTGCCTCGGGACATCCTCCCGACGTGAAAGGCGCTCTATAAATGTAATTTGTTGTTGTTGTTGTTGTAAAAGAATCAGAACGAACTGAAATTGCCTGTATTGGCACTCAAATGAAACCAGCCATAAACTCCTTGTATCTGTTTTGTGTAAAATAGCAAGACGTCTCGAGGATTCAATAACATTATCTGAATCTCTTTAAAAAAGCTCATTGTTTTGTAATGGGTTTCAGCCTGTTAACTTTCTGTTTCCTATAATAGGGTGATGTTTGCATATTCTTGTTAGAATTGTTTATAAATACTACTAATCCTTAAATTTGATATAGCTCCTTCACAGCGAGAGGACAGCTCAAAGTGCTTTGCAGGATTTAATGTAAAATCACCAATTTTAATTTTGGGGGATTTAATAGTTGTAGAGTTTGAAGGTTGGATTCCCTCCAGCATTATCTCACCTCATTCTGATCCTCTGGTCAATGGAGCATCTTGTGTTGGTAGAAATGTGCATTTTGTCTTGAATTATTTTACTCTTAGCATGATATAGAACTATAATTACTCCAGGCGCTGAGCCAAGAGACTAATTTATAGTATTGTACTTGCTTCTCTGCCAACTCTTATTTTTTTTTAAAAATGGTATATAGTGAATGTGTGTATATATATATATATAAATATATACCATAAAGTATACATTTATACACTATAAAATTAATAAACTATAAATGACTCCCACAACAGTGAAATTACATTGATTTAAGGGATGGTAACTTATTCCTTTGCAGAATTATGGCAAAGTAGAAAATAATTCCACAATATTTTGAAAACATTTGTCTAAGTGTCTGAACACATAGGAAGATCCAATATCCCAGGACATTATATTCTTACTTGATGCAATCATTTTTAGGTTTCAGATAAACGAGTGTCGAGAAACCATGGCTTGCTGGAAGTTATCAATGGGAAGTTGCGCATCAAACCGGTAAGTCTTTGCTGTCTTTAAGGAGAGTAATGTTTGCTAATGTATATGTTGTATACTTTGGGCAAGTTTCCTTACTCTACACCCCTGATAATAATCCCTCAAAAAAATAATAAAATGGTGATTTCAATCCACGACTGTTTGTGGGACACTGCTACGCGCAATTGGCTGCCGCGTTTCGCCCACATATATACAGCCAATTCACTTTACAGCATATTCTCTGAAGCGCGTTGAGATGTCTACAGGATGTGAAAAGCCCTAGTTCAAATGCAAGGAATATTATTTTATTATTATTATTGTATACTGCCACATCGTTCATGTGTGAGATGAGCACTGATTGACCGACTGAGCTTGTTTCTGTTGAGAGCTGTAGCTAGCATACATGGAGTTTGTCTTTTGCCACAAGATTGAGTCAAGGGCGCCACAAATCTTATTACTATCTTCCAATTCGGGTATCAGTGATGGAATTTCATTGGAGCAATTTTGTTTCACAGACATGTCATCATATTAAACTGTAATTCTGTCATAGCAGCCTTGTTTGTTTCTATAAATTGATACCTGCTTTCTTCAGCCTATTTCATCTTAACGTACTCCCATTACATTTTTCTGAGGTTCAACGTTTAATTATGAAGCAGCCGTACTCTTAACCTCATGATGGCCTTTGCTTTTTCAAAATTAAACTTAGAACCATAGAAATGTACAACAGAAGGAGGTAATTTGCATTCTACGTATTGGCTCCCTGGAAGAGCTATCAATTCAGTCCCATCTTCCTGTCTTTTCCACAGACCCTTTTATATTTCTCCTTTTCAGATACAGTATATAACTAATTTCCTCTCAAAGCTTATATAAATTTTGCTGCAACCATGGTTTCAGGTAGGACATTTTGTAATGCATAAGCGATAGCACATTTTATTGAAATTTTGATTGATCTATTAGTCCGTATCAGAATTCTGTATGCTCTTTTCTCTTCTAGTTTTTCCTCTCTTACTCCTTCTTCCTTCTCTCTTCAAGATGTTTAACTCTTTTCCTTCCACTGCAATGTGGTTCTTAAACCATGGATTGCCTTCCAGGATCTCTTGCAAATGGCCATTATTCATTTGTGAGCCTTGAAAGTAGTAGTTGACAGGCTATTTACCGCAATGGGCATTACAGTTGAGGTTGATCAGTTCACCACTTGATGTTGACTAATGTTCACCTCACAAGAGTGTTTCTCAGTATCGATCAGGTCTGGAATCCTCGGTTGCTTTCATTTCATCTAACTGTTTGCCTTAGTTGAGATCAGCTCACAGCATCAAGTGGAATTACAAGCTGCAACCTGTGAGGCCTGATACAGACCCACACGCTAAGACTATTCTGTAACACATTTTTAGAAAGGTGTTCCTAAATCCTACTTCACTAATCCTTGGATATTTATATAATAATAACACTTGCATTTGATGTAGTGCATCTTCAAGATGTCTTAAAGCACTTCACAGAATATATTGTAAAGTGAATTGCCTAATAATAATGCCTAAAAATAATTAATTGGTCATTTCAATCCATGACTGTTTGTGGGACACTGCTGTGCACACTTGGCTGCCGCGTTTCTCCCACAAATATACAGTACAGTCAATTCACTTTACAGTATCAGAGGTCGCTGGGAACACTCAGCAGGTCAGGCAGAATCTGTAGAGAAAGGAAAATTGAGTCAACGTTTTGTGTCCATGACCCTTTGTCAGAACGTCGTGGACCCGAAACTTTGACTCACTTTTCCTTTCTCCATAGATGCTGCCTGACCTGGTGAGTGTTCCCAGCGACTTCTGTTTCTGTTTCAGATTTCCAGCACCTGCAGTATTTTGTGTTTTTGTTTCACTTTACAGTATAATTCTGTGAAGCGCTTTGAGGCGTCTAGAAGATGTAAAAAACTAATACGGGTATCCCTTCCCAACCACGGCCTCACCGAACACGAAACTCATGTATCCACGGTTTGCTAAATGCGACTTCCCTCGCGAACCGTGTTTTGCGCATCTGCGATTTAAATCTACGGGTTTAAATTTTCGAACAGCTAGCATACAGCACTAGGACCCAGTTGCAATGTTACAATCAACCAGTGACAACGCTTCTCTCTTAGGCTTAAGGTAAATACAGTTAACATGCATTTATTGTCGCTTCTCCGCAGCCTAGTTCGTACGTTTGGGAGCATTGCCTTCCCGCAACCCCACCCTTCCCCCACTCCCCTTCTCTCTCTAACCTCTTTATGTCACCTTCTCTTCCCCCCATACACCCCCAGCTTCTCTCTCTCATCTCTCTGACCCACTTTCTCTTCCCCCCCACCCCTCCTTCTCTCTCTCACCTTCTCCAGCTCCCCCAGCTCTCCGTGTCAACCCCCCCCCCCCCCCCCACCGCACCCCATGTGTCTCTATCTCTGTGTAAGTCCATCAGACAGCAACCCCAGCCCCCCGTGTCACCCCCCCGCCCCCCTCTCTCTAAGTCAGACAGCGTGACTGTCTGATTGGTGCAGATCCTGGCAGCCAACGCGCCCAACCTTACTCCCCCTATCCCCAGGTATGTTATAACTGTATGTTTTTGTTTTGTGTTTAGTTTCACTAAACGCGAACTTACTCCCCGTATCCCCATGTTTCCTATAGGGCCCTGCATTTTCCAACCGCGAAAAAGCGCGTGTACTCGCCCTATCCCCATGTTTGCCATAGGGCCCTGCATTTTCCAAACGCGATTTTACCAACCACAAAGGTTTACAGGAATGTATCCCTCGCGGTTGGGGAGGGATACCTGTATATCAAATGCAAGGATTATTATTATTTATTATTATTGTACATTTTCTGGGCAAAACGCTGCAGCTAATTGCGCACATCAGTGTACCACAAACAGTTGTGGATTGAAGTAACCAATTTCGATCTGCCAGTCGACTAACAAATAGTTACATACTGCTAGGTAAACAGGCGTGTGGAGTAAGAAAACTTGCCCAACATCTCACCTTCCCAGGAATCAAACCCAGGTCTCTTGCTTGCAAGGCGGGTGTGCTAACCACCCAGATGAGAGTGTGCTAACACTTCATCCAGGCATTTCTCATTTAAGTATTTTTTCCAAGAGATATGAAATACTGAAGGCATCTTTAGGTGAAGACTTTACAATATATGGAAGCCGAGAGAGGACTAATTCCTATGAATTGTATGTGTCATGTCGCCGTCCCCCAAGATGACTGAAGCAGTCTATCGTAAATTTAGATATGAGTAGATAAGACTATTTTAATGGTTGGGCACCTTGTGTCGACACTTTAATGTCACAAGAAGGCTAAATTACAGCCTGATAATGAGATTATTACCATACTCTTCCATTTACCTAATGCAAGCTTTTTCTTCCTATTAATATTCTTTGGAACATGTTAGATGCATCGTATTGTATCATGCAAAGGCAGATGGTGTCTTGTCAATGTTGGAAAAACTCCACAAGCACCAAGCTGGAGACATTTTTCAACTGTGGTGAACAGCAAAGCAAAAGTCACGCTTCCATCTTTAACTTAATTCAGGCAGAACCTGGAGCGAGAGGAGGTAGGGGATAATCTGGGGTTTGGTTTGGGGGGTGAAGCGAGAGGATGTTCAAGGGATCGTCTGAGGCATTGTCAGGTGTAAACCCGCATCCATCAAACTTCACCAGAAAGTGGCTTCCACTGACAACACTAGCTGGGCTGAGTGAGGAGGAGGGAGAGGGAGAGTGAGTTTGTGGGGATATGGGGGAGGCATGGTGCGGGGCTCCATCAGGTGAGGTTCCTGCGTGTGGAGTCCTGTAGTGTAGAGGTTAGAACACTCGCCTCGCAAGCAAGAGGACCCAGGTTTGATTCTTGGGCACGGCAAAACTTTGCACTAGGCAAGTTTCCTTACTCTGCACGCCTTTGTTTACCAGCGGTAAAAAAGCATCCACTTGTTAGTCAATTAGCAGATCGCTTTTTCAGGGGTAATAATCCCTCCAAATAATAAATTTAAAAAATGCTGTGCACATTTTGCTGCTGTGTTTTAAATATGCAGTAAATTCACTTTACAGTATATTCTGTGAAGTGCTTTGAAATGTCTCAAAGACGTGATAAAGCACTAAATCAAATGCAAAGATTATTACTATTTTTAATTAAAAGGAAGATCAAAGAGGAAAACAACTGAGCCTGTACTCAAGAACCTCTTTGCAGTCAGTACTTAATGGAGAAACGTTTGGCATTGTCCATGCACAGAAGAATACATTTTTGATCCTCTCTATAAATGTTTGTTTTTGGTTTAATAAAACATTATGTAAACAATGTATAAATTTGTCTAGATTATTCCGACTCGGAAAATTGACAATATTCCAGCTAGTGCAAGTTATCTTTTTGATAGAATTACAATTTATAGTTTGTTGCTCTTCAGGCAAATATATAAATAAGTGAAATCTTACCACCAAAGCATTTTTGGTCACCGTGTGAGACCAAAATGTGTGTGAATGAACACAGCACAGCGACAATGCAATACTAAGAACTCGAGATCGTCTGAAACAGGAATAACTGAACCATAGAAAATGAAAGCCTTGATAAATACAAATGAAAGGATTATATTAACAATGCTAATCCAAGCATTCTAAAGTTAGATTGAGCAGTGGGTTGCAATTGTCTAGAGTTTTCATTCAGATCAGTAAGGCTTCATTAGAAATACAACTTTAATTGGTTTGCGGTGGATATTAGGCAACTGATTTCCCAGTATAAGGGAGACCTTACTAATTTTGGTACGTTGCCTTGTCTGTTGGGCAAGAGTCCTGTAAGAGCCTGAATATATAACGGCTGTTGGTGGTTCAAATGTGCAAAATCGGATGCCGCACTTCCCTAAAAACAAAGAAAAATATGTTGTTCTGGGCTGCAGATGTTTTTCTTCACACATTATACTAGTCAAAATTACCAGAGGGGGAGGGGGATGTGAAATAATCGGTTAAAAATGTTAGAAGCAAAAGCTTGCAAAAACAAATATGTTTTAATCCATGATGCATTTCATTTGTGCCTTACCTATGTGCCTTGATTAACAGTGTTCATAACGACTTGTTAAAACAACTACAACAAAATTACATTTGTATAGCGCCTTTCACTTCAAGTAGAATGAAGACTTTTTTTGTATGACCTGAACCAGTTGAAAATCCTCATCTTGTTTTGAAGTACAATGTGCTTGCATGCAGAATTTTTCAAAAGTGTAACAATCCACTAAAATTAACAATTATGTGTATTTTTTACGCAAATTACTTATTTTTACTGCATTCACTGATTATGGAGACAGCATGTAATGTTTACTGCATATTACATCAATTGCAAATCACCTGCCCTTTCATCTCATGTAGTGCAAGAGGCATCTCCCTTCATCCCTTTTGTCAACAGTTATCTCCACGCAAACAGACATCTTAGGTTATTTAGCCTTTTGCACCAGCAAAAGGTGTAGCGCCTTTCCTCCTGACTCCTCATATATTCTGCTATCTTATTAATGATTGTTCAATTATAGCTCTGGACACAGTATGGATTTTTAATTCTATGGGTGAAACACGTAAGTTTAAACTGACAAGGATAGCTGTCAGCCAAATGGAAACTGTGGATATGCATCCTGCTGTGGCTGAATAAATTGCTGATAGTACTCAAATCCCACTGACCCACTGGTGCAGTTCAGTGACTGCAGTGGTTGTTGCATTTCACTTATTCTCTCCTCAAGTAAATAGTCATGTTCAATGTCTGCAGGGAAAATGGAGGAGAAATTAACTTGTTTTTTTCATTTGTCCTTGGCAATGTCAAGCAAAAGCCTCGCTGAGTTTAAAGCAACACCAAAATATTCTCCTAAGCACCTGGAATCTTGAATGGCATAGAAAGATGACCATGTTTTTGCAAGCACTCTCCTCCGGTTGGTTGTTAGTCACTTGGCGGATTGATTTCTGGAGGTAATAATCCCTTCAAAAATATATAATAATTTGGTCTCGCAATCCATAACTATTTGCACAATTGGCTGCCGCGTTTCGCCCATAAACTACAAAGTCAATTCAATTCACCTCTCCTCCCACCTCAACCGTCAAGTCTTTGTCTTTGATTGGTTCCGGTCATACCTCTCACACCCCCTTTACTTTGTCTCCTCCAGTGGCTTTTCCTCCAGCCCTCCTCAGTCTCATGTGTCGTTGCCCAGGACTCTGTCCTTGGCCCCCTCCTCTTCACCCTCTATACGCTCCCCCTCGGTGATATCATCCGCAGATATGGGGTAAATTTCCAAATGTATGCGGATGACACCCAACTCTACCTTTCCGCTTCAACCCTGCACTCCAGGACTACGGCGTTCTGACTTCATGTCTGTCCGACATTGAGTCCTGGACGAGGGACAACTTTCTCCAACTAAACGTCAACAAGACGGAGGCCCTCCTGATTGGCTCGTGTCAGCGCTTCCGCACCTCAGGTGCTGGCAACATCAGTATTCAAGGCTGCACTCTCCACCTATCGAAGCCAGTCAGGAATCTGAGCGTCTTGTTCGACCCTGAACTGTCCTTCCTCCCCCAAATCCGCTCCATGACCGTTACAGTCTTCCACCACCTCCGCAACATTGCCAGACTCCGCCACTACCTCACCCCCCCCCATGCCGCCAAAACATCCACACATTCATCACATCTAGGCTCGACTATGGGAACTTTCTCCTCGTCAGCCTTCCCAGCTCCTCCCTTCATAAGCTGCAGATCATTCAGAACTCTGCAGCTTGTGTATCTCCTGCACACTAGGCTCTGCGACCACATGACTCCCACCCTCGCCCATCCCCACTGGCTCCCTATCCCCCAGAGGGTCAAATTCAAGATCTTCGTCCTCACCTTCAAGGCCATTCACGCCTTGCCCCCACCTATCTCTCCGACCTGCTGTCTCCCTATCAGCCTGCCCGTCCCCTCCGTTCAGCGGGCTCTGGCCTGCTCCATGTCCCCTGCCTGAACCTCCCTACCATCGGTGGCCGGGCTTTCAGCCTCTCTGCCCCCACACTCTGGAACTCCTTCATGCAATCCCTTCGCCTCGCTTCCTCCCTATCCTCCTTCAAGTCTGGTCTCAAGACCTTCCTCTTCAACTGTGCTTCTGCTCCCCTCCTAACTCTCCTCCCTTTCCTACTCTCCCTGCCCCTACCTTTACCGCGACCCATCCCCCACCTAACTTTGCAGTGCCTTGGGACGTCCTCCCGATGTGAAAGGCGCTCTATGAATGTAATTTTGTTGTTGTTGTTTACAGTATATTCGGTGAAGCAGAAGACATCCCAACAAAGTGATAAGATGTCTGAAATGCAAGAATTATTATTGCTAAATCTGCTAGGTTATGGATAGCTCTGGAATCCCTTCCACTCATTCGAATTTGAATGTAATTATTAGACCCTGACATAACAAATTGTCTTTTTCTGTTATGTGTTTTTGGAGTAACAGAACATAAAGATTGTAATTTGTCAGCTGTTTTCAGCACCACTATAGTGTTGGTGGCACCAAAATATGAGATTATAATTACTGCAGACTATGGTGTGTCAATAGAGGATTCTGTGCTTGTAGGCCATATGACCAGCCACTTCTTCGAAACATCTCAAAGTGTTTCACAAAATATACTGTATAATATACTTCAAGATACTCCCTCCCTCAACTCCTTTGCCTCACCCCTCCTTTCCCATCTTGCAATAATAATCCCTCCAAAAAAACAATAATAAATTGGTCATTTCAATCCACGACTGTTTGTGGGACACTGCTGTGCGCAATTGGCTACCATGTTTTGCCCACATATATGCGATCAGTTCACTTTACAGTCTATTCTGCTAAGCGCTTTTAGACGCCTAGAAGATGTGAAAAGCGCTATATCAAATACAAGGATTATTATCTTCAGGTTGAGCCTAAGGCTTTTCTCTCCGATCGTGCTTACGGTCACCTTCACCCTCCTACTGGCTCGACCTTTGGCTCCGCCATTGTGAAGTGCTCTGAGACTCCGTCTGGCATGGAGGGCATAATGTAATTGCAAGTTGTTGTTTATTATAAAGTGAATTAACTGTATTTTGTGAGTAAAACGCAGCAGCCAATTGTACACAACAGTATCCCACAAACAGTCGTGGATTGAGTGACCAAATTATTTTATTGTATACGTTTATATGGAGTAAACTTTATCCTGTGTGCTCTATGCAGCTATTAGACTGCAGTTTTTCTTTTGCACAAATAATTTTCTTGATAACCAAATGGTCTGCCTCAAAAATCCAGTTGTTCATTTGCAACTGGATTGGAAAGGAAATGCTACAGTACAATTGATGCATGCTGCCGTTCTTTAATTGCCTGCGGATTGCCATCTCCTATTTTCCCCATTATATCTCGCCCTTCTCTTAGTATTTCAACAAACGTGCTGCCATTTCTATGACATTCAAGAAGAATCTATTTTAAATGGTTGTGGTGTTTGCAATCATTTAATATGATTGGCAATTGGTCCACCGAATAGACTGTGTGCTGTTAAGTTGTGCTGTTCCTATTACTACTGTCATTATCGTGACCAGAATATGATACTGTTTGTGATGAATTTATCATAATAATATTTATGATAATAATAATCCTTGTATTTGATATAGAGCTTTTCACATCTTCTAGACGTCTCAAAGCGCTTCACAGAATATACTGTAAAGTGAATTGACTATATTTGTGGGTGAAATGTGGCAACGAATTGCTCATAGTAGTATCCCACAAACAGTCATGGATTAAGTGATTAAGTATGTTTTCCCTGGAAAAGCGATCCACCAACCAACTAACAACCGGGTTCCTACTTACTGCCAGGTAAATGAGGCATGTGGAATAAGGAAACTTGCCCAAGGCTTTGCCCTACATGGGAATTGAAACAAGGTCTCTCACCCTCTGGGGTCTCCAAGCCTTGGTTCTTGATGGAAAGGGAATAGTTACCACTGCACCATTTTCACTTGATCAGGGCCTCTAATTCTGATGTAAATTTGCAGAACAAATAATTATATTGATTGGAGTTAGTAGCTTTAAGATTGATTGTTTTGCTCTTGTGCTTTGTTCCAGACTCACATTAATCCGTGCTTCCATCAGACATCAAGTAGCGCCCATCTCCTACCCCTGGAGAAAGATAAATGGCATTGGATGAAACCTGGAGATTGTTTTGCACTGTTGCCAGACAAGTACATCTATAAAGTTATCTCAATCAACGTTGAACAAACATTAAGGTTATTATGTATATCTCACTTCCGTATTTTAACTATAATTTCAACTTCAGAGTAACACAAATAATTCCATCAGGAGTGAGTACTCCTCAGGATCAGTCTCACTCCCCCAAAAACACCATCATCACCCACCTTCTTCGAAAACCTACTCTCGATCCCTCCAACCTCGGTCACTGACGCCCTATGTCAAACGTGCCCTGCCTTGCAAAAGCTCTCAAGCATGTTGTTACCAACCAACTTCACGCACACCTCACCCTCCACACACTATTCAAACCTCTCCAGTCCGGCTTCCTCCTTGCCCACAATACATAGACAGGGCTTGTGAAAGTCACAAAAGATGCCTGCTCTATCTGTGACTGGGGCTCCCTCTAACTCCTCGTCCACCTGGATCTCTTGGATCACTCCATCTTACTGCATTGTCTGTCCTCCATCATCCACCTCTGTGGGACCGCGCTTGCTTGGGTCGATTCCTACTTCACAAACTGCCAGCTCTACATCTCTGCAAATTGATTTTCTCCTTGTTTCCGCACGATCACCTGCTTGGCCCCCTTCTCTTCCTCATTTACATGCTCTCTATCAGTGATGTCATCCACAGACACAAGGTTAACTTCCACATGTATGCAGATGGTACCCAACTCTACTTTTTCACCTCGAATTGCAACCTCTAGTCCCCTGATGTTCTCTCAGCTTGTCTGACAGATGTCAAGAGCTGTATGAGTGCACGATTCCTGCAGTCAAACTTTCAACTAGGCGGAAGCCATACTCTTTGACCCACATAATATAGTCGGTTCACTTTGCAGTATATTCTATGAAGCGCTTTGAGATGTCACTGTGATAAGGCACTATGTCAAATGCAAGGATTGTTATTATATTTCTGACTAGTTGATAATTACTGTGCTGCAGAAACAGTCAACTGTCAAGCGTTGAAGACTTCACTAATGCTCAGTCTGACTCTCCAAAAAATTTGCAAACGGCTGACGAAGAAGGAAACAAAAACCAAATCATCTTTCAGAGTTGCACGAAGAGCCCAACAAGGTCATCTTCCAGGACTTTGGCCAAGGATGACCCCTCCAGCTCCAGAGAGAGAAACAGAACTGAATCGCAGAGTAATTCTCATAACCTTGTACAGACTTTGCAGGTATTGCAAAAATAACAAGTTTTTGAGATTTGAGTAACAAGGTTTCTGAGCCAGACAGATCTGTAATATTCCAGGGCACTGTTTTTGAAAGCATAGCAAACCTGACTTATTGGCAGGATTACTAAGGACAGACCAGTCACTGGGGAAAGGTATTCTCCCACTCAGCTCCTGTTAACCCTGCAACCCAATGCTCTTATTGGGTATGGTGGTCCTAGCTGGACAAGCAACAGGAAAGCTTGCGAGACAGCGATATCAATGTCAGTCTATGTGATTTTAGCTGGTTAGCCTCCAGCAGTTACCCTAGTGCACACTCTGTGGTCCCTAAGACTTGGTTCTTGCCAACCTGCACCTAATAGGTTCCTGAAATTAGGTATGCCTAGGAACGACTTCTCAACGTAAAAGGTGCTCTAGAAATGCAATTTTGTTGTTATACTGCGAATCTGCAGTAACTGGAAGTGTGATGCAACCAGCATCTGGAGCTCACCAGCTGGCTTCCAGATTAAATCAGCCGATTCAGTCACACCGGCATTCAGATCTGCTACCTTCTCGTCTGTATCAATGCCAGAGGTTAAAATTTCCATGATATTTAATTAGAATCAATTGAAATCCTATGATTTTTCCTGTGATTGCTCAAATATTGGCAATAGTTAGATGAGCAACAGTTTTAAAATTCAAAGATCATAGTGTAAGCTAACCTCTCAGGTGAACAATAGCTGTGGGAATGAACGTCTTTTAACCGTGCTAGTACAGCAATGGATTTTAGGGAGAAAAGGTATAACTAATACAGTAAAAGCCCGTTTATCCGGCACCCTCAGGACCTGGCCAATGCCGGTTAAAAATTTGTTTTAAACATACCATATTAATAATAGACTAAATAATAACAGAATATTGTATGGATACTTACCAATAAAGCAATGCATATTGGTTACAGTCTATAAACACAGCACACAATCAAAGGGATACTCTCCTTTTCTCTCTCACACACACGCACAGTCAGTCTGGCATCTCAATAGCTCCAAACCCAACTCCTCGCCACTCCTCTCATTTTCCATCCAAATTAATCAACTCAGCCCCTCTCTCTCCTCTCCCCCACCTCTCTCTCTCCCTGCCTCTCTCTCAAACCAGGAAGTGCACTACAGCAGCATTTAAGAGGTAATCGTAGTGTACTCCGCGAGGGAAAAAACGGCAGCGCCAACTTCAGGCATTAGTAGCAACATTCCAAAATACCGATAGGGAAAAAAATCGCCAGCGTCACCTTCAGGCACTAGTAACAGCATTCCAAAATACTGATACATTGTGCCGAATAAGATCTGGCTAATTGTATGGGGACCTTTTTTTTGAGGTGCCAGTTATACGGAAGTTACGGTTGATCAGGTCACAGATAAACAAGCTTTTACTGTGTGCAATGGAAATATTTTTATAGATTGACATATCTATCAATCGTGTATCATACATCAAGGTTTTAATAATACATTTGAGAGTTAAATAATTCATCAATTGACTAGGAAGTTTCAACTTTGCCATTGTGTGGTTGCACTGTTAGCTGTTAGGTGAAAATATTAACTGGATAATCTTGCATATTCTTTGTTGAATGAAGAAATTCCTCTGCTCCACAGTCGAAGAGGGAAATGCTGAAGAATGACTGTGAACCACTGGACCTTGCACAAAGAAAGAGAGTGTTACCAGCATGGATGCTGCAAGTTTCAAGAGATGTCCAAAGCTGCTCGTCTGCAGACGGTAAAAGAAGTAGGATGATAGGCTTGCTGGCATAACTGTTTTAACCATTGATCTTTTCATGCAGTGATTGTTACTTAATTCTTGACTATTCCCAGGTTTCAGGAATTTCCAGTTCAGGAATTTCAGTTCGCTGATTGACAACACACATTGCAGCAACAACAACAACACATTACATTTGTATTTAAATAGTGCCTTTCACATTGGGAGGATGTCCCAATCGTAGTTTGTTTAAGTGAGATGTGTTATTGAAGTTCATGAATAACAACAACAGCAGCAACAAAATTACACTTGAATAGCACCTTTCACGTCAGGAGGAATTCCCAAGGCGCTGGACAGTCATTGTTTCAGACCTGAGCTGGGGTCGGGGACGGGGAGGGTGGAGGGAAGGGGGAGGAAATGGGGAGTTGGGGTGACTGATGGGACCGTCAAAGAGGAGGGTCTTGAAGCGGGATTTGAAGGAAGCCAGGAAGGGGGTGAGGCGGAGGAATAACAACAACAATTTATATTTATGTAGCACGCCTCACTTAACGTAGAGTACCAGAGCACTTGACAGTGGTAGAGTATGATGTCGGCAATAAGCTTGGTTGAAGAAGAAGGTCTTCAGGCATGATCTTATAGTGGTGAAGTAGAGGGCAAGGCAGAGGGATTGACGGAAAGTGTTCCAAAGTTTCGGGGCATCATGACTGAAAGCAAGGCCATGGATCCTGGAACGAAGAGCACTAGCGACAATCAGGCTGGAGCCAGTTGAGTGCAGGCAACATGTAGTGGGTTTGAGGAGTTTAACAATAACGTGTTTGGTGCTGTCATCTTACATCCAGGCATTTGGCCCAAACTCATTGTTGCTAAATCGCTGTGCCCTTTTGGGCATGTTTTAACATCCTATATAATCAATAATATAGTTACTCCGCTGTGATTTGATGGTGACATTCCAATGGTGGTTCTGTTTTTGAATTTTTTATTTTCTGCCCAGTGTTTCTTATCTAAGATTTGTCACTCACTCAATGGCTATTTGTGGGACATTGATGGGTGCAAATTGGCTGCCCACAAAATACATAGTCACACCATTTTACAGTATATCCTGTGAAGCGCTTTGAGATGTCTCAACAACACGATAAGGCACTATATCAAATCTGAGAATTATTATTATTATCTCTGAATCTTCTATTTCTATCTCTATGACTGTTTATTTTTGTCTGACTAACTCCATAATGTACAGCTATAAACATTTACCTTCACACTACCCGGCAAATATCTGGTTTCACGAATGGTGTGAAGTGACATGTGTTTGTGAGGTTATTAAGGACGTGTAAGTGATTGAGTGGGGAGGTGGCGGTGTGGCGGGGATTGGTTGTCAAGAGTAATAATTGGGAGGCTTTAGCCTCCCCTAGGTTCTAACAATGAGCTTCCAGTGCTAGTAGTATAGTGCATTAATCATTAATTATATTGTGACAAACAAATGGAGCACAGCATAAAAGGGATAAATATTCAAGCAGAAAACCTTTGACTTTTGAATCTGGGTTGTGTTCTGAACAACAGGCATGTATGCAACCTTAGCATCAACAGGCAGGTCCTATTCAGCGCATCTGAGTGGCAGAAAAGCTGAGCGTGGTCAATAATAATCCTTTGATTAGATATTCCACCTTATCACATCATTGAGACATCTCAAAGTGCTTTACTGAATACATTGTAAATTTAATGGACTATATTTTTGTGGACGAATCACAGCAGTCAACTGCACTCAGCAGTGTCCTGCAAACAACCATGGATTGAGTGACCAAATTGATATATTTTTTTAAAATATATATTTTGAAGGGATTATTATCCCCTAGAAAAGCGACTAACAATAAGGTTCCAACTTACTGCTAGGTTAACCGAGATGTGGGGAGAAAGGAAACCTGCCCAACATTTTGCTTTACCCGTACATTGAACTCAGATCTTTCCTCTTGCAAGGCAAATGCTGTAACCACTAAGCTACAGAACTCCATTCTACTTTTACAATAAAGCAGAAGGGAGTTTCTCCCGGTGCCCTGGTCAACAATCTCCCAAATAAAATTAGTCATTCACTCCATAGCTACTTGTGGGACGATGCAATGGTCAAATTGGCTGCTGCGGACCTCCACAAAATACAGTAAATCCTGTGAAATGCTTTGAAATGCCCTCTTGACATGAAAGCCACAATGTCAAATGCAAGTATTTATCTATATTTATTATTGAAATAGCTTTTTTGGGGGAAAAAAAACCTCTTGGGTTTGTTTCCCAACTCTAACGTGTTAATTTCAATGACATAAATTGTCACGCTATTTAGACTGGCAAAAAATACCTCTTGCATTCAGCTGGCGGAGTAGCTTTCTTTGAGTGTGCTATTGATCAGAGCGTGATGTCTGTAAAGTCACCTGCTGCTTTTCTACAGGTAGCAGTGCCGAGAAACATCAACATATTGATTTTTCTGTGCAAAGGCTATTTATTTATTTTTCCTAGTTTGATAGGATTTTATTTCCAATTTACTGAATCAATTCAATAGCCGGACGAAGGTGATATTGTTAAAAATGTTAGGCTCCTTTAGAACTGCATGTTTTGAAACTAACTGGCATTACCATCAGAAATGCTGCTTTCATTCTAGAGACTTCTACATACAGGTCGATTCAAAATTATTCCCTTCCAAGTCGTACGCCTCTTGCTTTGTTTTTGTGTCTGACATTGATTCAGAACTTCGCCACTCATATTCTCATCCACACTAAAGTCCGTAGTCTCATCACACCAATCCTCGCCAGACTCCACTGGCTCCCGATCACAGAACGGATTGACTTCAAGATCCTCTTACTCGTCTACACATCACTTCCGGCACTGGCACCTCCCTACCATTCTGACCTCCTCTCTTCACTCCACTACCCCCTGTCATCGGTCGGCTGGCTCTTTATACCTGCTTGTCCCTTGTCCCTTCTGCTCACCATCGGTAGGAGCATTTTCAGCCACTAGGCTCCGAAGCTTTGGAACATATTCCTCCAACCCCTCCATCATGTTCCCTCTTCCAGAATTGAAGAATTTCCTCTTCGACCATGTTTATGTGATTGGGTCACCTCACCTGGCTTGCCGTCGGGCTCCACTACTGTTAAGTGCTCTGAAATTCTGCCCTGCATGAAGGGTGCTATATAAATGAAATATATATCTTGTTGTATAATGCAACTATCAGACCACTGACAATATGAAACTGCCAGTCAAAGTGAGCGTGCCACCACTTTTTAATGCTATCATCTAGCATGGGAACTAGCTACAGTATCTTGCTACTAACAGCAAACTTTGAGATCTCACAGAATGAGTTATTGGTTGGACTGTATTTTATGAGTCCGCAGAGCCAATTAAAGAAAAGACTGCAGGCAGGCGCATCAAACATCGATATGAGGATATCCACTCCTCCAGTGTCGCTTTGTTTAGACTCTTTTAATGAGCGAATCACCTTTATACCACATTTTGGGGTTGTTTGTGACTGGAATTGCTCTCTAGGGCTTTACTGCTGTAGATTTTATTATCCCTGTGGCGTTATGATGTCAGTACTGTTTCTCTTAATGTTGAAGATCCTCATGCTTGTATTCAAATTCTCCACTCTTCTGTACCCTTCTACCTCTCTGACCTCCTCTGCCCTCGCAACAGTACCTGTTGCCTTTGCTCTACCGGGTCTGACCTCCTCCTTGTCCCCCGAATCCTCCGCTCCACTGTCGGCGACTATGCCTTCAGCTACTACGCCCCAAGGCTCTAGAACTCCCTCCCTCACTCCCTTTGCCTCGCCCCCTCCTTTCCTATTTTCAGGTCTCGGTTAAAGTCCTTTCTTTTCGACTGCGCTTTCGGTCACCTTCTTCCCCCTCCCCCTGACTCGGCCCCGGGATCCGTTATTGGGAAGCGCTCAGAAGATCCACCTAGTTTTATTTTTAAATTTAACCTGGCGCAGAATTATGCTAAGGTCAACCTTAATTTGGTTAAAGTTACTATTCTAAAGTACTCTTAGCTACTATATCTAAAAAAAACATTACTTGTTAGTAGGGAACGGCGATATGGGATTTTTCCGGATATGGATATATCGGTTTGCTCATACCTGCTTAAACCGATCTATCGAGTTTTTATACTGCGCATGCGCGTGCATTCGAAGTGCGCGTGCATTGATGGCGCGCGCGCATTTATGGTGCGCGCTCAGTGCGTGCGAAATGTGTGTGCACCGCACTGACGGTGCGCGCAGTCGCGGTGCACACACATTTCGAAATGCGTGCTCTAGGTCCAGAAAGTTTGTAATGTTGGTGTCAAGGTCTGTTGAATTATACAATGTTGTTTGCTCCCTACCTCCCCCTCTCCTTCTCTCCCTCCTTTCCCCCTCTCCTTCTCTCCCTCCCTCCCTCCCCCCTCTCCTTCTCTCCCTCCCTCCCCCCTCTCCTTCTCTCCCTCCCTCCCCCCTCTCCTTCTCTCCCTCCCCCTCCACTCTCCCCTCTCTCCTTCTGTCCCTCCCTCCCTCCCCCCCCTCTCTCCTTCTCTCCCTCCTTTCCCCTCGCTCCTTCTCTCCCTCCTTTCTCTCCCTCCTTTCCCCCTCTCCTTCTCTCCCTCCCTCTCCTCTCTCCTTCTCTCCCAACTTTCCCCCTCTCCCTCCCTCCCCTCTCTCCTTCTCTCCCTCCTTTCCCCTCGCTCCTTCTCTCCCTCCTTTCCCCCTCTCCTTCTCTCCCTCCCTCTCCTCTCTTCCTCTCTCTTTCTCTCCCAACTTTCCCCCTCTCCCTCCCTCTCCTCTCTCCTTCTCTCCCTCTCTTCCCCTCGCTCCTTCTCTCCCTCCTTTCCCCTCGCTCCTTCTCTCCCTCCTTTCACCCTCTCCTTCTCTCCCTACCTCTTCTCTCTTCCTCTCTCCTTCTCTCCCAACTTTCCCCCTCTCCTTCTCTCCCTCCCTCCTTCGCCTCTCTCCTTCTCTCCCTCCTTTCCCTTCGCTCCTTCTCTCCCTTCTTTCCCCCTCTCATTCTCTCCCTCCTTTCCCCTCGCTCCTTCTCTCCCTCCTTTCACCCTCTCCTTCTCTCCCTACCTTTTCTCTCTTCCTCTCTCCTTCTCTCCGAACTTTCCCCCTCTCCTTCTCTCCCTCCCTCTCCTCTCTCCTTCTCTCCCTCCTTTCCCCTCGCTCCTTCTCTCCCTCCTTTCACCCTCTCCTTCTCTCCCTACCTCTCCTCTCTTCCTCTCTCCTTCTCTCCCAACTTTCCCCCTCTCCTTCTCTCCCTCCATCTCTAAACACAAAATAGAACACACACACACCAAAAACAAAATCTAGAGATTTATTCTCCTCCATTTCTTGCTTGAAAGTAGCATGTAATGTCCACGTGTAAATGAGATCTATTACAATAGAAAAGAGAGAGACAGACAGTCTGACTGTTAGAGTTAGAAGCCAGATTATCACTGCTGTGTGTGTCTGACTAGACACACACATAGAAGCAGTGATAATCTGGCTTCTAACTCTCTCACACACAAATATAATACTTACAGCCACAAAATGCCACTTATTTTTATGTAGTCTGAAGTCTGAATTAATGTCCTTCGCCATTGGCAAGCTCTCCTTTGCTATGCAAAAAGTGACAGCGTTCGTGATACTTTGCCACTTTTTGTCCCCTCTCTGGTACAATGTTCTCCTCTTAAATAAAGCAGGAATTGTTTGAGCTGCACTGGCCCCACTACCTGTCGCTTTCTCCGAAGCGCTGGTTCGACTTCCTGCTGTTGTCGACAATGATTTCGCTCTGAGGGCAGCGTGCTGGGCGGGGTGGTGCTGCTTAATGTGTTGTCGCAGGTTGCTCGTGCTCGAATCAGATGTCTTAACCAAGACCTTGCAAACTGTACATCTATACACACCATTACTGACTGCATTGTTTTCAAAGTAGTCCCATACGGGGCTTCTTTTCCCCATGATGAGAAAGGTAAATTTTCAAACTACATTTTTCAGCGATGCGACTTTGTTAAGACGCCACGACTCACGTCAAGTATACGCAGTAAAGTGTGCGCGCGCATCGAATGTGCGCGCCCGTTAATTGTGCGCGCGCACCGAATGTACGCGCATTCCATGCTCTAGATCTAGGAGGTTGCAATGTCGGCGACAAGGTAAGCTGGAAAAGATCGCATTACACTGATAATACCAACAATATTGATATATTGCCAGGAACGATATTAAAAATATATCGATGTAAATTTTTTAAATCGAATCTCTTGATATAACAGTTTTTTTAGAATCACCATATCGGCATACCGATCTGAAAATCATATCGGGTTTAATCAAAAAACCGATTAATCGCCGTTCCCTACTTGTTAGCAGTGTGAAGTTCTTTGAGAGGTCCAATGTGAAACATAAATTGTTATCAGTACTTTGTTGATAAATGAATAATTAATGGTAGTTGTAAGAAATGGACCTAATGCTTTGTCATTATTGGACAGCTTCTTTAATTTATTGGACAGCAGGCATCTTATGATGGAATCATATTTACAGTCCATTTTAAAGAGAGGTTCACTTCAATAAGCCAAATTGAATATATTCTCATTACACTATCTTCTAATTATGTGGAATTAGTTTAACTTGTCTAAATGGAAATGGTAATTGAATGAGTGGTGAGTTGCATGTCCTATTTGTTAGATTTTTCCAAGCCATGACTTGCTCTGCCTTCCCTCACCTCAACATTGTAACATTACCCGACTCCGTCAATACTTCACCCCTCAGGCCGCTGAAACTCTCAATCAGGCCTTAATCATGTCCAAGCACGATTACGCCAAAGAGACTTGTCAACCTTCCCAACTCCTCCCACCATAGGCTGCAGATTATCCAGATCTCCACAGCCCGTGGTTTCTCCTGCACCAAGCTCCGTGACCTCATCTTCCCCAATCTTGCCTCTCTCCATTGGCTCCCCATCATCCAGAGGAGTCAATTCAAGATCTTTGTCCTCAATGTTAAAGCCCTCCATGGCCTCGCCCCACTCTACATCTGCGACCTCCTAACCTCATATTAACCTGTTTGTTCCTCCACTCAGTCTGCTCCATGTCGCCTGACCCACCCGCCCCCACCATCATGGGCAGACGAGCCTTCAGCCACTCTGCCCCCAACTTCTAGAATTCCATCCTTCAATCCCTCCACCTCGCTCCCTCTCTGGGCTCCTTCAAGTCCCGCCTCAAGACCCTCCTCTTTGACGGTCCCATCGGTCACCCCCTCCTCCTCTCCCTTCATGCCAGTCTCCCCGATCCTGACCCTAGCTTGGGACTGAAACATTGAATGTCCAGTGCCTTGGGATGTCCTGACATGAAAGGCGCTATACTAATGTTATAATAATAATCCTTGCATTTGATGTAGCGCTTTTCATGTCTTCTAGACATCTCAAAGCACTTCACAGAATATACTGTACAGTGAATTGACTGTATATATGTGGGCGAAATGTGGCAGCCAATTGTGCACCACAGTGTCCCACAAATAGTCATGGATTGAAATGACCAATTTATTATTGTTTTTTTGATGGATTATTATTAGTCGCGTGGAATACGGAAACTTGCCCAAGGTTTCAAATGTAATTTTGTTGTTGTTTTCAGAAAGCCCATAGGTACCGCTAATGTATTATTATGGTATATAACTGCTGACATGTAATGTTGATTTTTATAGTAATGGTATACACATAAATATCAGTCTGGTTATGTGTGGTAAGGTTGGATTGAGAGCTCAAACATTGGCATTCCATTGCTTTGTTGTGCCAGAAGTGCCGTCTTTCAAGCGAGACTTTAAACTGAGATAATGTAGTAACAAGTTGATCTGCCTACGTTACTCGATTTCATGATCTGTATCACTGATTGTGCTGTGTTCTACTTAGGTGGGAGGAATGGAAGAGGTGATGCAAACCAGACCAAGCCTCATGGAAACCAATCAGGAAGAAAGAGACAAGAGTCCTTCGAGATTAATGAAGAAACTGGAGCAATAGATCCTCCGCAAGAGAAGAAGGGTAGATTCAAGTACATGGGACAAAATGATGATGACATTTCCACAGAAATGAAGGTAGAATACAATAGGTGTATCAAATTGGCAGGAAACAATTGTTCATGGTAGGATAATAGCAGTCTTCTGTCACTGACCAGTTAGCTGTCTGGGTAAAGAGGGTCCAACTTCCAGGTCATCGGGTCACTACTAGCCTCACTTCCAGCACTCTAACGGCCCTGACAGCCAAATCACATGGCACAGTGCTTGTCAGATCGAGAGCTTTGATCTTTTGCATTGTCTAGTCACAGTGAATAGAAAACAAGATACCTGTTCATATTAGAGCTAGCTTTAGATCAGTGGTTCCCAACCTCGGGTCCCAACAAGGTCGCGGGGGTCCTCAGTTGGGTCGCGAAGGGTCATCAGAAATTTTGGTTCTTTTTTTTAATGTTCAAAATGCTTTTTTAATGCTAAAAAAAACAGTTTTTTAAAAAAAGGCAAACTTGCTGGTTTGTAATGGTTCTGTTTACACCCTTCAGTGAGATGTGTTTGCAATTTTGTCTACCCTAGAACAGCGACGCTGAGGCAAATTATGCCAGCGTGAATAATAAGGAGGAAATAAATAATGAACCTGAGAAGCCCGCCAAGACTGTAGACAAAAATGCTGGGAGGCATAGCAAAGCTGAAGGCCAGACCCTACAAGGACCTGATTCAACACAGTCTCTGGGTGTAAATGAATGCGAAATGAGCAACATTGAGGAAGAGCAGCAGGAGACGGGACTGACATCCAGGCAGAGTGACCAGGAGAGTCCACAACAATCAGAAACATCACGCAGACAAACACCGGGCAAGGTCCATCAAGGCAAAAGTCCAGAATATGTGCAGCGCAGGACATCAATGGGTGCGAGAGCCCTTCAATCAATCGAGCAAAAGCAATCCAAGAAAAGCCCTTGCATGTACGGAAATAACTGTTACAGGTACAGTTGAAGAAATATTCCCAAACTCATTGTTCTAAGGATTACCTTGTGATCTGTAATAATAGTTTAAGCTGCAGGCTTTTGATTGGGAGAGAGGGTTTGGAATTTCACATAAGAGTCAAGATATCCATAAAAAATCTACAGTGTTTGTCTTCATTCATTACGGTGTGTGTAAGATATCAGATACCATTAATAACGAGCGTGATATAATATTTGCAACTTATTTGAAGCAGCTTTTTGTTAGCTGTGTTGGTGTCTGGATGAAATGGCTATGAATTGCAGCATTAGAGTAATGGTCTCTTCTCCACAACATTTTATTCTGCAGACTGAGTTCTGTGGTGGGCTGAAGTTCTGTGTTTTTGTCCTATCACATGTCTTTCACAAGTGCTTTGTATTACTAGCTAGATTTAAAATATCCTTGATCATATATTTGTTTTAATATGGAGATAATATGTGGCTCTTTGTGTTTAGAGGTTGGTTTGTCTGTGTATCATTGAGGGAAGCAAAAAGTAATAAGTCAGGGCACTAGTTTGTGTTTTATTTTCTGTTGTCAGTGGGGGCACGAAATAGTATGATTTGGGTCATACCTCGGAATCCCAGTGGGAAAGGTGCTCACATATTTCCTCATTCCTGTGGTCCCATTGAATATTCTATATGCTCCAAAGTTTAATCTATCTCTTGACATTATTTAAAACTTTTTTCATATCCTCCCTAAATGGATGTATGGATTGTGAATAGAAATGATAGCCATGTAATCCACTGCACATGCAATTCACAAAGAGACATGTTCTCATGAACACTTGGGTTAGACTATGAACCATGGATCGATCAATCAATCAATCAATCAATCAAACAAACAAACAAACAATCAAAACTTACATTTATATAATGCCTTTCATGTCGAGAGGATTATAGGTTTAAAATAAACAAGTTAACAAGCCAGATGTCAGCTTTCCTCCCTTCCATATATATACCTATACAGACACTGAATTTCCTGTAAAATTAAGTTTTGTCTAGTGGATACAACTTACTTGACAGAAGAGGTGGTGATAAATGGAAAATGCTTTGTCTGTGTTGTTGAAGTTCCATTATTCATAATGCAAAACCTGAGTTGGGGAGCAAATCCTATTGTAAGCTGTAAAGGCCATTTCCAGAGGTATCTATTTACCATGCCTTCAGTCAACTTTCCCCACCCCCTTGGCTTCAAGCCCCAGCTCGGGTGTCCACCCAGCAGTGTGAATGAAGCACTTTGGAACGTCCTCCCAACGTAAAAGGTGTTTTATAAATGTTAGTTTGTATTGTCCCTTCAGTTGAAAAAGATCAACACTAAACACTATTTAGTGTTTAACTAGACAAGCCTTACAAAATTTGAGATTTTTCTGAAGGCTTGAAGCAACGCTAGAAATGGCAGCAAATAATTTGGCGTATCCGACCACTGAAATGCAGCACCAGAAAGTCAAGAGAAAATTAGAGAAACTGCAAGCTGCAGGAACAGTACATCTGTTTTGGATTGACTGTGTAACAACAAACTCATCTGAACCAATTCAAAACACAAAGCCTGGAAACGAAAATAAGCTGTTTATGTTTACTCTGATTTAGTTTTTCCTTTGTGATGTAAAATTCCCTTTTATTTTATCCATATTCTGCAGCTGTTTTATACGGTATTCGCTATGTATGTTTCCTACTCCAGTACTGTACATGACGTAAATGTTACCTGGCTCCCTGAACCATCTACTAAGGCTATCTGATCTATATTTGTACAAGCGCCTTGGTACATCATGCTGACATGAAAGGCGCTATACAAATATCATTTTGTTGTTGTTAAGTAACAGTGCCAGCTTTAACACTTAGTCTGGTTATTTGACAAGCTTATTATATCATTAGTACTTTGATGCTCATTCTTAATAGTAGAAGCAAGAGTGCTATCAATTTAGAAATAAAATTGCAAACGCTTTAATATTTCTGTACTTTGCATGACTTTACTTTTTCATTACAATTTGATGATAAAAATACTTTTAAACCATTAAGGGTATCCTCAAATTAAGACAATGGATTGAAACCTTCGTTAAACACAATATGTTACTTGTTTTAATTTTTAAAATTACAAAGCGCTTCACAGGATTCACTGCGAAGTGTGGTGGCTGTCCACTCTTTGGCATTTTCACGTACATGGTTTAAAGCCACATTATTGTTGCAGAAGTTTATCAAATTGCCAATAAATCACTTTCAGATGTTAGTGTTGTATCCAGAATCTTGATTTCTTTTAATTCAATAACATAAATAACGGTTAAAAAAAAATCTGTTTTCCATAGAAAGAATCCGGTTCATTTTCAAAATTTCAGTCATCCCGGCGATGCGGATTACGAGCCCGTGGTGGATAGTGAAGACGACAAACCGGAGTGTCCTTTTGGGACTGCATGTTACAGGTGGGGTAATCTCTGCCAGCAGGGTGTGCAACACTTACAATATCACAATACTCCTTTGCATTTGATTTAATGCCTTATCTCCTCAGTGAGTTATCGCAAAGCAGTTCACATTAAGGCTGATTGAAGCAGTGGATCGGAAGCTTTGTTCAATAGTTTACTTGTTTTGATTTTTTTAAATTCTCAAAGTGCTTCACAGATGCACTGGCTAACTATCCCTCAAATAAAATCAGTAACTCACTCCTTGGCTGTTTGTGGGAAGTCACTACGTAATCTGGCTGCCATGTTTCACTCCCAAATACACAGTACACTTTACAATATAATACAATAGTTGCAATATTGTAAACCCACTTTACAACAAATTCTGTGAAGCACTTTGTGATGTCTTGACAATGTGCTAAGGTGCGATCCCAAATGCAAGGATCATTATTGTATTTGTTATAATATAACACTTTTGAGTACAGGTTAGAAATGTCTGTGAGCTTGGTTGAATAATATTAGATGTTAAAGTACATGCTTTATTTGATAAATGCTTCATTTGATAAAGCGATTACTAAGTGTGGAAATGACTGTGTAGTCTAGGCTTGTCAAAGCTTTGATGTGGAGTCAACAGTTTCAAAGAGATGGTTAGAAAACTAATGATAATCCTTACATTTGCTGTAGCAACTTTCATGCCTGGAGACTATCCCAAGAATTTGTGGATTATATTGGAATGCACAGTGACTGAACAATTCCATTAGGTGGTGTCATGGAGAAAATGAGGCTCGCATTAGAACATTCTTTATTTTTGATTAAACTATTACATCAATCCAGTTGCATTACTGAAAAGGATCAATGGATTGAATAACACCATCATTTAGGGCCTCAATTTAATTGATGGTAAATTAAAATACTGCCTGTATTTTACCATTTGTAGGAAAAATCCAGAGCACAAGAAGGAATACAAACACACCAAACCTCCAGGTAAATTAGTATAAACTACTGATTTCTATATATCTTTGTATGTTATCTAGATTTTAATATACATTTTGTTATAGTAATCTAGGTTTTAACAATATCTCCAAGAGCAAATAACTGACATTAGAGTGGTAATTTCCAAAGGAGAAATTTGTACCAGCTCAAACTTCGATTTCCTGCTCTTTCCCTTACATGTTCCACAAATGCTTAAAATATTTATTCAATTGTCTTTTGAAGTGTCTTAACAATTGTGCCTTGCATTCTTACATTCCACCTTTGCTCAGTGGAAATGAGTCTGTAGAACACATCCATAATATGCCCTGGAGGTGTCTGCCTACTCTGTGAGCTCGAAGTCCTGACATAGGGCTTGAAACAGCAAACTTCTATCCCAAACTCACTTCTTAACTGAACTTAGCTGCTCTTTATGACTGGTAGCTTCTCCATTGGAAGAATTGCAAAAACTGTAGTTGATTCTTTGTTTGGCTGAGGAACATATTTTGCAGATTCATCTGGTTCATAAAATGTTTACCAGATCACCAAAGTGCTCAGTTATTAGGGTTACGGGATTGTAGAGTAATGCTAGTGGTTAGCGGGCCAGGGCGGGCGGAAGCTTTGCACATTTCCTTAGCAGAAAGTAGGAACCCGGTTGTTAATCGATTGCTTTCTGGAGTTAATTGTCCTTCCTCCCCCCACAAAAATAGATAATTTGGTCATTCAATCCACGACTGTTTCAATCCACAGCAGTGCTGTGCACAATTGGCTGCCGCGTTTCACCCACAAAATATACAGTCAATCTTTGACTGTATCTTTGACTTTGTTATGTATTCTGTGAAGCGCATTTAGATGTCTCAATGACGTGATCAGGTCTATATCAAATGCAAGGATTATTATTCTTACTCAATGGGATCCAAGGCATGACACAATATCAACACTTCTACGGAGTGTGTGGTAAGTATGCAATAACTAACCAAACTAGTAGTTAAACAAGCACCTGATGTAACCAGTTATTTCATTCTGGGGAAAACAATGTCTGAAAGTGGGTTCTGCTCTATTGAATCTCATTGAATGCATGTGACTCAATAGCCAGTTCCTCTGTTGTGGAATGTCTTGTTGATATGTGAACTAACCTCATGCCCAAATTCAAGTTAGCAAGGAAATTACATTTTAGTGGCTATTAAGATAATGGCATGTCCTTGGAAATTTGGTGCAATTTTGCTTTATTTCTCCTCTAATGCAGTCATTTCTTAATTTTAGAAAGTGAACAAAGAAGACCAAAGAGGAATGGTAAGTAATTGATTTATGTTTCAGCAGCCTGCCTGAGTTGTAGTGGATAGACTGCAGTTTACGGATGAGGAACCCGCTGGTTTGAATCCAGGTCCGTGCTGTTTTGTGGTTTTAGGCAGCGGTGCGGAGGGAAGCTAAAGTGGCTCTGGCCTTTCCACATTCAGGGTTGGGGAAAACCAGCCACGGTTGCTTCTTTCCTCTGGACTATCCTCTACTGATAGGGTGCGCATGTGTCAGCTGATAGTGTGCGCATGTGTCTTAACGCCTTGGCACGTCCTCCCAACGCGAAAGGCGCTCCATAAATGTAATTTTTTTTTGTTGTTGTTATGATAGTGTGAGCATGTGTCAGTTGGGTGGGGAGAGGTCTGGTTCTGCTATGACACCATCTAGGTGGATTGACCTGCCGGCACTCAATGACAATGACATCTTGCATTTATCTAACACACTTGATGCAGGTTATCATCTTGTAGCGCTCACAGCCAAAATTCACAAATGAACAGAGACCAAGAATGGAAAGCCAGGAGGAAGAATAGAAACATAATACAGTAAAAGCCCGTTTTTATCCATCACCTGATCAACCGTAACTTCTGTATAACTGGCATCGCAAAAAATTCGATTAACCGGAATTTATCCGGAAAAATGCATTGAAATTTTTTTTTTTTTTAAATGTTTGGCCGAATATCCAGCAGGCACTTTAACCGGCATTGGCCAGGTCCCGAGGGTGTCGAATAAACAGGCTTTTACTGTACTTGAAGGTTTTCAAAGGGAGGCCATGCAATATTGATTATTTCCTAGTGTGGTTACATTATTTTGCTTACTGATGGAATTTGTATCATTGCAAAACCCTTCTTAATTCACTTTCTAAAATTATTATTATTATAACTACACTAACATACACATATTATAACTGCTTGCTAGTTACAATATGCCATCAGAAGAAATGGTAGGCCTTTCACTTAAAGATTTACACTGCAAATATGCCAGAAGGAAAGCACAGCTGGAAAATCTGCTATTTATTACAAAAATTGCCTACAAAAGTCACAACACTTCTCAGTAAATTCCACAAAGCACTGGAAATATCTCTACACCCACAATCCCCACATTAAAGGCCTATATCAAATGAAATGGTGAATATTTATTAAATATTAAGAACTAATATGTCAAATTTTCTTCCTTACCAAAGGTAAGTATAGTTCATTGGAAAATGTTATTATTTTTAAAATACTGGATGTATCCAGTAGATTTCAAACAAAATAATATCTAATGAGGAATAGGCAGCAAGGAATTGTTTAATTGCTGAAAAAAGGAGAGCTCTTTACCTTAAAAAAAGAAGTCTGCTGACCTGTGTCAAGATCAATCTCGCCAAATTGCCAGACTGAAGGGTGTACCGTATAATATTGATTACAAATAACAGGAGTTTCCTACTCACCTACATTTACACATGCATAGTACGTCCTTGGAAACCCTTTGAGGCATTGGAATAAAACTCTACATCAAATGCGAAATTTATTTATTATTACAGTTCCAAAGTAAATCTTAAAATGTGATTTACATTTTCCAGGTATTTGCAGATATCCCTCACTTCTCATTATATCCCATAAAATTTAACTTCAATTCTGCTTGAGCAGAAAGGTAAAGAGAAGAGCAAACTGGTTTATTCACTGCACTAGCATTGGACGTTGAACATTTGGATTTGATTATATTTGTACTGTCTGCCGTAATGTCACTCAAAGATAACCTAGATTTGTGGAGTAAATTGTTCCGTTTGTCTGGTCACGAATCAAAGTGAGCGACTGAGGTAAATAAAGTAACAGTAAAAGAAAGGTGTTGGACATGTTTGCTCAATGAAACCAGACAACAATCGGTTTACCATGAAATAGGACAACAATTTTGAGTTCATTTCATATATTTTAATCTAAATTCAAGGCAGTCCCTAAAGTGTTATCAATGATGCAACTGTTACTTATAATAGTAATCCTTGGATTTTTTTAGAGCTCCATTCATGTCAGAAGGGTATGTCATAGATTCACAGCGATTCACTGCAAACAACGCAGTGATTTGTTTTGCAGAATATTTTCTGCATGATGTAGACCTTTGCTGTGGACTCTGTACACAAACATAGTTGGAGTTACACTTAGAATAGTAAAGAGGAAGATTAAAATATTTGAAATACTGCTTTTAAAACACGTTTCAGGAAATTGAGCTGTGTGAGAAGTGCTTGAAAGAAATTGGACTTAATAAGAACTCCTTGCATTAGATATAGCTGCTTATTGTCCAAATGTCTCAAAGTACCTCATAAGGAAATTTTGATATATCCTGTGCTGCATGAATAGGAGAATGAGCATGTTCTAGCCTGTCACTGGCAGAAATCTCTTAATCGAATACCAAACAGCTTTCCCTCCACAAGTCTGTTAGGTATAAAAACAAAAATGCATACTCTTCCCAGTGTTGCTAGTAATTATGCAGAGGCGTTATAATAATACTGAGAAAAGTAACATCCATTTAGATCGAACAATAATAATCCTTGTTCTTGATATGGTGCCTTATTTCTTTGAGATGTCTCAAAGCTCTTCATAGAATATACTATAAACTGAATTAACTATATTTTGTGGACGAAATGCGGCAGCCAATTGCGCATAGCAGTTTCCCCACAAACAGTTGTGGACTGAGTGACCAAATAATTATTAATTTTTTTGGGTGGATTATTACCTCCGGTAAGCTATCCGCCAATCGACTAACTGGGTTCCTACTTACCACTAGGTGAATAGAGGTGTGTGGAGTAAGGAAACTTGCTTAAGGATTTGCTCTACCCGGAAATCAAACTGGGGTCTTGTTGCTTGCGAGACGAGCATGCTAACCAATATGCTACAGTACTTCATTGTAATGTGGCAGCGTTACTGGTCTGGCTGACCTATTACTGAAAAACACTTAGAAGCTATGGACTGATTTAAATTGCAATAATAATAATATAATCCTTGGCGTTTGTGTGGCGCCATGCTTCTATTCATGCATGATTTCAAATGTACTCCAGGTGAGCCAGTAACCCAAGGTCCCCTTGGCCTCTTCTTCCTGTTATTGACAATCAATGACTCTCTGTGAAAAGAGGAGGGAGTTTCTCCTGGGATTCCTCAGTGATTCTCAGTCTTCCAATTAACGAAATTTATCGTTGGGAACTATTGGCCAGGACACTGGGAGAAACTCGTTTTTACAAGTCGCTCCATTGGTTCATTAACGTCCACCTGAACAGGCAGTTGGAGATCTCGATCTAACATCTCATTCGAAGGGCAGCATCTCCACAATGCAGTGCTCTCCCAACACTGCACTGGAGCCTCAGCCGAAGTCCAAAAGCAGAGCTTTAATACATTCCCACTCCCTGTTACATTCCATCCCTCTTGAATCCAACCCTTCGCTCGGATGCAAACTCCTGACTGTCCAGCGCCTTGGGACGGCCTTCCAAAGTGAAAGGCGCTGTCATAAATCTAACTTGTTGTTAAACCCACAATCTTGTGATTCAGAGGCGAGCCAGGTACCAACTGAACCTGTCTGATACAAACTTGATTGAAACATATTTGCCTTTACAGTCGGTTAATGCGTCTTGCATAATAGACTTAAATGTGTTTCTGTGGCGTTCTGTAGAATTATTTCAAATAAGATGAGTGTTTTGTGAGGATATTCACTATTATCAAAATACTGTTTCCCTTTTGTAGGTAAAAGTGCTCAGACTGGTGAAAGTGATGATGGCAGCGACTCCAATGAATACAATCTGAATGATAGTTTTATAGATGATGAAGATGATGAAGATGACCTGGAGCCTACCGATGAAGATTCGGAATGGGAACCAAGTTCGGGCAGTGAGGATATTGATGCCTTAGTAGAAGAAGCTAATATGTTTGTCAAGAAGAAAAAATGAGACTTCCACTTCTCTCTATATTTTGAGCTGATTTGATTTTTCTTTCTGTTTGCACTGGAGATAGCATTTCTCCTTTTGGCTTGAGTTTCCTCTACATTCGGGTAGTATTTGGAACTCTGTATTTTTTAATCTTGACATGTCTGCTCCCTAATCAAGATCTCTCTGCTTCACAGGAGTGGGTGACGGTAGAAAACAGGTTCGAGCATTCTCTGAGTCCGCAAAGGGCTTCTATTGAAAGATTATTTTTGTTCGGATATCTAGATGTTCCACCTTGTTCACTAACATTAGAGCAAATGGAAGTGTTGCTTCAGATTGCTACAGGGTTCGTTACCCCAGTGACAGAATTGCATTTCTGTTATGAGAAAAATGTGAAAAAGCTGCATTGGCAATAAAATTCTAGATTTCTGGTTTAGTAATGGGACGCTTTGGGATTCTACACTAGTTAGAATGAATAAACTCTAAAACGAGTCTTGCAGAAAGATGATTGAAGGACTCGAGTTCCATGCATGAAGCATTTTAACCACTAACATTTTATTCTGAGCTCTCCCAATAGCCAGTGGTAAAAGCACCAAGCCATAGAATTTGAATCCGTGCTGAGTTTGTTAGCTAAAGTACAATTAGGATTCCTCATTCTCAGGAGGGGATAATTCAGCCAGCGTTGGTCCTACTTGTGATTGTTATCGAGCGACTCCTGGTGTAAAATGTGTAGATGTCAGCTGTTGATGGGATTGATCTTATCTATAATGCCTTGACTGCTGGCACTGCTAGTATGTTTGTACACATTTACAAAGAGGACATTTAGTGCTCACGGAATAGTACCCCAGCTTAATACAGTGCCTTCAATTAAGTCCATTTTAAGAAATCCTTTAAACTTTAGAGGTGAAATTTTACTTGAAAGTAAAGTTGTTTACCTGAGTGAACAAAGGGATTACGTATGTCATCTCCTCCATGTCCTCCTGCAACATTACTGACCATAGGAGTGTCACCTCTCCCTCCCCTTATATTGAATGATTTTTAACTAGCAATAGACTCGCATGTGGCTACAAACAGCAGAGCTTCTGCACAGCGTGCTACAAGACATGACGTGATGGTTGGTGTCAATGAATTTAAGAGGCAAACACTTGTCCCGTGCTTAAATGCAAGCACTTGGAAGCTCAGTTACTCTGTTGAACATCTTCCCTCATCCTTTGTCCCCTCACCTTATTCACCACCCACCCCAATTTGTACAATGTCAAACATGAGCAAGGCAATACCCTTTTTAAAATAATTCTCACACTTTTGTGTGTGGTTCATCGTCTTTAATGTTAAACGTATTATCTATTACGAAAGCGTTGTTCAAACTCCAATTTAAACTAATTAGCCATGTGGTGTTGGAACAAAGGCAGGGAATTTTAAACTGATCCACGCCACTGTATGTCATGATCTCATAATCTTAATCCTGATCGATTTACATTGCAGTGAGTGGAAGTTGGTTTTGTAAATGGAAAAATGACCTTAGCCATTACAATATACAGAGGTTAGCGTGCACACTGGTGAAATGCAAGAATGTTATTTTTCAATAAAACCTTACTTGATTAAATCAATCTCTCTCTCACTCTCGCTCGTGTGATATGAAGCCACCGGCAACGCTACAACAACCACAATACTGTATTACATTTGTTCATCTAGACAGCCACGATTGCATTAAGAGAAGCTATTAATGAACAACAGCTCGATTCCACAGCTAATGGGTGACTGCTCTACAGTCCTCTCCAGCTTTGTGCTGTCTCTGTGAGAACATGAAACATTCTCTGCTCCAATGAGAATAATCCTAGCCTCTCTAGCCTTTCCTCTTAACTGAAGTCCCTCATTCCTGGTACCATCCTGGTAAATCTCCTCTGCATCGTTTCCAATGCCTTAACATCCATCCTAAAGTGTGGTGTCCAGAACAGTATTCTAGCTGAGGCCTAATCAGTGTTTTATACAGGTTAATCATAGCTCGCTGACTTTGTACACTATGCCCCTATTTCTAAAACCTAGTATCCCATATACATTTTTAACATGTATCCCACATGCTTTTTTTAACAGCACTTTGTGAAGCGCTTTGAGACACCTAGAAGACTTGAAATACGCTGTACAACTAAGTGCAATATTATTCTCTTTTCCATTGGTTAATTACATAATTAAGAGCAATGGCAATTCACAAGTGTGTTTACACGCCACATGATACAACTGCTATTTGCATGTGGTTAATACACAGCGCGTAATTAATGTTTTGATTCATCTTGCACCCTCCAAACGCGAGGATCAGCTAGCACATTCATGTAGTATTGGTTCTAGTATGACAGCTGGAGCCAATGCAACATGGGAACAGTTTGATCAAAGCTATTATTAATGTGAATTCAAGCAACATGGAGGCAATAATTGGTAACTGGTGAAGCAAGCTGGGTACAGCCACCACAAAGCTGTAACCAATTGGGTAGGGGACCACGCCAGCTGTGCAAAGCCATGTAAGTTTTAGATGAAACTCAAACTGAGCCAAGTACAAGAAGCAATATTTTAAATCCCACTTTGTCCTTCTGAAAATGTCAGATACTTAGGACTTCTGTTTATTTTTGAGGGTTTATTTCATTTTTCATTTTTTTCAAATGAATGATTGAGGTCTACGCAGATGCCCAGGTTTTTATGACTTGCGCTTACTGGAATGAGGCTTAGACAGGCCTGCGCCACACAGAGGGGAGACAACCAACCTCACACACAGGAGACCGGCAATCCAATACACAGGACGAAACACAAAATACTACAGATGCTGGGAATCTGAAACAAAAACAGAAGTTGCTGGGAAAACTCAGCAGGTCAGGCAGCATCCATGGAGAAAGGAAAGTGAGTCAACGTTTCGGGTCCACGACCCTTCGTCAGACACCGAAACGTTAACTCACTTTCCTTTCTCCATGGATGCTACCTGACCTGAGTTTTCCTAGCAACTTCTGTTTTTGTTTCATACACACAGGAGACAGGCAGCCTCACACACAGAGGAGAGACAGGCAATCTCTGTGGGTGTCACAGACTTTTCAGCACCCAAACTTGTGTAAAATATAAAATTACAATTAATTATGAGTATAATCCTTTCATTTGTTTCAACGCTTCTCACGTCAGAATGACACTTCAAAGCACTTTGCAGGTACTCCCAGCAGGACAAGCAGTGGGGAAGCTTGCCAGATAGTACTATCAATTGCAAACTATGAGGTGTTATCTTTTTAGACTCCCAACAATTACCAAATGCTCATTCTGGGGCAACCAATCCTTGGGTCTTGCCAACCTGCGCCTAACACATTCTGCGATGTTCCCCCCCCCCACCCAGGGAGAGAGAGTGCATTCCATTCCAACAATTTCTTTCTGGAATTTCCATGTGTAGATGGGATGTATTGAATTCTGTTTGGTTTGGATTCTCTTAATCATCATCCTTATATTTGATATAGCGCTTTTCACATCTTATCGACGTCTCAAAGTGCTTCACAGAATATACTGTAAAGTGAATTGACAGTATATCTGTAGGCAAAAGGCGGCAGCCAATTGCGCACAGCAGTGTCCCACAAACAGTCGTGGATTGAAAATGACCAATTTTTTTCATTATTGTGTTTTTTTTAATGGATTATTATTAGGCATGTGGAGTAAAGGAACTTGCCCAAGGTTTCGTCCTGATCTGCCTGGATTTGAGCACAGGCCTCACGCTTGTAAGGCGAGTGCTCTAACCACTGAACAACAGGAGCTCAAATAGCTGAAAATCTTTAAAGTAAAGCGTGGTGATGGGATTCTACACATGTCAGACACCCAGCTGACCACCCCACCCCAACATTTTCTTTTGCAGGATTTGCAGTAAATTGTATTTTGGAGGTGAATGCAGCAGCCCATTTTTTTTGCATACCAATATATACCCATAAATTGAATAACCAATTTTATCCGGGAGGAATATTGACCAAGACACAAGGAATATAGCATCTTCATCTTTTGGAATATAGCAGATATTTTATACTTTAGATATGTAGATATAAAGATGTATATTTTATACATCTTTAATGTCCTCCCCAACAGATCAACAGTGCAGGTTCTCACCTGGAGCATGGCACCTCAAACAATGCTATGCTTCCTTTGCAATACTGTACACTAGACTATGTAAAATGTAAGTCCTGATTGGACGGGGGCAGGGTGTGGAGAGGAGTGGTGCGAGGGGTCAGTCTTGAATACACAACCTTCTGACTAAGAGCTGAGAGTGCTACTAGTTGAGTGAAACATATCTGTACAGTATTCTGAAATGTTTGCATTAGCTGTCATCGAAAGGATGTGGACCCTTAGTGAGTGGTCCAAAGCACCTTTGCTTGGACCACTCACCTTGGATATTGGTATGAAATAACCATCGAGCTGAATAACCAAAGTTAAAAAGAGGACAGAACATGAGATGACTTGAAATTTAGTTGAATGATTCATAGCTTGACCTTTAAGGGATTTCAGAGGAGGGCAAGACTGAGGGATGCAATGAGCTTTGCAATCATAAGGTCAAGGGGAAGATTTATTTAGAGGAGGAACTCAAGCGATGAGACTTGATTGGAAACCAGTGAGGAATGCAGACAAGAGTAAGAGTGTGCATATGGTACTTTTTCTTATTTTATCTTCCCATTCAGCCTGGAAACAACAGAGCTACATGTATCTTTTGCAGAGAAAGTGTTTCATTCATATAATCTCAACTAGATGTTCAATTCGACGTTACGCTGAATTAAATCTGAAATGTCACAATGCAGGACATTATTAATAATAACAATCCTTGCATTTGACTTAGCTCTTTATCACATCATTGAGACGTCTCATAGCACTTCACAGAATACACTATGAAGTGAATTGCCTGTATATTTTGTGGGCAAAAAGCGACTGCCAATTTTGTGCACAGCAGTGGCGCACAAACAGTTCATGATTGAGTGACCAAATTATTATTTTTGTTAAGGGATCATTACCCCGGAAAGCGATCCGCCAGTTGACTAACAACCAGGTTCCTACTTACTGCGAGGTAAACATGCATGTGGAGTAAGGAAACATGCCTAAAGTTTCGCCCGGGTATCAAACCTGGGTCCTGTCTTGCGAGGGGAGTGCTCTAATCAATCTGCTGCAAGACTCCTGTTGATGTTACTGATAAACTGTATGCGATAACCAATTACTATTTCAAACATGACCAGGACCTCAGATGCAGTGATTCCTTTTCGTCTCATCCTTTCACATATGATGAAGCCAAAGATATGCCGGAAAAATTACTGAGCGTGAATTACTGCATTAGTATCAGTGCAATTTTGATTTGGAGTAAAAAAAATTAGCAGTACAATAATAAGGCTGGCACATTGACAAGGTTCCTTCAATGTGTTGAACCCCAGGAGCTGATTGTAACTCGTTTCACTTCATGGCTATTTGTGGGTCGTTATGGCAGCAAATTGGCTGCCATCTTTGTCTACAAAAACATTATCACAGAACTTTGCACTAAAAGCCTGTGAAGCTCTTTAAGGTGTTTGAACGACATGATAAGCCTCGATGTCAAATTCAAGGATTGTTATAACATTTTCCACATATTGCAGCAAATTTGTGTTTGAAAGAAAACCGACTAAAGCATTATACTATACCATTTTAATTGAAAACTTAGTGAAAGTGAACACATCTTACTTTTTAATTAATAGGAATGTTTCCAATTGTATGATATACTCGTACATGCCCCATAACTCCAGCACATTGACGGATCAGCCTCTGCAAACTGCAAATAACAAGCAACATTTAGCATCTGGTAGCACTTGATAGCTTGTGGGGATGGTAGGAAGCTGTACACACTTTGACCGGTTAAATTTAGGAGTAAGAATGATCAGTTTATTTAAGGAACGTCAAGGCAAGAGACACGAGTAAATAGGAATTTTAAATTGAAACCACTGAAACAAAAATTCCTGCACGAGTTACTTATGCGAGATGTAAACAATAAATAAATTACATTTATATAACAGTAACAACAACACAATTAGTTTTGAAAAGCACCTTTCAAGTCAGGGGGATGTCCCAAGGCGCTGAACAGTCAAGGATCAAGACCTGAGTGTAGGGGACGGGGTTGGGATTAGGAAGCGCAGAGAAGGTTGGAGGGAGGCTGAGACTGTCAAAAAAGTTGTGCCTTGAAGGAGGCAAGGGAGGAAGCAAAGTGAAGGGATTGTGGAATGAAGTTCCTAGGAGTGGGGGCGGAGAGGCTGAAATAGGTGACAGATGGAATTTAATGTGGGGAAATGTGAAATTATTCACCTAGGTAGCAAAAATAAAAAAGCAAATTATTTTCTGGACGGGGAGAGGTTAGATAGTGTTAGTGTACAAAGGGATTTGGGTGTCCTTGTACACCAGTCTCAAAAAGTTAGTTTGCAGGTGCAGCAAGCAACTAAGAAGGCGAACGGCATGTTAGCGTTCATCGCAAAAGATTTAGAGTACAAGAGTAGGGAAGTCTTGCTGCAACTGTATAGGGCTTTGGTGAGACCGCACCTAGAGTATTATGTGCAGTTTTGGTCTCCTTACTTAATAAAGGACATACTTGCCTCAGAGGGGGTGCAGCATAGATTCACTAGGTTAGTTCCTGGGATGAGGGGACTGACCTATGAGGATAGGTTGAATACATTAGGGCTGTATTCTCTAGAGTACAGAAGAATTAGGGGAGATCTTATTGAAACATATAAGATTCTTGAAGGGGTGGATAAAGTAGACAGTGAGGGACTGTTTTGGCTGGTAGGAGGATCCTATAACCAGGATCTATAATCTTAAAATGAAGGGTCAGCCTTTTAGAACAGAGTTGAGGAAACATTTCTTCACTAAAAGGGTAGTGAATTTATAGCATTCACTATCACAGAAGGCTGTAGATGCTCAGTCCTTGAACATTTTCAAGGCTGAGACTGATAGATTTTTTAAATATAGAGGGATTAGGGGATATGGGGATAGGCCAGGTAATTAGAGTTAGGTCAGAAGATCAGCCATGATCTTATCAAATGGCAGGGCAGGCTTGAGGGGCCTACTCCTGCTCCTAATTCTCATGTTCTTATGAAAGCTTGGCCACCAATGGTTGGGTGGGTCAACCAGGAGACATAGAGTAGGCCAGAGCCTGCTGAATGGAGGACCCAGTCAGGTTGATCGTTGGTCAGCAGGTCAGAGAGATAGGAGGGGGCAAGGCTTGACAGCCTTGAAAGTGAGGACGAGGATCGTGAATTCTATCTTCTGAGGAATGTGGAGCCAGTTGGGCCAGGCAAGGGTGGAGGTGATGGTGGTCACAGTATCTGGAAGATATAAGCCACAGAGATAACACTTTTCACATCGGAGGGATATCCCCAAACTCTGCTCTGGGGGTAGGAATCACCAGAGGTGCGGGGTAGAGGGGTTGGGAGTAGGAGGGTGGCCAAAGCATGATCAAAGAGGAAAATCTTGAGATATGCCTTGAAGAAGTCTTGTAGTGTATTAGTTAGAGCACTCGCCTCGCATGCGATAGGACCTGGGTTTAATTCCCAGGTGCGGTGAAACCTTAGGCAGGTTTCCTTGCTTCTCTCACCAGCAGTAAGTAGGAACCCAGTTGGATATCCTTGGATATCCTTTCATCTGGTGTTATCCATTTCCCTTTTAAAATGTTCTTCTGATTTGGCTTTAACAGCCGTGTGCCTGTTAAAATCATTTATTGATCATGACTGAGCAGCCACACAACTAACAATTGTTGGATGAATGCTTGGAATTAAGCAGACTGATCACATCACAAAGCAAAAGGCCTCCGCTCAAACAAAACAGCCAACCTCATCACAAACCAGCAGCATTCTGGGAAGAATCTGGGAAGGGACTGATCAGATGAGAGAGAGGGAGAGGGAAATGAACATCTATGCCTGTCAGCCACCCAGGGCAAGCAATGCTGAAGAAAATCCAAACTCAACTCCTCCATCTGTTCCCGAGGGTTGATGTGAAGTGACAACAACACTGGGTTTGATATCTAACCCAATTGGATGAACAAGAACAACAACATACACTTGTATAGCGCCTTTCATGTCGGGAGGACGTCAATGTTTCAGACCCAAGTTGGGGTCATGAACGGAGATGGTGGAGGGAAAGAAAGGGATTTGGGGTGACCGATGGGACCATTGAAAAGGAGAGTCTTGAGGTGAGACTTGAAGGAAGCTAGGGAGGAGGTGAGATGCAGGGACTGCGGGATGGAATTCCAGAGGTTAGGGGCAGAGTAGCTGAAGGCTAACCCGCCGAGGGTGGGTCAGGGGACATAGAGCAGGTCAGATCCTGCTGAGCGGAGGAGGCGGGCAGGTTGGTAGGGGGTTAGGAGGTAACAGAGGTAGGTTGGAGCGAGACCATGGAGTACTTTGAAGATGAGGACAAGGATCTCTGGATGATGGGGAGCCAATGTAATTGGGTGAAAAAGGGGGAAATGGGGTCATGGAGCTTGGAGCAGTAGAGAACACGGGCCACAGAGGTCTGGATTATCTGCAACCTATGGAGGGAGGAATTGGGAAGGCCAACAAGCGTAGGTGAGCCTGGATGTGATCAAGGTATGAATGGGGGTTTCAGTGGCCTGGTGGGTAGTGGCGGCAATATTGCGGAGATGAGGGAAGGCAGAGCGGGTCATAGCTTGGATGTGGAGAGGAAAGTCATTTAGGGTGAAATCAATTCCTAGCGGCTTTTAGTTATAATAGTGGCCTGATAGTGACAAGGATCGAAAGATTGTACAACTTGCTGTAGAGTAGTGTCACTTAATGTACAGAGATGCAATAAATTTGCTTAATATTAATAATAGTAATGATCCTTACATTTGATATAGAGTCTTATCATGTTGTCGAGATGTCTCAAAGTACTTTGCAGGATATATTGTGAACGGAGCGACTGTGTATTTTGTGGTCGAAACACTGCACCTAGTTGCACATGACAATGTCCCACAAAGAGCCATAAAGAGTTTTAATTGGGGGATTGTTGACTAGGAAACTGGGAGAAACTCCCTTCTCTTTTCAAATGGCAACATGGGATCTTTAACGTCCACCTGAATAGGCACATGGAATCTCAGTTGAATGTCTTGGTTTAACAGTATATCCTGTGAAGTGCTTCGGGATAAATTCCCAACTTGAAAGGTGCTAAATCGCAAGGAAGAATTCTTATTAAGTGATTTTTCATCAAAAGAAGACATGTGTTTCCAGCATAAACAAGGAAAGCTAATCAGTTTGCTTTTAATCGAATCTCAGTGTGATACGTTTTACAAAGCTTTTTACACAAGGTGCTTTTCCTTTGTGTCTTGTGAGTGGCTCCTGTGAAAAACTTAAAGCAAATCCCTTATCAATCTCTTGACAACGTCATAACTGCAGAGATTTTGGACATAATGGCTGCAAAGAATTATTATGCCCCAAACCTCTGTAGTTAGGATTTTGTCTGTAATTTCTAAGGATGCGTAGTCACCTTACACAGCATAGTTGGGTTTCAGAAAGACCTGATTCTGTTGTGACCTGGGGTGAGATGTGAGGGGAGTCAGTTGAAATGTTGTAATTTGCTTTTGTGGGACTAACTGCTGCAGATAACAATCTGATTGAGTAGCAATCTGTGCATTAAAATACCTTGTGCTTCTTCTCCTTTAATAGCTCATACTGAAAGCCAAAGAGAAAACACAAATTTATCTATCAAATCAAATTCAGAGCAAAATAAAAATGATGACAACCTTCTCTCCAGATTACCTTCGATAGCCAATCTTGGTAGTTTGAAGACTTGCTGCTTCGTCAATATGTCTGAAACTCCCTGTCTGCATCAAAACATTTTGATTTAAAAATAATTATTTTCTTGCCATCGATGTCAACATCCGCTGTTGGTGAATGTGATAGGGGTTTAAGCAGGAGTCTGCGAGCGGGCCTGTGGAAATGTTTTCTAAAAAGATTTCAGGCTAGTCAACCAACCCGCACTCGGAGGTCACCTTCACATAAAGGCCATTTTGGTCCAGTTTATTGGTTCCTGAAAACAGGTTTGACCACAATAGTTGATTACACTGTCACAGCCTGTATGTGCCCACAGATGACACATTAAACAGAACCAATTGGAGCATGAATAATCGATTAGAGTCAAAGGCTCTCTTACCTGTATGAACAACAGTCACTGGAATTGCTTTCGGTAAGTGCTTTGTAAAGAGCAATTCTAACCGGATTACTAAAAGGGTCAGTCCTGCAAACTATCTAAGGTTATTGGAGAAAGCGATCATGATGGATGGATATAGGGTGGATTTAACGGGACTCTTCTCCCAGACTTAGACACAAACTACCATGCAGATGCAAGATTTGTCAAACATCTATAGCCCATGACATATTCTATAGAATCAGCAAATCAGATAATAATATTCGTTGAGAAGGTTATCCCTTCTCTTTCGCCCTACCCCGACCCTCTCTCATCCCCCCACCCGCCCCCCGCTCGGGTCCCGACCAGACTGTTCAACGCTTTGGGACGTCCTCCCGACGTGAAAGGCGCTGTATAAGTGCAATTTTGTTACTGTTGTTGTTGTTGTAATACTTGCATTTGAAAAAGCACCATATCAGATGTTTGAGATGTCTCAAAGTGTTTCACAGAATATACTGTTAAGGAATTGACTGTGTATTTTGTGAGTGAAAAGCAGCAGCCAATTGCGCACAGCAGGGTTCCACTAACATCCTGGAATAGGTGACCAAATTATTCTTATTTTTTTACCTACCTACCTACCTGCCCGCCCGCCCGCCCGCATGCATGCATGCATGTATGTATGTATGTATGTACGTACGTACATACGTATGTATAAAGGATTAGTTACCCTGGAAAGTGATTCCCCCAATTGACTAACTAGGGTTAGGGTTTCCTACTTACAGTTAGATAAAAAGAGAGGTGTGGATTAAAGAAACTTGCCTACACTTTCACCTTGCAATTACAGACGGAAGCCTGAATTTCTTACACAACTGAAGAAAAAAGAAGCTAAATGTACTTAGAATACTTCTCAGCCTAAGTTCTTGGGGTACACTTGAGTTTCACTGCACCACCATCCGTGGCCGGACCTTCAGCCTCTCTGCCCCAACCCTTTAGAATTCCACCCTGCAGTCTCATCAACTGACCGGTTCCTTTGCTTCTGCTGGGGGAGTGCTGCATTGTCAGGAATGACTTGACGCCTCAAGTTAAAGCCAGATAGGGCAGATGGTTCTCAGTTTTACATCTCTTCCGAAGGACAGCACCACAGACAATGCAACCGTTCCCCCATCACTATTCTGGAATATCAGCCTAAACTACATGAGTACAGCGATGTGAAATATTATCAGTTCAAAGGACAGGATGTTGAGCTCAGGATGCTGGATTCCTGTTTTTTTTAAAAAAAACAGCTCGATACTATGATGAATGGGATGATAGTAGAATCGATGTTCTGGAAAGATTAGATCAAATGAGCCGTTTCATCCGAACCGATCTTGTGATCTTTTATCCTTCTCAGAGAAGTTCCTTGAAAAGCTACAATACCCAGCATTAGTTCACTATCAACCAGAATGTTGCCAAGTAACAAAAGCAATTCAGTGAGGAGAAATTAGTTCGCGTAAAATCATTGAATCCTACAACATGGCGCGATATTCGCAGAGGAGTTTTTAACGTCGGTGCAATCGGTGCAACGCACTGATGAGCCCCTCATATTGTGGACCCCCAAAGTAATGCAAAAAATCGGCGAAATGGGAGGATTTGAGTGTGTTGTGCTCTTGTCTTTTGTTAAATATCTGTACAGTGAAAACCAGAGCTCCCCCAAACCCAGTGGAGCAGGCGGTCTGCCTAAGGAGGCATTGCACCCGCCGAAAGTAAATTTTTGCATAAAATAAAATTGCGCATTAGTGCGCACTTATTAAAATGTGCATGCACACTTATTAAACGTACCGTCAGTGACGGGCCGCATAAAAAAATTGACCAAGTAGTTTGAAGTCTTAAAAACGCCTCTGGATATTCGGCCCACCATGCCTGTGCAGGCTCTTTGAAAGAGATATCCAATAAGTCCCACTCCTCCACTCTTTCCCCATAGCTCTTTTTCTTTTGAAGTCAATATCTAATTGCTTTTTGGAAGCTATTGTTGAAACTGCTTCTGCCACCCTTTCAGGCAGTGGATTCATACCGTAACAACTTGCTGCTTAAAAACATTTCTCCTTGTCTCCCCTCTGGTTCCTTTGCTAGTTATTCCTCTGCAGCTTCATAAAAAGCTTGTTAAACCATTCAAACACCAATCAGGTTACCATTTATCAGAGTTTTGTTGCTGAATGAGAACCATTGTTGAAGAGGAAGAAAACATTGTGAGTGAAAGCCACTTTCTGAATACTCTTTGCAGCACTTCACCATGTTTGGTTTGATGGACAACTTTGGTGGAAATTGACAGACTCTTTATATGGTGTGTTCGCTGAAAATAAGGTACAACCATCAGACCAAGAGAGAGAGAGCACATACTCCCAAAATATGAAATGATGCAGACAAGCTTTACACATCAGGCGCCAGCAGCATCAACCTCCATGGTTGCACACTCCATCTCACCAAGCCATTCAGGAACCTAGGTGTCTTGTTCGATCCTCAACTATCTTTTCTTCCCCATATCCAAGCCATGACCCACTCTGGCTTCCTTCACCTCTGTAAGATTGCCTGTCTCTGTCACTACCTCACCCATCAGGCCACTGAAACCCTCATTTATGCCTTCATCACATCTAGGCTCGACAATGCCAATGCCCTGCTTGTCAGCCTTCCCAGTTCCTCCCTCCATAGGCTGCATATAATCCAGAACTCTGAAGCCTATGTCCGCTACGGCTTTGAGCTCCGTGACCCCATCGCCCCCATTCTAATCTAACTCCTTTGGTTCCCCATCACCCAGAGGATTCAATTTAAGATCCTGGTCCTCACCTTCAAGGCTCTCTATGGCCTCACCCCACCCTACTCTGTGACCTCCTTACCCTCCACCAACCTACCTGACCCCTCCGCTCAGCAGCTTCGGCCTGCTCCATGTCCCCCAACCCACCTGTCCCACCATCGGCGGGTAAACCTTCAGCCACTCTGCCCCTAATCTCTGGAATTCCATCCCACAGTCCCTCCACCTCGCCCACTTCCTGGCCTCCTTCACATTCCTCCTCAAGACCCTCCTCTTCAACGATCCCATCGGTTACCCCAAATCCCCTCTTTTCCCTCCATCCTCCCCGATCCAGACCCCAGCTTGGGTCTGAAACAATCACTGTCTAGCACCTTGGGATGTCCTCCCGACATGAAAGGCGCTATACAAATGTAATTTTGTTGTTGTTGTTGTTTGTATATAATAATCCTTGCATTAAATATAGCACCTTACCATGTTGTTGAGACATTTCAAAGTGCTTCACAGATTACACTGTGAAGTGAGTTGACTGTGTAAATAGAGCCCATCCAATCTATTGCACCACTTGTGCTTAACTGATTCTGTGCTCCTTGCAGTCCTGAGTAGGGTCCGTCGATATGGAAATTTTCCGATTTAGATATATCGACGGGCTCATATCGAGATATACCGAAATATCAATATTTTCAGGTTTTTCGTACTGCGCATGCGCGCGTGGTGCGCACATTTTGGGGTGCACGCGCATTCGGAGCCTATCTCCTCAGGAGGTAAATATCTTTCTCTCTCTGTGTCTCTCACACTCACTCTCTCCATCTCTGTGTTTTTCTGTCTGTGTCTCTGTGTCTCTCTCACAGCCCCCCATCTCTATCTATCTGTATATTATCACATCTACCCCGTCTCTCTCCCCCTCCCCTCCCTGCCGCCGTCCATCTCTCCCACCCCCCCCAGCCATCTCTCTCCCCCCACCCAGCCGTCTCTCGCCCCCTCCCCCCCTCCCAGCCGTCTCTCTCCCCCCACCCAGCCGTCTCTCTCCCCCTCCCCCCCCCCCCCAGCCGTCTCTCTCCCCCCACCCAGCCGTCTCTCTCCCCACCCCACCCCTTGCATACCTGTATATTGTATTCGAGGACTATGAATACAATATGGCGGCTTTGCACCTCAGTATGTCCGATTTTTTACCTCGATATATTGACATGTATGCGTATGCGGACGACATGTATGGGGACGACACCCAGCTGTACCTTTCTGCCTCATCCCTCAACCCCCAGACCATCGATGTTCTGACAGCATGTCTGTCCGACATTGAGTCCTGGACGAGGGACAACTTCCTGCAATTGAACGTGAGTAAGACCTCCTGATCGGCTCAAGCCAGCGCCTTCGCACATCGGGCACTGCCAGCCTCAACATCCAAGGCTGTACTTTCCAACTCAAAAAGCCAATCAGGAACCTCGGCATCATGTTCGATCAAAAACTCTCCTTCCTCACCCACATCCGTGCCTTGACCGGCACCGCTTATTTCCACCTGCGCAACATTGCCAGGCTCCGCAACTATTTTACCCCCTGCGCTGCCGAAACACTCGTGCACACGTACATCACCTCGAGGCTGGACTATGGAAACTCTCTCCTCGTCGGCCTCCCCAGTTCCTCCATTCACAGGCTACAGGTCATCCAAAACTCTGGAGCCTGTGTATTATCCCGCACCCGCCTCCGCGACCATATAACCCCCACCCTCGCCCGTCTCCACTGGCTCCCCATTCTCCAGAGGATCGAGTTCAAGATCCTCGTCCTCACCTTCAAGGCCTTACACGGCCTTGCCCCGCCCTATTTAACCAATCTACTTTCCCCCCACAAGCCCACCCGGACCCTCCGTTCAACAGGACTTGGCCTGCTCCAATCCCCCGCCCGAACCGCCCCACCATCGGAGGCTGGGCCTTCAGTTTCTCCGCTCCCACCCTATGGAATACCATCCCCCAATCCCTCCGTCTCGTTTCTTCCCTTTCCTCTTTCAAGGCCGGTTTGAAGACTTTCCTCTTCGACCGTGCCTTTTGTTCCACCCCGAATTTTTCAACCTCTCCTTCGTGTTTCACCCCTTCCCAAACACTCCCCTCCCAACTCAGGTCACACGCCTCCTGTGCAGCGCCTTGGGACGTCCTCCCGACGTGAAAGGCGCTCTATAAGTGTAATTTGTTGTTGTTGTTGTTTTCGATATATCAATATTTTTGAAATGCCTATATCGGCGTATCGATATGAAAATTATATCGGGTTTTAGCGATATATCGATATATCGCCGGACCCCAGTCCTGAGATATGACCTTTGGATAATTCAGCAGGATAGCATACTTCAGCTTTTGCATTTATATCTCAAAATAGCTTACTATTTGCCACGCTGCTTTTGATCTGCATGATTAATCCAGAGCTGCCAACCATTTAATTTGAAAGTGAAGTGAGGGCACCATCTCTCTAAAACGTTGCAAAGTCAATCAAATTGAGTTGCCAGTATTAAATATTTCCTTCCCAGAACATTTTGGAGTGGGTTGGTTGAGTGTGTGAGTGCTGATGTCTGCTGTGTGAGGGTGTGTGTATGGTTGTTGCATGATATCAACTTGGTATATTGGTATGGTTACTCACTACTGTAACTCAGTGGTTAGAACACTCACCTCACAAGCGAGAGATCTGGGTTCAATTGGCAGGGCCAAATGTTGGGCAGGTTTCCTTACTCTGTATATCTCTTTGTTACCTAGCAGTAAGTAGGAACCCACTTGGTAGTTGATGTTAAGATTGCTTTTCCAGGGATAATAATTCCTTCCCCCAAAAAAATTGTCACTTCAATCCACAACTGTTTGTGGGACACTGCCATGCGCAGTTGGCTGTTTTGTTTCGCCAACAATATGTACAGTGAATTTAATGTACAGTATATATCTGTGAAGCACTTTGACACATTTCGAAGACAAGCCGCTATATCAAATACAACAACAGTAAGTTTCCTTACTTCACAACCCTAATAATAATCCCTCCAAAAAAACACACAATAATAAAATTGGTAATTTCAATCCACAACTGTTTGTGGGACACTGCTGTGCTCAATTGGCTGCCGCGTTTCGCCCACAAATATACAGTATATTTACAGTATATTCTGTGAAGTGCTTTAAGACATCGATAAGATGTGAAAAGTGCTATATCAACTACGAGGATTATTATTATAACAACAGCAAAATTACATTTGTATTGTGCCTTTCACATTGGGGGTACTACCACGGCACTGAACAGTCAGGGGTCAGGACTCGAGCAAGGGAGGTGGGGCGGGAGGGTTGGCAAAAGGGAGGGCAGAGAGGGAGAAGGGCAAAGAGGAGGGTCTTGAGACCAATATTGAAGGAGGAAAGGGAGGAAGCAAGGCAGTGGGAATGTGGAATGGTGTTCCAAAGTGTAGGACCAGAGAGGCTAAAAGCCCGGCTGCCGATGGTAGTGTGGGTTGACCGGAGCCTGCTAAATGGTGGGAGTGGACAACACCTTGAGATGTTCTCGCGATGTGAAAGTCACTTTCTAAATGTAATTTTGTTGGTGTTGTTGATAGGGGGTCAGCAGATCAGAGAGGTAGGAGATGGCAAGGCGGTGGAGGGTCTTGAAAGTGAGGGCAAGGATCTTGAATTTGAAATGCAATCATTATTAGTATTAATATGTGTTGTGTGTGGGGGGTCAGTGCATGTGATGTATCTGTGTGTGGGATGTCTATGTGTGTAAGTGTCTGTGAGTGGTTTGTGCATGCGTCTGTTTTCTCTGCGTGTCTCTGTTGTGTGGTATGTATCTATGTGTGGTGTGTCTGTTCGTGGTACTTGTTTGCGTGTGGTGTGTGTGGTCTGTGTATGTGGTACGTGTGTTGTGTGTGTGATATGTGTGTGGTACATGCTTGTATGATGCGGGTGTATGTGTGATATGTGTCTGTGTGTAGTATGTGTTGGTGTGAGTGTGGCTGGTGTGTTTTCATTGTGCTTGTAAAATGAATTGACTGCATATTTGTGGGCGAAACGCGGCAGCCAATTGCGCACAGCAGTGTCCCTCAAACAGTTGTGGATTGAAATTACCAATTTTATTATTGTATTTTTTTTGGAGGGATTATTATTAGGATTGTGAAGTAAGGAAACTTACTGTTGTTGTATTTGATATAGCGCCTTGTCTTCGAAATGTGTCAAAGTGCTTCACAAGTGAGTGATTGAGGCAGGGAGTTCCAGGGGTTCCAGCCATAGTGGCTGAAAGCACGGTCGCAGACGGTGAAACAGAGAGGTCGATGGACGTAAAGAAGGCCTGAGCCGACCAAACAAAGGGGGCGAGTAGAGGAGTGGGGTGTGAGCAAGTCAGAGAGGTAGGCAGGGAGGTGTCAGCACATGAGTTGATTTGGGTCAGCGTGAGGAATCTTGAAAACGATCTGCTTTGCCACAGGGAGCCAGCGGAGCCTGCCTAAAATACAGACAATAGTCTGTCAATTAAATGCTTTTGGGTGTCCTGCAGAACATCTTTGGTTTTTGCATTGCCTCATGATCTGGACTTGGGTGTACGGAGTACAGTTTCCAAGTTTGCAGATGACACTAAGTTAGGGAGAATAGTAAATAGTGAGGAGGATAGTAGCCATCTGCAAGAGGATATAGACAAATTGGTAAAGTGGGCAGACCCATGGCAGATGACGTTTAATGCAGAGAAGTGTGAGGTGATGCATTTTGGGAGAAGAAATGAAGGGAGGCAATATAGGCTAGATAGTACAATTTTAAATGGTGTGAAGGAACAGAGAGACCTGGGGATTTGTGTTAGTGACTCGTTGAAGGTGGCAGGACAGGTAGACAAGGCTGTTAAGAAGGCATATGGGATACTAGGCTTTATAAATAGGGGTATAGAGTACAAAAGTCAGGAAGTGCTGACTAACCTCTATAAGACTTTGGTGAGGCCTCAGCTGGAATATTGTGTTCAATTCTGGTCACCACACTACAGAAAGGATGTGAAGACATTGGAAAGGGTACAAAGAAGATTTACTAGGATGGTGCCAGGATTGAGGGACTTCAGCTATGAGGAGAGGCTAGATAGGCTAGGGTTATTCTCTCTGGAGCAGAGAAGATTGAGGGGAGACCTAATAGAGGTTTATAAGATCATGAGGGGTTTCGACAGGGCAAATAGAGAAAAACTATTTCCACTCGTGGGTGAATCTGTGACTCAAAATAGTTTCAAGGCGAAGTAGAGGGGAGCTGAGGAGAAATATTTTCACTCAGCGAGTTGTTCGAATCTGGAATGCATTGCCTGAAAAGGTGGTGGAGGCTGATTCGATAACAACTTTTAAAAGGGAATTAGATCTTTATTTAGGAAGAACAGGTCTATTAGGCTAGGGGAAAAGGCAGGGCAGTGGGATTGAATCGCTCTTTCCAAAGAGCCGGCACAGACTAGATGGGCCGAATGGCCTTCTTTTGTGCCGTAAAATTCTATGAATCTATGAATCTATGAATCTATGAATAGAGCGAGATGCAAAGCACAAATGGACTGACTGAGGAATTTACTTGAATTTATGACACCATGGTTCCATCTAGAATCTGCCCAAGTTCCTGGACCTCACACACAGTCACAGAAACTATCCTCTGGAGGGTATATGTATGGGTTCACAACATATTCAGCCAGATTGCATAAACAATATTGCATCTCAACAAATTTACCAACAACACTGATATTCTCGAGCATGACCATAACTTAGGCAACTTTCCTTACGCCACATGCCTCTGTTTAGTTAGCAGTAAGTAAGAACCTAGTTATTAGTCAATTGGCGGATCGCTTTCCAGGGCAAATAATCTCTCAGAATAACTGACTGACCGAACGGCTGGGGGGAGGGAGCAAGAAAGGAAGAAAGGAGGAAAGGAAGGGGAAATAGGAAGTGGATATGGAGATAGGTAGGTAAATGGAATTAGGTTAGAAGCTCGGCCATGATCTTATTAAATGGTGGGGCAGGTTCGAGGGGTCGAATGGTGTACTCCTGCTCCTATTTCTTGTATTCTTATAAAATAATTATTCATTTAATCCACGATTGTTTGTCGGACACTGCTGATTCGCTACCACGTTCTGCCCACAAAATATCCAGTCAATCCACTTTACAATATATTGGAGTCTAGTAGCTCAGTGGTTACAGCACTCGCCTTACAAGTGAGAGACCTGGGTTCTATTCCAGGCAGGACAAAACCTTGGGCAAGTTTCCTTACTCCACACACCTAATAATAATCCCACAAGAAAACTAATAATAAATTGATCATTTCAATCCACGGCTGTATGGGACACTGCTGTGCGCAAGTGGCTGCCACTTTTCGCCCACAAAATATGGGATTCAATTCACTTTACAGTTTATTTTGTGATGTACTTTGAGACATTTTAAAGTCGTGCAAAGAGGTACAGTATAGCATTATTATAATTATATTCTGTGAAGTGATTTGATTACGTCTGCATGGCATAATCAAATTTAAGAATTATTATTCATAACACTGTGATCATGAGGATGAAAAGGACATTTTAAGGAAAGAGCCCCAAAAATACACATGGCTGTTCAACTCTCCTCAACATACACCAAGTACTGAAAGGCTGAAAGAACTAGAGGGGAGAGGAGGGGAAATTGCTTTACGCAGTGAGTTGTTATGTTCTGGAATGCACTGCCCGAAAGAGTGGTGGAAGCAGATCCAATAATAACTTTCAAACGAGATTTGGATATATAATTTTAAAGATATATAGTGTTGCCAATGGGGAAAGAGCGGGTGGGGGTTGCATTAGCTGAATGGCTCTTTTAAAAAGCTGTCACAGGCACGATGTGCAGTTTGGTCCTCCTTCTCCACTGTATGATTCTACAATTCTAAAGTGGCTGATGGCGTTCAAGGGCAGTGGACCTGAAAAAGACAGTGGGACCTGAATGAGCTGCAGATTGATCAGAAGCTCAATAGCAAAGGTGAGCTTCAAAGGCTTTCTCTCCTAAGCTGTCCCACAAGGCTATTACTATTTATGTGTAACGAAAAATGCACCTCTTGACTCAGCAGAATGAATTGACGAAACAGAATTTTTAATTATTTCAGTACTGAAGCTTCCAATGATAATTCTGCATTGCCTGTGCTATAGACATCCCTGCTCTCACCTTGCTCACTGTGTGTTATGAACCTTCGACTGACGTTGGTTATCTCCAGCAAAGTGTTGTCAAACTTTGCTGCTACTTTAATTTTCTGTTGAAATGTCTTCTTTTTTTTGTTCAGCCAGGTGTCTGAGATCCCATGAAAACCTTCAACTTGTATAGGAGTAATCCAAAGCACAATGATGGGTCCCACAAATGTTCAGGTCAGCGAAGCATGTTTGAAAGAATTCTTTGATATCCGTGTGTTTTGGGAAATGTTGCTGCTATTTCTGCTTTGGAGCTGAACAACAACAACAAAGTTGCATTTCTAGAATGCCTTTCATATCAGGAGGACGTCCCAAGGCGCTGAACAGTCAGATCGGGACCCGAGCAAGGTGGAGGGACAGGGTGGGGGAGAGGGTCAGGGAGTGAGTTAGGAGAGGAGGGAGAGAGTTGGGAGGGCAGCAGAAGACACGATCAAAGAGGAGGATCTTGAGATCGGCCTTGAAGGAGGCATGAGAGCAAGTGAGGCAAAGGGACTGTGGGATGGTGTTCCAGAGTGTGGGTAGGGCAGATCGGGCGGGGGACATAGAGCAGACTGGAGCCCGCTGAATGGAGGGGGTGGGCAGGTTCATAGGAGGACAGCAGGTCAGAGACATAAGAGGGGGCAAGGCTGTGAATGGCCTTGAAAGTGAGAGCAAGGATCTTGAATTCTATCCTCTGGGGGATGGCAAGGCAATGGAGCCGGGCGAGGGTGCGAGTGATGTGATTGCGGAGCTTGGTGCAGGAGAGGACATGCGCTGCAGAGTTCTGGATCATCTGCAGCTTGTGAAGAGAAAAGCCGGGAAGGCAGACAAGGAGGGAGTTTCCATAGTCGAGCCTTGCTGTGATGAATGCATGGACAAGAGTTGTGGCAGCCTGAGGGGTGAGGCAGTGGTGGAGTCTGGTGATGTTGCAAAGGTAGTCATGGAGTGGTTGTGGGGGAGGAAGGACAGATCAGGGTCGAACAAGATACCCAGGGTCCTGACTGGCTTTGAGAGGTGGAGAGTGCAGCCTTAGATGCTGATGCTGCTAACGCCTGAGGTGCGGAGGCGATGACACGAGCCAATCAGGAGGGCCTCAGTCTTGCGGACATTCATCTGGAGAAAGTTATCTCTCGTCCAAGACTCGATGTCAGACAGTCAGGCAGTCAGGACACTGGTGGTCCTGGAATAGAGGTGGAAGTGGAAAGGTAGAGTTGGTGGAAATTTTCCACATAGGTGGAAATTTACTCCATGTCTGCAGATGATTTCACTGAGGGGGAGCATGTAGAGGTGAAGAGGAGGGGACCAAGGACAGAGCCCTGAGGACAGAAATTAACAGCTGGGAAGAATTTTTATTTGGTGCTTTGTGACTGAGAGACATAGAGTTTAAAGGGAGCCTGCTAGACAGACAACAGCAACAACAAAATTACATTTGTTTAGTGCCTTTCATGTCGGGATGACCTTGCAAGGTGCTGGACAGACAATATTTCAGACCAGAGCTGGGGCTAGTCATCGGGGAGGTTGGTGGAGGTTGATTGGAACCATGGTCGAAGAAGTGGGCCCTGAGTTGGGCCGGAGCAGGCTGGAGCCCGCTGAGCAGAGGGAGTGGATACATTGGTAGAGAGTTAGAAGGTCACTGAGGGATGAAGGGGTAGAAAGGACATGGAGGGCTTTGAAAGTGAGGACCAGGATCGTGAATTGTATCCTCTGTGCAATGGGAAGCCGATGGAATCTGGCGAGGGTAAGGGTGATATGCTCATGGAGGAGAGGACAGATCTGCAGGGTTATGGATGATCTGCAGCCTGTGGAAGAAGGAATTGGGGAGATCAACAGACTAAACCTGGAAATTAATTAACAAGCTTACAGCTCATTGTATCCATGGACGTGCAGTCACGGTAGCCAGGGTCGGCAGTGCCTACCTTATAAAATAAAAACTTTAAATTGTATATATTATTTAATGGTTTATATTTTTACAATGCACAGTTTACATAATGCAAACAATTTTTAGTAGAAACTACCAAAATTATTTAACTGTGATTTGATATGCCTACCTTAAAAGCAACAGAAAGGCAGTGAGATGCCGTGCCTTTTTTACCCATTGAGTTGAATGTAGTTCTGATGCGCACGCGCGTTCCTTTCTCAGTGTCTCAGTAAAGGGTGAAATAGGCACAAGCTACCGCTGCCTTTCCTCTTTCTCTCAATTCACTCGCTCCTTGAACCCCTCCAATCAGGTTTCCGCCCTGTTCACAGCACGGAAACTGCCCTGGTCAAGGTCACTAATGACATCTTAACCGCCTGCGACCAGGGCTCCCTCTGCCTCCTTGTCCTCCTTGACCTGTCTGCTGCGTTCGACACAGTCGATCACACCATCCTCCTCCAACGTCTTTCCTCCCACCTCAACCTTCAAGGCACAGTCCTTGACTGGTTCCATTCCTACCTGACCCACCTCCTACATTTTGTTTCTTCCAACGGTTTCTCCTCTAACCTCTGGACAGTTTCTCATGGCATCTCCCAGGGCTCTGTCCTCGGCCCCCTCCTTTTCACCATTTACACGCTCCCTCTGGGCGATGTCATCCGCAAACATGGAGTAAATTTCCACATTTATGCGGACGACACCCAGCTGTACCTTTCTGCCTCATCCCTCAACCCCCAGACCATCGATGTTCTGACAGCATGTCTGTCCGACATTGAGTCCTGGACGAGGGACAACTTCCTCCAATTGAACATGAGCAAGACTGAGGCCCTCCTGATTGGCTCAAGCCAGCGCCTCCGCACATCGGGCGCTGCCAGCCTCAATATCCAAGGCTGTACTCTCCACCTCACAAAGCCAGTCAGGAACCTCGGCATCACGTTCGACCATAAACTCTCCTTCCTCCCCCACATCCGTGCCTTGACCGGCACCACTTATTTCCACCTGCGCAAAATTGCCAGACACCGCAACTACCTCACCCACCACGCTGCCGAAACACTCGTGCACGCGTACATCACCTCACGGCTGGACTACGGAAACTCTCTCCTCGTCGGCCTCCCCAGTTCCTCCATTCACAGGCTGCAGATCATCCAAAACTCTGCAGCCCGTGTACTATCCCGCACCCGCTTTCGCGACCACATAACCCCCACCCTCGCCCGTCTCCACTGGCTCCCCATCCTCCAGAGGATCGAGTTCAAGATCCTCGTCCTCACCTTCAAGGCCTTACACGGCCTTGCCCCGCCCTACTTAACCGACTTACTTTCCCCCTATAAGCCCACCCGGACCCTCCGTTCAGCAGGTCTTGGCCTGCTCCAAGCCCCCCGCCCGAATTGCCCCACCATCGGAGGCCGGGCCTTCAGTTTCTCTGCTCCCACCCCGTGGAATTCCATCCCCCAATCCCTCCATCTTGTTTCTTCCCTTTCTTCTTTCAAGGCCGGTTTGAAGACTTTCCTCTTCAACTGTGCCTTTTGTTCCCCCTTGAATTTTTTGACCTCCCCTACGTGTTTCACCCCTTCCCGAACACCCCCCTCCCAGCTGGGGTCAGACGCCTCCTGTGCAGCGCCTTGGGACGTCCTCCCGACGTGAAAGGCGCTTTATAAGTTTAAGTTGTTGTTGTTGTTTCTATCAATTGCGATCAGATTACATTGAAATGCCATCTCCGCGCATGCGTATTTGTGGAAAAAAATGACTGAGAAAAAGGAGCATCTGCTGCTACCTTTGGGGCGCGGCTTTATGACATTGTTGACACAAAAGTTTGTATAAATGCCTACCCTGTCATTTTACCCACCGCATGTCACTAATGGTATCCCTTCTATGAGACACCTATTAGTTAATTATGGTAAATGGTGGGAGGGGTTTGGAGGAGTACAGGAGTTAGGCAGGAAGTATAAGTATAAGTATAAGTCATTCTTATCAATTCATAAGATACTGCTCAAACTCTGTCCTGTAATGCGCCTGATCTCAGAGAGCTCCCAGGTCAGGCATGAAAAAGTCCAATTTGAAATTTCCATATGTCCTTATTATAAATACATTCTGATCTAAAGCCAACTTGAGCTCCATAGCATATTGGTTACAACACTCGCCACGCAAGCCAGAGGACCTTGGTTCAATTCCCAACCTTAGAATCATAGAATCTTACGACATAAAAGGAGGCTGTTCGGTCCATCGAGTCTTTGCTGGCTCTTTGAAAAGAGCAACTCAATCCCACTCCCCAGCTCTCTCCCCATAACCGCGCAAATGTCTACCTCCCCAAATGTCTACCTCTCTTTTAAAAGTTGTTATCGAATTGGCCTTTTCAGGCAATGCATTCCAGATTCGAACAACTCACTGACTGAAAACATCTTTCTTCAACTCCGCTCAGCTTATTTTAGAAACTATTTTAAATCTGTGACCTTGGGTCACTGACACATCCACCAGTGGAAACTGTTTTTCCCTATTTACCCTATCAAATCACTTCATGATCTTGAAAACCTCTATTAGGTCTCCTCGTAACCTTCTCTGCTCCAACGAGAATAAACCTTGCCTCTTTAGCCTTTCCTCATAACTGAAGTCCCTCATTCCTTGTACCATCCTGGTAAATCTCTTCTGTACGCGTTCCAATGCTTTAACATCCTTCCTAAAGTGTGGTGACCAGAATTGAACACAGTACTCTAGCTGAGGCCTAACCAAAGTCTTATAGAGGTTGGTCAGAACTTCCTGACTTTTGTACACTATGCCCCTTATAAAGCCTAGTATCCTGTATGCTTTTTTAACAGCCTTATCTACCTGTCCTGCCACCTTCAAACATTCACTTACACAACCTCCCCAGGTCTCTCTGTTCCTTCACACCCCTTGTACTATCTAGCCTATATTGCCTCTCCTCATTCCTCCTTCCAAAATGCATCACCTCATATTTCTCCACAATAAACTTAATCTGCCCATTTTACTATTTTACCATTCTGTCTAAATCTTCTTGCAGTTGGCTACTATCCTCATTATTTACTATTTTTCTTAACTTTGTGTCATCTGCAAATTTGGAAATGGTACCTCCAGTGGTAAACAGCCGTTCACTCTGGTTTCTGTCTCCCAGCCAGTTCTGGATCCATGTTACCACTGTCCCTTTAACGCTGTGGGCTCCTATTTTCCTTATAAGCCTTTTATGTGGCACTTTGTCAAATGCCTTTTGAAAGTCCATATAAACTACATCAACTGCACCTCATCCACCCTTTCCATTACCTCATCAAAAACTCTTTGGCAAGTTTCCTTACTCCACACGCCTCTGTTTACCTGGTAGTATGTAGGAACGTTGGTGTCAGTCAATTGTAGGTTCGCTTGCTGGGGGTAACAATTACTTTTAACAACTTTATTTCAGTCACTGAATCCTTGTGGTGCACTGCTGTGCACAATTGGCTACCATCTTTTGCCCACAAAATATGCAGTCAATTCACTTTATAGTATATTCTGTGAAGTGCTTTGAGAAATGCAAGGATTATTATTATTAGGGCAGAAAGAAAGGTCTTCATCCAGATCTCTATTTTTATCAATCTCCACCTGGAGATTTTCAAATGAGATGAGATGCAGTGAATTCTGTTAAAAGAAATGAAATCCTGTTACCAGATAACACGAGCCAGTTCTGCAAATGAAACAAAACACACTTGCTAGCTTTGCTTGCACTATATTCAAGAGGCAAAATAAGTGCCATGGATATGTGATTGAAGTGAGAAACCCAGGCTGATTGGTTTCCTTTTGCATGTTGTATTACTTCCCCTTATGTATTGTTAGCAAACCTTTCACCCTTAGATTCGTCTTATACCAGCTGCTCCCTTCATCCTATTTAAAGCTTTCATTCGTTCCACACCACTTGCTCAGTGAACCATACTAGAAGCCACCTTCAATTGTAGCGCTTTCACCCACTAAGCCTTGAAAGTCTGGAACACTCTGCCTCAATCCCTCTGCCTTGCCCCATCCTTCACCGACTTCAAGTCGAGTCTGAAGACTTTATTCTTCAGCCATGCCTTCTGTCACCTCTCCCCTCCCACTGGCTTGGCTTCATGCTCTGCCACTGTCGGGTGCTCTGGTTCACTTCCCTGCATGAGGGGCACTATATTAATGTATATTGTTGTTGTTGATCAGATTTGTATAATTATCCAAAGTATAGGTTCCCAGAATATTATACTGCATATAGCTACACTTTAGGGACTAGGAACGCATTGGTTCAAATCCTGCTCTGTGCTGAATTTGCTGGCATGTGGAGGCTACATTAGATTACAGATTACAGAGGGGAAATCTAGCCATAGTTCCTACTCCTTGTCCTTCTGTTGGCTTTGTGCATGTGGGGAGAGATTAGGTCCAGCGGTGACACCCTCTACTGTCAAATGAGCTGCTGACACTCACTGCCAAGGCTAACATTACCTAATCAATGGCCACTAGCGGAGGCTGTGCGTCTGTGTGTAAGGAAATGCTAAAAGGAAGAATTAAAATAAAGGAGGAACACTATGCTGATTGATCATTGGGTGAATAAAACTTCACTAAAGCATATACCAGATGTTGGCAATTAAGGAATTGCTTCTTTCTTAGTTTGTAATTTTTTGTATTCAACAATGTGTAAAGAACCCCTTCAAATTAAAAAATAATAATAATTTGGTCACTCGATCCATGAGTGTTTGTGGGACCCCACTTTGCGCAAATGGCTGCCGCATTTTGCCAACAAAATATACAGTCAATTCACTTTACAATATATTCCGTGAAACATTTTGAGATGTCTTAATAACAGGATAAGGCTCTAAATCAAAAGCAAGGATTATTATTAATCCCTGCATTTTGATGCTGCAGTGCATGGACAGTAATTTGGAAGGATAATAATAATAATCCTTACATTTGATATAATAGCTTGCCATGTACGTGAAAACATCTCAACTCTGAAAGGATTTATTGTAAAGTGCAGTGCAGGCAAAAGTAGCAGCCAATTTACGGACAGCAATGATTCACAAATAGCCATGAAATATGTGACCAATTTTATCCGAAGGATTGTTGGTCAGGACACCGGGGGAGAGAAACTCCCTTCTCTTTATGATTATCATAGAATTATAGAATTTTGCATCACAGAAGGAGGCCATAGGCCCATCATGTCAGTGCTGGCTCTTTGAAAGAGTTATGCAAATTAATCTCAATCCCCCACGCACTCCCCAAATATCTATCTGCTTCACTCTTGAAAGTTGTTATCAAAATGGTTTCCACCAACCTTTCAAGTAATGCATTCCAGATCCGAACAACTCACTCTGTAAAAAAAATCTGCTTAAATCCCCTCTGGTTCTTTTGGCAACTGTTTTAAATCTGTGTCCTCTGGTTACTGACCCGCCCAACAATAAAAACAGTTTCTCCATGTTCCCCCTATCAAAACTACACATAATTTTTAACACCTCCATTAAACTCCCCCAAACCATCTCTGCTCCAAGGAGAATAATCGTAGCTTCTCTAGCTTCTCCTCGTAACTGAAATCCTTCATTTGTTGTATCATAATAATAATAATCATAATAATCTTTGCATTTGATATAGTGGGTTTCTTCAGTCATTTCAAAGTGCTTCACATCATCCTGGTAAATCTCCTTTCACCCTCTCCAAGGACTTGATATCCTTCCTAAAGTGTGGTGCCTAAAACTGAACACAGTACTCGATCTGAGGACTAATCAGTGTTTTATAAAGGTTCATTATAACCTCCTTACTTTTGTATTCTATGCTCTATTTATAAAGCCGAGTATATGTCAAGTATATGCTTTTTTAACATATTTATCTACCTATCCTGCCACCTTCAAAGATTTGTTTATATAAACCCCCAGGTTTCACTGTTCCTTCACCCTTTTTAAGATTCTACCATCTAGTTTATATTGCCTCTCCTCATCCTTCCTCCCAAAATACAACAGCTTGCATTTCTCTGTATTAAATTTCACCTGCCACATGTCTGCCCATTTCACTGTTGCTGACTGCTACTATCCTCCTCACTGTTTACTACTTTTTCATAGCTTTGTATCATCTGCAAACTTAGAAATTGTATACCCTATAACCAAATCCAGGTCATTTTTATAGATTAAAAAGACCACCGGTTCTACTACCAACGGCGCCTTGAGTACACCACTGTATACTTCCTTCTAGTCAAAGAAACAAGTGTTCACCACTACTCTTTGCTTTCTGTCCCCCAGCATTTTGTATCCATGCTGCCAGCGAACAAAATGCATTTCTGGGGAGAAAGTCACTGCAAATATTTGCCAAAGTGCAGACATCTGAAATGTTTTCACTCACTTTTAAACACTTAAGCTCGTTTTGGGATCAATCATCTTCTCTGGCTTGAAATGTTAATTGTCTAGCTTTGGATTTGGAGGAAGCGATTACATTTTCCTACAGCAGATATCAAGCAGAAAATATGTGTATTGACAAGAAAAGCACTCAGGCAAATTAAAGAGCCTCTCAGTGGGAACTTATTAAATTTGAACTTGCAATCCAGTTCAGTTCAATCAATTGTACAAAATTAGGCAATGCATTTTGAGCAGACAAAGCTCATAAAGAATATGGTAAAAGCCAATGTTCGTGATGAGGTAAAGTTCACTATTCTGTGTGAAAAGCACTATTTTATACAAATTTTTCTTTTTTTCCTAGACCTGAGATTAAGGTATATTGACCCAGTGAAGTATGTATATGACCTACAAAAGGCAATTCCTGCATGGACCTGGATGCGTCTCTCTGGAGACGCACTTGGATATGTATGCCTCGCTTTCAACATCTGGTTTGCGGCCTCCGCATCTGGCAGAGATTGTAAGCCGAGTCCCAACAGGTAGGGGTGTCCTTGCCTGGCAAGCAGCAGGAAGTTTGCCAACCAGTGCTCTCACTGGTGAGCTACTTGTTTTTTGTCTGGTTGAACACCGGCTCTTGCCCCAACACACTCTGTAGGGTCCCACAAGATTTGTGCTCTCACCAAAATCTTTTAGAAATAGGTAAATATGATGCGTTCCACCGGGGAAGGAGTGCCAACCTCATTGCAGCCATCGGGATATTTCAATGCTTAGCTGCCATGGGATATTTGGATTATAGAGATTAATAAATCTCACAAATAAAGCCCTATTGTTAATGGGTGAAATTGTTCAATTGTCCTGTATTTACATGCTTCAACTATCATAAGCTTGATGGTCCAGTCTGAAATTTGTGATTCACTTTGCAAAGTAAAGTTGATAGATTGACTCCCTATTACAGAATGGATAGACTTCAAGATCCAATCATCTACAAATCTCTTCATCCCTCCTTACCTCGACAATCTACTCATTCCTTACTCCACCATCTGCCATCTCGCCTTGACTGTCTCTGGCTTCCTGCATGTCCTTCGTCTTTTCTGCTCTATAATTTGCGGCCATGCCTTCAGCCATTATGATATTATGGAACTCTCTTCCTTTGTCCTTCTGCCTTGCCTCCTCCTTCCCCATCTTTAGATCACAGATGAAGACTTTCCACTTCGACTGTGCCTATAGCCACCTCACCCCTACTCCTGCCTCAGTAGCAGGCTCCACAATTGATAAGTGTTCTGAGACGCTACCCAGCGTGATATAAATGCAAGTTGTTGTTGTATACTTGCACGCGGGTGTCAGTTTATCTTAGTTGGTATATCAGAGGTTTTTTTGACTGAAGCCCTATTTTGGCATATTGAAGTCACGGTTAGTTCTGATATTCCAGTGCAGGGCAGTACTGCGTTGTTGGCGGTGCCATCCTTCAGATGAGATGTTAAACCCGTCTGCCTGCTCAGCGCATCATTGAAGATGCCATGGCATTATTCAAAAAGATAAATTGGTGATTCACTTGATGTTTTGTGGGACATTGCTGTGTGCAAATTACCTGCCACATTTCGCCTACAAATATACATAGCCACTATCCTTTACAATATAATCTTGTGAAGTGTTTTGAAACATTTTGATAGGATGATAGGGTGATAATCAATTACAGTATAAGGATCTTAATTTCTATTATGTGGATGGAAATTTGCATCTATACTTGTGTTATAAGAGCAACTAAAATGCCTTTTTCACTTGTCCTAATTTTACATATTCAAAAGGTCAAATTGCTGGTTGTGCAGTGAAACGCTTTCATTTTGAGTCAATCTATTTAAACACTATCATTCTTTATCACAGCTGTGTGAAACCAAGAGAGGAGGGTACCAGAGATGTCATGAGCAATTAACTGAAGTGTCCCTGAATTCAGAACAAAATAATATTTAATATTACTCCTATAACATCATAATGTCTTAAAACGCTTTGCATGTGATTGTGGTACATTGTCAAGCCTGTTCATTTGTAGGCACCTCCTGGCTCCACCACCATTTGTTCTGGCCAACAATCCCTCAAATTAAAAAACAATAAATCATTCACCTCATTGGTGTTTGTGGGACATTGCTGTTCACAAATTGGTTCCTTTGTTCACCTACAAAATACATAGTCGCTATAATTTGCTATAAATCCTGAAGGCTTTGAGCTTCCCGAGGTGAAAGGGGCTGACAAAATGGAAGAATCATTATTTTTAGTTTTTCCTTGGAAGATGTTGGTGTTTATTCAGGGGGAGGTGGAGAGGGGGACATTTGGTGGTGGGGGAAATTTAACACTATTGAAAAGCAGTTTAGACTGTCCAGAATCTAAACCCTACTAATCTACCTGCTCCCTCCGCTTGGCAGGCACTGGCCTGCTCACCACACTTTCAGCTTTCTTGCCCCCAATCTCTGATACTCCATCCTAGAGTGCCCTTCTCTTCATCCTTTCTCTTGCCTCCTTCAAGACCCTGTCTCAAGATCTTCCTCTTTGCCCGCACTATCGATTATCTTTCTACCCACCAACCCTTTTGCCCTTCACCAGTCCAGACTCCAACCCTCAGCTCGGGTGCTAAACCCTCGACTGTCCAACGCTTCAGGATGTTCTCCCGAAATGAAAAGGTTTGTACAAATACAATATTTTGTTGTTATCTTTTAATACATGGTGAAATTAATGTATCCAATTAATAGACTGTGAAATCTGCACTGTTTCACCGTAACATTGGAGACGGAGGATATAGAAGATGCTTGCTGGTTTGTAGCTAGATTAATTAACAAAGGTCGAGTGGCTCATTCACGACGGGTGTAAATTATCGTTATTTCTTCTAAATTCTGATTAAAGGATTCAAGTTACAGTTAATGGCCACATGGGTATGCAAATACGCAGAGCTATTCACGTTCATAATATTTTTAACAAGCTTTGGATTCAGTAATTAACTACCTTTGTTTCATTCTGGAGATATAAATCATCAGTGTTCTCCTGAATAATGATGGACCTATTTTCAGGTTCCAAGGCAATTTCCTCAATCCAAGAGTTTAATGTCAAAGCTAATGTGGCAAAGATGAAGCAATTAATTTTGTATCATATCGCCTTTGTTTTTGCTCAGTTTGATATATTGCTTATGAACATTTCCAAGAGTAATTGAACTGCAAATCAAGCAAGTCGTCAGCTTCAATAAAATATATGAGGCTTGTGATCTGCGAGTGACTATTTGCTTTGATACGTAACTGAGGTCTCCTTGGGATTTCAGGTTCCACTCACTCACTCAACTACAAATCGCTTCACACCTTGGCACCTCCCTACCTTTCTGACCTGCTTTCTCCCTAATCAATTATGCACTGCCTCTGCTCGGCTGATTCAGGCCTCCTGCTTATTCCTCGTGCATTGATGGCGCGCGCGCATTTATGGTGCGCGCTCAGTCGCGGTGCGCGCGCATTGACGGTGCGTCCGCACTGACGATGCGCGCGCAGTCGCGGTGCACGCACATTTCGAAATGCGTGCTCTAGGTCCAGAAAGTTTGTAATGTTGGTGTCAAGGTCTGTTGAATTATACAATGTTGTTTGCTCCCTACCTCCCCCTCTCCTTCTCTCCCTCCTCCCCTCTCTCCTTCTCTCCCTCCTCTCCTCTCTCCTTCTCTCCCTCCTTTCCCCCTCTCCTTCTCTCCCTCCATCCCTCCCCCCTCTCCTTCTCTCCCTCCCCCTCCACTCTCCTTCTCTCCTCTCCCTCCTCCCTGTCTCCTCTCCCTCCTTTCCCCCTCTCCTTCTCTCCCTCCCTCCCCTCTCTCCTTCTCTCCCTCCCTCCCCTCTCTCCTTCTCTCCCTCCTCTCCTCTCTCCTTCTCTCCCTCCTTCTCTCCCTCCCTCTCCACTCTCCCTCTCTCCTCTCCCTCCTCCCTGTCTCCTCTCCCTCCTTTCCCCCTCTCCTTCTCGCCCTCCCCTCTCTCCTTCTCTCCCTCCCTCCCCTCTCTCCTTCTCTCCCTCCCTCCTTTCCCTCTCTCCTTCTCTCCCTCCCTCCCCTCTCTCCTTCCCTCCCCTCTCTCCTTCTCTCCCTCCCTCCCTCTCTCCTTCTCTCCCTCCCTCCCCTCTCTCCTTCTCTCCCTCCCTCCCCCCCCCTCTCTCCCTCCCTCCCCTCTCTCCTTCTCTCCCTCCCCTCTCTCCTTCTGTCCCTCCCTCCCCTCTCTCCTTCTCTCCCTCCTTTCCCCTCGCTCCTTCTCTCCCTCCTTTCCCCCTCTCATTCTCTCCCTCCCTCTCCTCCTCTCTCCTTCTCTCCCAACTTTCCCCCTCTCCCTCCCTCCCTTCTCTCCTTCTCTCCCTCCTTTCCCCCTCTCATTCTCTCCCTCCCTCTCCTCTCTTCCTCTCTCCTTCTCTCCCAACTTTCCCCCTCTCCTTCTCTCCCTCCATCTCTAAACACAAAATAGAACACACACACACCAAAAACAAAATCTAGAGATTTATTCTCCTCCATTTCTTGCTTGAAAGTAGCATGTAATGTCCACGTGTAAATGAGATCTATTACAATAGAAAAGAGAGAGACAGACAGTCTGACTAGACACACACATAGAAGCAGTGATAATCTGGCTTCTAACTCTCTCACACACAAAAATAACACTTACAGCCACAAAATGCCACTTATTTTTATGTAGTCTGAAGTCTGAATTAATGTCCTTCGCCATTGGCAAGCTCTCCTTTGCTATGCAAAAAGTGACAGCGTTCGTGATACTTTGCCACTTTTTGTCCCCTCTCTGGTACAATGTTCTCCTCTTAAATAAAGCAGGAATTGTTTGAGCTGCACTGGCCCCACTACCTGTCGCTTTCTCCGAAGCGCTGGTTCGACTTCCTGCTGTTGTCGACAATGATTTCGCTCTGAGGGCAGCGTGCTGGGCGGGGTGGTGCTGCTTAATGTGATGTCGCAGGTTGCTCGTGCTCGAATCAGATGTCTTAACCAAGACCTTGCAAACTGTACATCTATACACACCATTACTGACTGCATTGTTTTCAAAGTAGTCCCATACGGGGCTTCTTTTCCCCATGATGAGAAAGGTAAATTTTCAAACTACAATTTTCAGCGATGTGACTTTGTTAAGACGCCACGACTCACGTCGAGTATACACAGTAAAGTGTGTGCGCGCATCGGATGTGCGCGCCCGTTAATTGTGCGCGCGCACCGAATGTACGCGCATTCCATGCTCCAGATCTAGGAGGTTGCAATGCCGGCGACAAGGTAAGCTGGAAAAGATCGCATTACACTGATAATACCAACAATATTGATATATTGCCAGGTACGATATTAAAAATATATCGATGTATATTTTTAAAATTGAATCTCTCGATATAACAGTTTTTTTAGAATCACCATATCGGCATACCGATCTGAAAATCATATCGGGTTTAATCGAAAAACCGATTAATCACCGTTCCCTAGCTGACGGTCACCTCCTATATCTCTCCAGGGCGAGACTTAGCTCTTGCCAATCATATAGATTCTGCAATTAGGTAACAACAATAAAATTATATCTATATAACGTCCCAAGGCACTGGATAGTCAATGTTTCAGACCCTAGCTGGGATTGGGTTGCGGGAGGTGGAGGGAAGGGGGGAAGTGGGATGATAGATTGGACAGTTGTACAGGAGAGTCTTGAAGCAGGACTTGACAGAGGTCCGGTGGGGTGGGGGGGTGAGGTAGAGGGATTGAGGGTTGCAATTGCAAAGATTGGGGGCAGAGAGGCTGAAGACTCGCCTGCCGATGGTGTGGCAGGTGTGGTGGGGGACGTGGAGCAGACCATGGCTTGCTGATTGGAGGGAATGGACAGGTTGGTAGGGAGTTATGAGTTCACAGCAGTAAGGGGAGGCACGGCCATGGAGGGTTTTGAAGGTGAGGATTAGGATCTTGAATTGTATGCGTATGATGGGTAGCCAGTGGAGTCGGGCAAGAATGGGGGTGAAAGGCTCACGGAGCCTGGTGCGTAGAGGATGAGGAGTTCTGGATGATCTGCAGCCTATGGAGGGAGGAATTGAGAAGGCCGACAACCAGGGCATTGACATAGCCAAGCCGGGATGTGATAAAGGCATGAATGAGAGTTTCAGTGGCCTGAGGGGCAGAGTCAGGCAATGGTGTGGAGGTGAGGGAAGGCAGAGCAGGTCATGGCATTGATGTGGGGGAGAAAAGATAGTTGAGGATCAAATAAGACACCTAATTTCCTGACTTGGCTTGGTGAGGTGGAGTCTGCAACCATGGAGGTTGATGCTCCCAATGCCTGACGTGTGGAGGAGCTGGTGCCAGCCAATCAGGAGCTCTGGAGAATGCCACACGTGACGGTGCGGGGGCTTCAGGAGAAGCCGATAGTGGCGACAAAGTGGAGACGATGGGAGGGGAAAGATTAAAACCAGGCGAGGGCAGGTCCACGAAGATTGAACTGAGAAGAGAGATGGTGTTGGAGAATGGAGTAGTTGACAGTGTCAAAGGCAGCAGAGAGGTCAAGGAGGACAAGGAGACAGAGGGAGCCCTGTTCGTAGATATTCAGAATGTTGTTAGCATCCCATAAGCAGGATGTGTTCCTCTGGGGAAGAGTATGCACTGGATTCCAGAAACAGGGAAATTTCCTCGTCTAGATGGCAACTCATGTGGATTTCTTAGTCTGGTTTGAATGCACTTAAATGTGGCGATGGATTTCTGTATGCGTCAGACACCAAAAAATAAGCAGATAAATAAAATAAATTGATCACCACTGGATTAATGCTTCAAAAATTCTGCGAGAGATAAGAAAACCTCCAGGGAATTTGTCTGCATGTATGTCTTCCTATCTGAGCAATCTTTGCACTTTAAGGTGTTCAATATCTTTAACTGACACTGGTTTCCACACAGATGTTTCACTCCGTCTTTCTCAAGAGAATGAACTCAAGTGGGGTTCGGGTTAAAGTTGAAACTTGAAAGCAGACAACTAAGTGTGTTCACTAAGTGTGTCAGCCTGGCTCAGTTGGTAGCAGGCTTATTTCAGAGTCAGAAGGATGTGAGTTCAAGCCCCATGTCGGGACCCAATCACACCACACTGACGCTCTGATGGAGTGCTGGGTTAAGCACTGCATTGCTGGAGGTGCTATCCATTGAATAAGATGTTAAAACAAGGTTCCGTCTACCCATTCAGGTGGATGTTAAAGATCCCTTGGCACTGTTCGGAAAGAGAAGGAAGTTTCTCTCGGTGTACTGGCCAACAATCCCCCAAATAAAATTGTTCACCAGCGTCTTGCGATGCCTCCCAACATGAAAGGCGCTCTATCAATGCAATTGTGTTGTGTTTTATTGTTGTCACTCATTCCATGGTGTTTGTGGGACATTGCTGTGTGCAAATTGGCTGCTGTGTTTGCCTACAAAATAGTATTGTAAAGTGACTACACTTTACAATATATCATCTGAAGTGCTTTGAGGCATATATGAAAAGCGAAGGTTACTAATAAGTCAATTGTTCACAGTTAGTTTGGAACTCCAGCCCTGAGTCCCTCCGACTTGCTCTCTCCCTCACCTTTATTATTATTATTTATTATTATTTCAAATTCCATCTTAAGATCTTCCTATTTGAACCCGCATTCGCACATCTATTCCCTCTCCACCCCTAGCTCGATGCCAAGCCAGCACTGTCCTGTGCCTTGGGACATCCTGCCGATGTAAAAGGCACTGTATGAATGTAATTCAGAGTCTTGTAGCATAGTGGTTAGCACATTTGCCTTGGAAGCGAAAGGACCTGGGTTTGAATCCTGAGTGGGGTTAAACCTGAGACAAGTTTTCTTACTGCACACACCTCTGTTTAACTGGCAGTAAGTTGGAACCTGGTTGTTAGTTAATTGGTGAATCATTTTCTGGGGGTAGTAATCCCTCCCAAAAAATAAATTGACCCTCCATCCATGACTATTTGGAGGACATTGCTATGCTTAATTGGCTGCCACATTTTGCGTACAAAATACAGTCAATTCAGTTTACGCTATATTCTATGAGCGCTTTATCAATGGCATGTTAAGGTGCTATATCAAATGCAAGGATTATCATAATTCCGTATTTTATACTAAAAATTACCGATGGATGACATTATAAGGAAGAAACCACTTGACATCCAGTTCCCTTAACAATTACCAAGGGGAAGAAATTCTATCTGGGTCTAGATTTACAGTACTCTTATTTTCTCAGCATTTCAGAGTGTAAGCCGTGTTGTTTAAGAACACATGCTGTCATTTATTGATACAAGCACAAAATTCAGAGCCGCAATGAGGCAAATGTTGGAGAATAAATTCTAAGTAGTGGAGGAGGCAGACACTCAATTTAATGACGTTCCAGTTTGCAAGTTTATTCAAAGCACTGAACATAGTTTTCAGACAATATGTACCAATATGACCTGGAAGATCAGAAATCTTGTAAGCAAGCTACAACTGGAGAAATTCCACTTGAGTCTAGGTTTATTCTATTTATGTAGAAATCTGGCAAATTATTAAATGCAGCCTTACTTTTGAAGCTGGGTTTGTGTGTTTTCTCCGAAAACGCAGCTTGAAAGTTAAAACTCAAATCAACAATTCACTAAATTCTAAATTGTTACATAAATAGATTGAATCTAGACTTAGATGGAATTTCTCCCCATACATGCACAACTGAACAATCACATACACATTGAGGCACAGAAAGTCAATGATAATCCTTTAAGTAAAAGTTCTTCCTTGAGAACATTACAATACATTCACACAGCACGAAAATCAAATTGGAACCATGTGACGACAGTGAATCTTACAGGTTTTATTTGATATTTGGTTCGTACTTTAACCACATCAGCTTATTACAATTTTTAAGAAACAAATAAGGAATAAACTCAGAAAAGCTTTGATATTTAAAACTATGCCTTGGGACATTTAAGCACAACTCTGAACAAGCTTAGGCGAAGAAATACATTTAGTTTGTTATCTGAAACTCTTCGACAATTTTAACATTTTCCATGTCTTATGTACATCGCATCATAAATAAAAAACATTGAATTATTCCTTTGGGAACAGCCACACAGAAAAATTGAATACAGCATGGCATACATTTTACTGACAAGAAGCTGCTGCTAAATTACAGGGACAGTTTTCTGAACCAATATTCACAGTTGTAACAGGAGCAAAGATCTGCCACACACATTTACATGTAACTGTACAAACACATCTAATTCAACAATACAAAGTCAAAGCAAATGTAGACTGACTGTGAGGAGCAAGGAGCAGTCTGGTCTTAACCAACGCAATTACTTCAACACGTTGTGGAGAAATCTCATTCGGGTATAGATTTAATCTGTTTATGTCGCATTTCGGAATAGCCAGGATTTGTCAGATTATTGAATTTGGTCTTAAAACCATGCATGAAATCCTGTAGCATATTGGTTAGAGCACTCGCCTTGCAAGTGAGAGGAACCAAGTTTGATTCACAGGCAGGATGGGCATTCTTTGCTCTGTTTATTTAGCAGTAGCTAGGAATCTGGTAGTTGTTTGATTGGAAGATTGATTTTGGGGGATAACAAACGCTGCAAAAAAAAATAAAAAAAATTACTGTTTTGTTTGAGTAATTGAGTGATTCACTCAATCCACAACTGTTTGTGGTACACTGCTGTGCGCAATTGGCCTTCGCGTTTCACCCCCAAAATACACAGTCACTCCACTTTCCATTATTTCTTGTGAAGTGCTTTGAGATGTCTCAACGCCATGATAAGGTGGTGTATCAGATGTAAGGATTATTATTAATTTGGTCAAAACTAGATTTGGATTGGAATTTCTCCTCACAAACCAGCGTGCCTTGCCAACGACCCTTTACTTGAGCTGAATACAGTCGACCTCTTCCGACACGGGAACGGCAGTTGTTTTGACATCCTGGTCCTGGGTGGATTTACTCACCGCGTAGGTGGACTTCCATCTCATCAGCATAATCTTCTTGAAGTACTTCATGGTATTGTTCTTGACCATCACAAAGAACACAGTGTTGATCATGCTGTTGGTCATGGCGATGCACTCTACCGTGTAGAAGACCGTCAGGTAATGCTTCTCCTTCAAGACGAGCGTGGGGTAAAAATCCCGGACCACCGCAAATCCGTAGTAGGGTGCCCAGCAGATGATGTACACGGTCAAAATGCCCACGAGCAAGAGTACCGTCTTCCTGCGGCACCTCAATCTCTTCCGGATCTGTTCAGTCTGAAAGCCCGGCACGCTCTTGAACCATAGCTCCCTGGAGATCCGTGCATAGCACAAACACATGATCACCACTGGACCCACAAACTGCAGGATGAGGATGAAGAGGAAGTAGGATTTGTAAGACACTTGCTGGTCGGCTGGCCAGATCTGCCCACAGAAGATCTTGTGCTGGCCGTCGATGTGCGGGATGATGGTCTCGGCGGTGAAATAGGCGGACGGGATGGCCATGAGCAGGGAGGTGACCCACACCACACAGATGAGCAAGCAGGCTGTCTGGTACTTCATGCGGGGCTTCAGAGGATGCACAATCGCCAGATACCTGTCGGCAGGGAAAGATAAAACAAACATCAATTCCTCTCCGTTGGGTGGCTGATGCTCAAGAAGGATGATTCAAACTTCATCCAGATTAACCACAGTGTGTCAGCCTGACTCGATTGGTAGCAAGCTCACCTCTTGAATCAGAAAGCTGTGAGTTCAAACTCGAGTGTCAAGTCTTGGAACCCATATTGTCTCAGCTGTTTAAAGATCCCGTAGAATTATTTGAAAAGGGAAGGGGGATTTCTCCCAATAAATTTGGTCACTCGCTTCATGGCTGTTTGTGCAAAAGTGCTGAGTGATTTCTAGCTGCTGCATTTGCCCACAATGTAAGAGTCACTACACTTTACAGTAAACCCGTGAAGAGCTTTGAGTCATCTTGATGACATAATGAGGCACTGTATCAAATACAAGGATGATGAGGATTATTATTATTATTAGTATTATTATTATTTTCAGGACCAACTGCAATCACAATGTGATTTGTTTGTTTTTTCAAATATGATTTTGTTGTGTGCGACTTTACAAAAAAAATTAAAGCCACCAGCTTAAACATGGTTTAAATAACCACATGCATGCATTTAAACAACAACATCATCAATAAAATTACACTTATATAGCGCCTTTCAATCAATCAATCAATCAATCAATCAAAACTTATATTTATATAGTGCCTTTCACATCGAGAGGACGTCCCAAGGCGCTGTACAGTTAGGTAGGGACAAGAGCGGGGGGGAGGGGTCGGGGCAGGATGAAGAAGAATAGGAAAATTGACTCCATATTTGTGGGTGAAACGCGGCAGCCAAATTGCGCACAGCAGTGCCCCACAAACAGTCATAGAAGTGGGATTAAGGGAAAAAGGGGTGAAAGATGGCAAGGGGAGAGGTAGGGGTAGGGGGAAGGAGAACAGGAAAGCCAAATGTATATTTGTGGGCGAAACGCGACAGGAGGTCAGGGTAATTTAAGCTGTGCCACTCCACATAAATGTTACTCTTCAACATTCACTGATGGTGGCAGCTACAACAACAACAACAAATTACACTTATAAAGCGCCTTTCACGTCGGGAGGACGTCCCAAGGTGCTGCACAGGAGGCGTGTGACCCAAGCTGGGAGGGGAGTGTACGGGAAGGGGTGAAACAAATAGGGGAGGTCGAAGAATTCGGGGTGGAACAAAAGGCACGGTCGAAGAGGAAAGCTCTCACTCAGGGAAGTGTTTACAGGACTGGATGGACAGATGCTGAACTCCTATCTGAACCTGTATGTGTTGCTCTATTTATTGTTAATAATTGTTGTTATTTTAGACACAATAAGTACATTACATACAAGCTTGGTGCTGCTAAAATAGGTTACACAGAGCTATACAGATAGAGTGATACAGCAAGTAAACCTACCATGCCAGTATTTATACTCCACAAGATCCTCCCACCCTCTGATTCCACTCACCTACACCCCTCCATTCCACCTCCCCCCTCATTGTCTGAATATGCTTTGCTGATATGACACTAATACACACTACTGCTTAGTTTGAGACAGTATACTGACTTCCTAATCGGATCACAGAAACATTAAAACATTTAGACAGGTAGGCAAGTCACACCATGCAGATGATCGAACAACCGGGTTTCTACTAACTGCTCAGTAAACAGAGAAAGGAAACTTGCCTAAGGTTTCTCCCTATCTGAGAATCAAACCAGAAGCTAGCTTCTCGTTTGTGTTAAGCGAACGTGCTAACTACTATGCTTCAAGGCTCGGTATGTATACGTGCCAGAAGCCCTTTTTACTCACCGATCCACCGCGATGGCGAGGAGCGCGTTGGTGGACACGTAGAGGGAGACGGTCCTGAGGTAGTTGACGGAGGCGCAGAGTGTGTGACCATGCAACCAGGAGAGCTGATTGACCACATAGTAATCCATTTCAAAGGGACAGCAGCCAACCGCCACCAGGAAATCAGAAATGGCCAGGTTGGCGATCAGCAGGTTGGTCAGATTGCGCAGTTTCTTGTAGCGGGCCAGGGTGGCGATGAAGATGAGGTTGCCCACTCCACACACCAGCATGATGCATGCCAGGGCCACCCCGATCACCGCCCTGGCAGCGCAGAACGTCGTGTCGGCGGTGAAATCCTGCTTGTCGTAGCCCGAGAAATCATAGTCCTCGCAGCTCAGGTTGTAAGGCAGAGAGAGATTCCTCACGTCCGCCTGGTCATGGTAAACACTGCTCAGGTCACCGCAGAGACTGCTCATGGCTTCTCCTCCGCTCACGTTCCTGTACCGCACGTCTCAAGAGTCGAACTGACTTTTCACCCCCCCCACTCCACCCCTCCCTTCTCCTTCACTCACTTCCCCCACAGCGGGAATGTTTGGGAAGACCAGGAGCCACAGTCTGTCTGTCTTAATCCGTTTGATGCCTGATCATCTCCGATTCCTAGTGAGTGGTGAAAAGAAAATCTCCTGCGAACCTTAATGAGCAACACAAACATACACACAAACAAAAAGAGAGTTGACAACAATAAGGACGCCACTGCAAGGAACACAAGAACAAGTTGCAACAGCGCCTTGGGTGGGCGTCCCAAGGGGCTGGAATGATTTGGACCCAAATTGGGATTGGGAGGGATTGGGGAGGGTGGAGGGAAGGGAGGGGAAGTGGGGTGACCGATGGATCGGTTGAAGAGGAGAGGCGGGACTTGAAGGAGGCTAGGGAGGGGGGCGAGGCGAAGGGACTGCGGGATGGAATGCCAAAGAACAAACTACAAATACGGTCACATTCATTGCAGGTGTAAAAATCACTGCAAAATCCCCTGGAGAGCTTCAAGACGGTTGGGTGACACGACAAAGCACGATAAATGTTTTGAGGCATCTCAAGCGATATATCAAATGCAACAGAGATTTGGGTTTGGTTTGGATACCCTTAGGCGTGGTGCCAGCAAACAGGTACCCTCTCCAGCCATCAGGGAACCACACTCAGACACACATACAAATACACACACTAGAGCAAATCCCAAAACAGAAATTGAACGCAACAATATTCTTTGGAAAAAATAATATTGCTTTGCCAGTTAGTCCACACACACCACACACACAGAGAGAGACAAACAAATCACCGACCTAACCAAAGTCATTGCTGTTATTGCAAACACACAGCGATGCTGTGGCGCATTTAATGCTGTATTATTGCAACCAGTTGTCACATTTGACTTAGTTTTAACAGAGCATTCCACAGAGCGCTGACAATAGTGTTAACAGCAAAGGTACAAAGCAAAAAACCTGACTTTTTCTGGTTCACTGATTTGTTTTTGGATGCCTTATATATATATATATCTATATATATATATATATAGATATATATATCTATATATATATATATATATATATACTGGTATACATAGATATATATATATGTGTGTATGTATATAAATATTACAATAAAAACACTGTAAACATTGAGTAAGTAGCTGTACATACTCAAAAACGTGCCTTTTCATTGTCTGGCAAGGTTGATTGACTTTTTTGCGATGCCTTGAATACATGTACAGTGTATATATATATATTATCTATAGTTAATGCAGTCTCACATAAAAAAATCGCTGTGAACCTTGAGTTAAGCAGCAACAGCAACTACAAGTGGCGACAGAATAGTTTGTTGTTGTTATTGTTGGAATGTAGACAGCTACAGGTATGAAAAGGGGAGAAAAATGCAAGTCAAAGTAATTTGCTATCGTGTGTGTGTGTGTGAATTTTGTATGTATGTGTAGGTGTGTGCTGATCACCCGTTTGCTGTGAAGTTTAAGGACTTGAGTTTACTCACATCTTGCTTTCCTGTTCACCTGGGTCTCTGTCCTCGCTTGATGCTGCAGTCCAGCCTCTGAGCTGAGAGCTGTGGAGTGCTGTATTAATACAGTCTGTCCACATCTAACCGTACGTATCAACGTAGCAACTCCTCCAACGCTTTCACCCTCCCTCCTCTCCCTCCCTTCCCAGCCACTCACACAGCTGACCCCTCCTTCCCTCCCTCCCTCCCAGCAGATGTTTTATTGCAACTTCATGATCCATAGACTTGAACTCACATAGTCTATCTAAGGTGACACTCCACTGTAGTGCTGGGGGTGGGGGGATGGGGAGCCATCCTATGGATGAGATGTTAAACCAAAGTCCCGTCCTCGTCGATTATGGATCCCGTGACACTATTCGAAGAAAGTCGAGAGTTTCTCTGTCCCGATGTCCTGGTCAACAGTCCCCCCAAACAGAACTGTTGACTGACTCTGACTGTTTGTAACTGACTGCCACATTTCGTTAACAAATCACTCAATCAAATCCACTGTGAAATGTTTTGAGGCATCTCAACGGTATGGTAAGGCATCTTATCCTTACAAGGCGTGGAGTCCTGTAGCTCAGTGGTTAGGGCACTTGCCTTACAAGCGAGAAACCTGGGTTTGAATCCAGGCAGGTCAGGATGAAACCTTGGGCAAGTTTCCTTAATCCACATGCCTTATAATAATCCCTAAAAAACCCCATAATAAATTGGCTATTTCAATTCACAACTGTTTGTGGGACACCGCTGTGTGCAATTAGCTGCCTTTTTTTGCCCACATATATACAGTCAATTCACTTTACAGTATATTCTATGAAGCGCTTTGAGACATCTTGAAGATGTGAAAAGCACTATATCAAATGCAAGAATGATTATGAAAATTTTCTTACAGGGTCCTGATAGCCTGTTACTACTGCCCCCACCCCCCACCATCGCACCCCCCCCCCGCCCCACCCCGCCACTCCCCCACTTCCACCACACACGCACACTTACAATCAGCATAAGTAGAAACAAATAAGGCATCTTCACAATATTTAAGGCATGCATGCTTGACTGGTGACTTGAGGATATTTAATTTATTGTGTAGTGTTCTGTCATGGAGATGGAGAAGATACAGTAAACTTAATAATAATAATAATAATTCGACATAGTGCTTTTGACATCTTCTAGATGTCTCTAAGTGCTTTACAGAATATACTGTAGAGTGAATTGACTGAATTTTTGTGGGCAAAATGTAGCAGCCAGTTGCACACAGCAGCGTCCCACAAACAGTTGTGGATTGAAATGACCAATGTATTGTGGTTTTTTAAAGATTATTATTAGGCGTGTGGAGTAAGGAAATTTACCAAAGATTTTGCCCTGCCTGGATTCAAATCTTTCGCTTTCAAGGCGATGCTCTAACCACTGAGTTACAGGTCTCCTCTAATAACTTGTCACTCCAAAGGAAAAGGGTCAGCTATGAGTTATCTGGAGTGGCAAGTTGGATGTTAAGATCAGCGGAGGTGCTTTTAATTTCTCAACTCAAAGACTGCAGCCATCGTTTTGTGTTGTGTTCAGATTTATTTGTGTTGGGCTGTTTAGGCTACAATTCAAAAATCGATTTGGCTTTCCTTTAGAAAGTGTGGTTGAAATGGTCACCTTTCCTTTCTCCCTTGCTTGGTGTCCAATCCCACAACTGTAGTCTCACAGCGTAGTGGTTAGAGCTCTCGCCTTGCATCCGAGAGGACCTGGGTTTGATTCAGAGCAGGGTGTCACCATAGGCAAGTTTCCTTACTCCTCACAGCATACCTAGCTGTAACTAACAATTCGATTGTTAGTTGATTGGAGGATTGCTTTTCCAGGGATACAAATTCCTTGAAAGAAAATGAATTGAAACCAAAAGTTAATTACTAAAATAATTTGGTTACTCAACCTATAACTGTTTGTGGGACACTGTTGTGCGCAAGTAGCTGGTTCGTTTTTCCCCAAAAATATATAGTCACTACACTTGAGAGATCACAACCATATGATAAAGTGCTATATCAATTGAAAGGATTATCATTATTGTCATAAGTGGAAATCCTTGAAGAAAAATTCTGCAGAGCATGCAGAGACCAAGCATGTAACCAAATGCAGCAGAGAAAATTAGACACGTCAGAGGAACACTTCAAATGGATCAATAGGGAAATAATAACAAAGGGAAAAGGGAATAAAAGAAAGATTGACAAAGGTTGTTGGGTGAAAAGAGGGTGAATATTGGGCTGACTAAATGACTGAATAGAACGTAGTTTAAAAAGGAAATTCAACAGTGGCAAGAGAAATGTGGAAGGAGACATAGCAAGAAATGCCATATAATTCTTTCAATATCATAATGTAGGTAGTAGGAGGGCAGCCATTGAGACATTAAAAAGTCAGGGATTCAAATGGGATTCAACTGGAGATAGCAAACCAATTTCCTGAAAGGTTTTCACATTGTTTGAGCTCCAAGAATTTGACATAAATGAGGCTCATTTATGTGGATGAACTGTATCCCAGGGTACTTAGCGATATGAGGCACGAGATTTGTGAAGTACACACATATAATAATAATAATTCTTCCATTCCATATAGTGTCTTATTATATCACTGAGACATCTCAAAGTGCTTCACAAAATATACTGTAAAGTGAATTGACTGAATATTTTATAGGTGAATGCAGCAGCCATTTGCACTACAACAGTGTCCCACAAACAGTTGTGGATTGAGTGACCTTGAGTGATCTTCTCCTGGAGCTCCTACTTACAGCTTGGTAAACAGAGGGTTGTGGAATAAGGAAACTTACCAAAGGATTCACTCAGGAATCAAACCCAGGTCCTCTCGCTTGCGAGGTGAGCAACCTCGGCTCACAATGTTACGGAATTCCATTGGGAAGGTCTCAGTCACTACTGGTGATGTTCCAACACACTGGTAACAAGAGAATGTTGTTTCAATATTCAAGAAAGATGACTAAACCATGGTTCATCACGTTAACATCTTAAATTGGGCAGGTTTTCTGCACAAAACCAACTTGGATTTTTAGTTGCTGTAAATTAGCACAAATAGATTTCAAATATTATAATGACAATAATCCTTGCTTTGATATAGCACTTTATCACGTCTTCATCTCAAAGCAGAATACTGCATATTGTAAAGTGAATTGACTGTATATTTTGTGGGCGAAACACAGCAGTGTCCCACAAAGAGTTATGGATTAAAGTGACCAATTAATTATTTTCTTTAAAGAATTATTCTTACCCCAGAATTACCCCCAGAAAAGTGATCCGCTAATACAACTAACAACCAGGTTCCTACTTACTGCTAGGTAAATAGAGGCATGTAGAGTAAGGAAACTTGCCCAATGTTTTGTCTTGCTGGGAATCAAACCCAGGTCTCTCACTTGCGAGGTGAGTGCTCTAACCACTGAGCTACAGGACTCCATTATGATAACAAAAGCAGTCCTTTTAAACCTTGTTTTCTTATGGCAAAATTGACGAAATCCCCACCCTCCGCCCTCCCAGGACCACTTAACAACTACAAAGGTGCTAAATGATAATCCTGGCACTTTGATGTACAGTACTGTACTGCCTTTTTGTGTAATATGATACAACACCTTAGTCAATGCATTAATTTGCTAAGGAGCTATATCAAAATCGCTTGGTTGTTGAACCAGTTGAAAACAAAATAAATTAATGTTTGGGTGAAAATCTATCAGATTGCATGGTATTAATCTGCAGTGTTGGTGGAATAATCTTCTCTGATAATAATCCTTACATTTGATAGAGCGCTTTATCGTGTCGCCGAGACATCCCAAAGTGCTCCATAGGATTTTGTTAAATGTAGTGAATCTATATTTGTGGGAGAATGTGGTGGCCAATTTGCACACACCAATGTCCTGTAAATAGTTTTATTTAAACAACAATAACAAAATGACACCTGTATAGCGCCTTTCACGTCAGGAGGACGTCACAAGGCGCTGAAACCTATTGAAAGCCTTTTGAAGATTACAAAACTTCCTGCTTTAATATGTTACGGCAACCCATTCATGAAATATTTACTGACTAGATTTCACCTTGACATAAGATTTTAAACATTGAATGAATACGGAGCTTGGAATGAAAACACTTCCAGTCAAACCCGATTATTCTGTTTTAGATGAGGGAGGGACTTTATGTAGGTCTCACCAGAGAGATAAGTTTCTCCCACTCTCTGTTTTTTAATTTAATGGTGTCCAATTATTTTTTTTGCTAATTTTGCCCCCTTTGCCCTCAACATCTAAGCAAGTTGTGGAATGGTGTAATGAAAGTAAAACAAGCCCTCAGTGAAATACATGTCACATATTGCTTGTAGTACTGCAGTCGATACCTTGTAACTTGCCCAACATCAATCTCCCAACAGTTGATCATTCATCTAACGACGGTTTGTGTGGAATTGTGGTGCGTATATTGGCTGCCTCGTTCTCCTACAAATACACACAATCACTGTGTATTATGTCCATTCAGTTGCACTTTGAAGATCGCATGGGACTATTTGGAAACAGAAGAGAATATCCTGCAAATAGCCAAGGAGTCAGTGACCAATTTTATTTTGGGGGAATATCTTTATGGTCAGGCTGGTGTCTGACACATGCATTGCACCTACACATGTAAATTCCAGAGATAGATTATTGGAATGGAATGCCCGCGCTCTTCCTGGAGGGATGCATCATGTTTAATCCCAGAAAGTTTTAGGCGCAGGTTGGCAAGAGCCAAGGCTTGGGGACCCCAGAGTGTGTGTTGGGGTAACTACTGGAGTTTAACAACTAAAATCAAATAGCTTGCTATCCCACAGTACTGTCAGGCAAGCTTTCCCACTGCTTATCCAGCTAGGACCACCCTACCCATTACGAATTTGACTTACATTGCAGGAGCTGAGTGGGAGGATTCTGTGCCCCCAGTGATTCATTCATAATTCCTGCTGCCATTTTCTTCTACCTCAAATCTATGCCTCCTGCCCAAATTCAGAAAATGACATTTTGTAGTCTAGACTCCCCAAAGGTACACTGTGAAGTTGCCATTGCCACTGGCCCACTAAGGATTCCTTCACAGGCGAAAATGAAAGTACACGGTACTCTTCCCTCTATAAAAATGACAAACAGTAATGGACCATCTCTCACACCACTGACCAAAGGTAACATAAGACGATGAAGCAATTCTGAGGAAATATTTGCGGTGATCCTTATTTAATACCGATAAAAACTATTTTTCCCACAAGGTGGCAGTATACTCCTCTGGGTAAATTGATCCATTCGGGTCATAGCAACAGCCATTTAAAAAAAATCTATGGCAGGTGATTTTTGTCCTGTAAATAAGAACATAAGAACTTAAGAACTTAAGAAATAGGAGCAGGAGTAGGTCATTTGGCTTCTCGAGCCTGCCACACCATTTAATAAGATCATTGCTGATCTTCTAACCCAATTCCATTTACCCACCCTCATATCCTTTAATCCATCTATCCTTTAGAAATCTTATCAATCTCAGTTCTTAAATATGTTCAAGGACTGAGCATCCACAGCCTACTGGGGTAGAGTATTCCATAAATTCACTACCCTCTGAGTGAAGAAATGTTTCCTCAACTCTGTTTGAAAATCTTGAGATTAATCTTGCCTTAATCTTGAGACTGTGATCCCTAGTTTTAGATTCTCCAACCAGGAGAAATAGACACTGTCTACTCTGTCTACTCTGTCAAGCCCCTTAAGAAAATTATAGGTTTGCATATTATCACCTCTAATTCTTCTATATACTAGACCAAAATTGCACAAAATATTCCAGGTGCGGTCTCACCAAGGCCCTATACAATTGCAGCAAGACTTCCCTACTCTTGCAATTTTAACCCTTTTGCAATGAATACCAACATGCCATTAGCCTTCCTAGTTGCTTGCTGTACCTGCAAACTAACTTTTTGTGATTGTTGTACAAGAACACCCAAATCCCTCTGAACACTAGTCTCCCCACCTCTAGAAAAGAATCCACTTTTTTATTTTTGCTTACTGGTAGGCAATAAACCAGAGTCCAGATTATTTTTCATATTGGATGTTTTGAAAACTGCTATACAAATGTAATTTTGTTGTTGTTCTTTGGTGACTCACTCCTTGGCTGTTTGTGGGACATTGGTGGTTTCGTCCACAAAATACACAGTCAATCCACTTTACATCCACGTTACAGTATATCCTGCAAAGCCCTTTGAGATGTTTCGATTAAGTGTTCAGGCACTATATCTGATGCAAGGATTATTATTATTATTATTATTATCATATCCCATAAATGCATTAAGACATCCCCACAAAATCAAAAGAACTACATCAAATGCAAGGAATATTGTCATTTTATTGTAAAAAAAATTAACTGACACCCCTCTAAATCATCTAATTTCCAGGGAAATAGCAGTAACCGGTCCAGGATAGTGATGTTATCTAAGGGGATTGTTGACAAGGACAACCGGTGAAACTCACTTCTGATTTGAGCAGTGCCATGGAATCTTTAACGTCCACCTGAACAAGCAAACGCGGTTTAATGTCTCCTCCAACATCAACAATGCAACACTCCCCTCGGCACTGCATTGGAATGCCAGCCTAGACAAGTATGAGTTTGAAATCCTGATGCAGGGCTTCAGCCCATGACGTTCTTATTCATATTGATTGGAATATGTGCCTTGCAGGCGAAAAGACCCAGCTTTGATTCTCAGGTGGGGTGAAAATTTAGAGAAGTTTCCTTACTTCACATGCCTTTGTTTATCCAGTAGTAAGTAGGAACCCAGTTGTTAGTTGGTTGATGGATTGCTTTCCAGGGATAATAATTCCTTCCCCAAAAAAATTAATGAAAAAAATAAGTTGATCACTCAGTCTACAACTGCTGTGGCACACTGCTGTGTGCAATTTGTGATCATGTTTCGCCCACAAATATACAGTCGACTTTCCTGCTCTCCTTCCTCCTGTACTGACCCTTCCCCTTGCCATTTTTCCCCCATTTTACCCTTAATCCCGCTTCCATGACGGTTTGTGGGACCCTGCTGTGCGCAATTTGGCTGCCGCATTTTGCCCACAAATTTACAGTCGGCTTTCCTGCTCTCCTTCCCCCTACCCCGACCCCTTCCCTTGCCTTCTTTCCCCCCTTTTCCCCTAATCCCACTTCCATGACTGTTTGTGGAACACTGCTGTGTGCAATTTGGCTGCCGTGTTTCGCCCACAAATATACAATAAATTTTCCTACTCTTCTTCATCCTGCCACGACCCCTCCCCCTCCCCCATTGCTCTTGTCCCTACCTAACTGTACAGCGCCTTGGGACGTCCTCTCAACCTGAAAGGCTCTATATAACTAAGTTTTGATTGATTGATTGATTGATTTGATTTATTCTCAAACACAATACATAGTCAATTCACTTTGCAGTATATTCTGTGAAGGGAGAATATATCAAATGCAAGGATTATTATTATTATTATTATTATCATCAATTGAGCCAGGCTCACACACTTCTGTTTCCCTGTAAGTACAGTATTGAATACCATCGTATTGAGTACGATTTTGTTTGATGGATTTCTGCATTTGAAAGGATGTGAGCCATAATTATATTGCATCACTGCGTCTCTTCCGGGATAAAATAGTAATCACAGCACAATCAATGCTTAATGCAACTGACATTTATTCTTATTGTTGACAAATGTAACTTTGTTCTAAAAAAAAGACCAACAGCAGAGGTGTTTTTAATTTCTCAACTCAAAGACTACTGTTCAAAACAGATTAATGTGTGTTGGTCTTTTCAGGCTACACTTTAAAAATCTATTTAGCTTTCCTTATAATAATAATACTAGCATTTGATATAACACCTGATCACATCGTTGAGACCTATCAAAGCGCATTGAGTGCTTCGGTGGTCGAAGCCAATTGTGCATACATAGCAGTGTCCCATAAACAGTCATGCATTGAGTATCAATTTTATTGAGACTCATCTCCGATATCTCTAAATTAATAATAATACTGAATAATAAGAACAATAATCCCTATATTTCCGAAAGAGCCTCATCATAATGTTAAGTCTGAATGCACTTTACAGTATATGCTGTAAAATCAATTGACTTTATTTTATGGGCGAAACGCCCACAACAAAAATGTGTTCAATAAACCTAACTATTTAATTATCCAATATTCATTTAAACTGAATGTCACTGTACAATGTCACAGTTCTTAGTGAGAGACAATAAGCCCTGAAATTTCACTTAATCTTTTTGTCTCCAAAGGCAAGGTCATGCAGAAAAAAATAAAATTCTTAAATCCAGTTTCAATTTGTTGTTCTGCAGTTCATAAAATCAACTGGCTTCCAAATTGTGACTGAATCTAACAGGCTTCCCACTATTTTCAATGTCGTAAAGTACGCTTAAGTCAAAATGGTCTGCTGGTTAAGACAAGGTGGAATTTCAGGTCCAATTTTTTTTAACAAAACATGAGGTGTTCATCGATCTTTGCTTGCCAGGCTTTCAGAATTTCCACGTATATGTTTTCCTAGGTCTGCTTTAGCAATTAGGAATGATCATTTCAGAGAGAGAAAAGACGGTAGTGCTTCCAGCCCACTGAGAACAGAACGTATTCCTACTGTCAGGCGCTAAAGCATTTCAGACAGGTACCATTTATTATTCGCAAGGATTTACTGTCCAGCTGCATGCTCAGAGACACAGCATCTGAACTGGTAGCATTAGCAGTAGACCAATGTGAACTAAGCTGTTTTCCTGTAGCTTCAGGTTAAACAGACCATCCAGTTATATTCATCGTGCCTGTCTTCTGAGCAAAATAATAATAATCCTTGTATTTGATATAGCAACTTAACACGTTGTTGTGATGTCTCGAGTGCTTCACAGGATATGCTGGAAAGTGGATTGATGGTGTATTTTGTGGGCAAACCATGACGGCCAGGTGCAGAGAGCAATCTCCTGCAAACAGCCATGGAGTGAGTGACCAATTATATTTTGAGGGGTTGTTGACCAGGACACTGGGAGAAACTCTGTTCTCTTTTCAAATAGCACCATGGTATCTCCAACTTCCACCTAAAGTGCTAACTGGTAGGATGGTTTTAGCTGGAAAAGCAATGGGACTTGCCAGACAGCATTATGAATGGTGGTTTTACTTCAGCAATTACTCTCGTTGTTCTCACCAGCTCTGATGTTAAAGCTAAACTAGATCGCAGAGTTTTTCCCTCATAAGTGAGAGTCGCTGGTAAGTAAGCGGCTGCTCAATTGTCATCTGACATGGATTACCTGTATTATTCTCCAGGAGGTCTGTAGCGTATTGGTTAGAGCACTTGCCTCGCAAGCAGTATATCAGATTTTCGACCTGTTTGACCATGCTTTCATTCATTTTTGTCGCAGGTAAATTTGTTCTGTGTCCAGCTGCAAATCGCACAGCCTTTGCCCTTAGCAGCTGTGGAGCACATTGAGATTCAAATCTGTTGTGAAAGGCATAGTATCAAACGTGAGGATTATTATAATCTCATTTAGGAAGTGAATTCATGACACCCAGTTCTGATGCCACTGAGGACTGCTAACTGCATACCAAAAAGATGGATTTAGTGACTCGACGAGAGAACCGTGCTTCCCTTTGGTCTGAGAATCTGCAATGTACCGGCAGATGGTTTGGACAGGGCAATTTTGAAAAATATTGATTAGGATTCAGTGTTTTTCTCCTGAGCACACTCGTGCGCTATTCAGACAAAAGTTTTACAAGCTGTGTAATTTTTTCCTTTGTTCCAGTTGAAAGTAGAACAAACAGACATCCACGTGCTGATCAGTGTTACTACGTGCAGAGAGTTTGTGTGCGTAAATGGATGAATGTTCAATGACAGGGTAGTGTCAGCTTCACTCAGTTGGTTACGCTCTCTCTTCTGGTTCAGTTTGCTGTGGTTTTAAGCCACGGTTTTGACTTTGAGCTCATAGTTCATCCTGATGCTCCACTGAACTGACAGGGTGCATGGAAGGTGGGTGGTTGGTGCGGTGGTGGTGGGAAAGGAGAAGACATTGCACCATCAGAGGCACTGTCCTTCAGATCAGACACAATAGTAATAATCCTTGCATTTGATATAGCGCCTTATCACATCTTCGAGATGTGTCATGCGCTTCACAGAATATGCTGTAAAGTGAATTGACTGTATACTTTGTGGGCAAAACACAGCAGCCAATTGCACACAGCAGTGTCTCACAAGCAGTCATGGTTGAGTGACCAAATTATTATTTTTGGGGTGGGGGGGATTATTTTTTGAAGGAGTTATTACTTCCGGAAAAGCAATCCACCAATCGATTAACAACCTACTTACAGTTAGAGAAACAGAGGCGTCTGGAGTAAGGAAACTTACCTAACATTTCATCCTGCCGGGAATACAACAACAACAACAACAACAAATTACATTTATAGAGCGCCTTTCACGTCGGGAGGATGTCCCAAGGCGCTGCACAGGAGGCGTGTGACCCGAGCTGGGAGGGGAGTGTTTGGAAAGGGGTGAAACACGAAGGGGAGGTAATAGAGTTCGGGGTGGAACAAAAGGCACGATCGAAGAGGAAAGTCTTCAAATCGGCCTTGAAAGAGGAAAGGGAAGAGGCGAAATGGAGGGATTGAGGGATGGCATTCCATAGGGTGGGAGCGGAGAAACTGAAGGCCCGGCCTCTGATGGTGGGGCGGTTCGGGCGGGGGGCTTGGAGCAGGCCAAGTCCTGTTGAACGGAGGGTCCGGGTGGGCGTGTAGGGGGAGAGTAGATCGGTTAAGTAGGATGGGGTAAGGCCGTGTAAGGCCTTGTAGGTGAGGACGAGGATCTTGAACTCGATCCTCTGGAGGATGGGGAGCCAGTGGAGACGGGCGAGGGTGGGGGTTATGTGGTCGCGGAGGCGGGTGCGGGATAGTACACGGGCTGCAGAGTTTTGGATGGCCTGCAGCCTGTGAATGGAGGAACTGGGGAGGCCGACGAGGAGAGAATTTCCGTAGTCCAGCCGTGAGGTGATGTATGCGTGCACGAGTGTTTCGGCAGCGCGGGGGGTAAGATAGTTGCGGAGCCTAGCAATGTTGCGCAGGTGGAAATAAGCGGTGCCGGTCAAGGCGCGGATGTGGGGGAGGAAGGAAAGTTTTTGATCGAACATGATGCCGAGGTTCCTGATTGGCTTTGTGAGGTGGAGAGTGCAGCCTTGGATGTTGAGGCTGGCAGCGCCCGATGTGCGGAGGCGCTGGCTTAAGCCAATCAGGAGGGCCTCGGTCTTATTCACGTTCAATTGCAAAAAGTTGTCCCCCGTCCGCGACTCGATGTCGGACAGACATGCTGTCAGAACATCGATCATCTGGGGGTTGAGGGATGAGGCAGAAAGGTACAACTGGGTGTCGTCCGCATACATGTGGAAATGTACCCCATGTTTGCGGATGACGTCACCCAGGGGGAGCGTGTAAAGGGTGAAAAGGAGGGGACCGAGGACAGAGCCCTGAGGGACGCCGTGAGAAACTGTGCGGGGATTTGAAGAAAAACCATTGGAAGAAACAAAATGTAAACGGTGGGTCAAATAAGAGTGGAACCAGTCAAGGACTGTGCCTTGAAGGTTGAGGTGGGAGGAAAGACGTTGAAAGAGGATGGTGTGATCGACTGTGTCGAACGCAGCAGACAGGTCAAGGAGGACGAGGAGGCAGAGGCAGCCCTGGTCACAGGTGGTTAGGATGTCATTTGTGACCTTGACCAGGGCAGTTTCTGTGCTGTGGATAGGGCGGAAACCTGATTGGAGGGGTTCAAGAAGTGAATAGATTTCAAGAAGAAATACAACCCAGGACTTTTGGTTGCGAGGCAAATGCTCTAACCACTGAGCTACAGGACTCCTGTAACTCATGAAAGCAATGTTCTGCTGCCTGTACACAAATGTAATTTTTGTTGTTGTTGTTGCTTTTGTTTAGGCAGACATTAAAGAACCCGTGGTTTGTGCTACGTGTTACTGAGATTCAAAATGCCAAACAATGATTTACCATAAAGTGCATTGATTGTGTGTGGTTGTCTGATGTGGCAGCCAATTTGTGTACAGTAAAGTCCCATAAACAGCCATGGAGTGAGCATGGAAATAGCCATTGGGATGTTTGTGAAGGAACAGGCATCGATTGATCACTTTGTCTTTAATATGTTAATTGATGCATCTCAATGTCTCAAATTTCACCATGTATTTCCTGAGAAATCTTATACTGTTGACTCCACCATCTTTTCGCACACAGTGGTCTTATCAGGCTTTGTTACAGATCCTTAATGTCAAACCTGTTATTATCTACCTGCAGCGAACTGTAGTCGGTAAAACCGTTGGTAGATTGCTGCAATATCTGATGTAACACATGTGGCATGTGGAATTAAAACTGGCATGTGGAATGATAGCTCTGTCCTTCACTTATTAAACAGCTGTGTCATCAAAAGAGACATATTCATGAGTGCACTTTTTGAATGTTCGAACAGTTTGTTGTGTCTGTGTGTGTGTGCGGGTGTGCGGGGGGTGGGGGTGGTGGGGGGGGGGGGGGGGTAAGAGGAAAGGAGAGAAAATCAAAATATATAAAGGTTGCCAAGCAATGAGGACACTTAGAATAGGTTCCGAGAGCAAGTTGACTGCTCATCTTGAAACAAGGGCGACCCATTTAAAATTGAATGTCACCGCAGGTTTAATTTATATTCGGTTAACAGCAATCCTTCTAGCTACTCATCAGCATATCCATCAGCATATCCAACAAATTAGTACATCTATTGAAAACATTTATCTGTGAAGATTATAGCTCATGAATTAATCTCCCCAGGCTTCGCCACTTATAATTGTGGTGTGAGTGGCTTGAACAGAATCTGATGAATAATAAGCGTTGCATTTGGTAAAGCGCCTTACATGTCAGGATGACTTCTCAAAATGCTTCTTAGAACTCACTGTAAAGTGCACTGACCATGTATTTTGTAGATGAATATTTAAATTGTGGACAGCTGTGTCCCACAAACAACAATTTGAATCTTATTCAGGGGATTATCGGCCAGGATACCAGGTGAACCTTCCTTCTCTTTTTGAGAGATGCCATGGAATCTTTAATGTCCACCTTAGCAGGTAGATGGGACTTCGTCCCGACATGAAAGACGCTACATAAATTAAATTTGTTTTTGTAGACAGGGCCTCGGATTAAAGGGTGATCTGAAAGACTGCACCCCGACAATGCAATGCTCCCTCGCCCTGCACTGCTCTCGATCGGCAGCCTAGACTACATCGGCTCGGAAAGTCCTAATGTGAGGCTTGCACCCAAATCTTCTGCCTCTGAGGTGACAGTGTAAATTGTGGGGTTTCGGTGTTACCTTTTTCAGCTGTATTAATTATGATATGAGGTTTACTAACATTTTAAAATGGAAGTTCGTGTAAAAGAAGCCACTCTCATTGCATGCCTGGGGGTTGCGCTCCACCACATACTGGCCAGGCCATTCAAAGATCAACACGTACTGCTGAGTCCAAACTACAAGGTGGCATCAACTAATGACAGATAATGGTACACAATGAGATTTATAACGAACAAGTCTCCTCAGAGTCTGGGAGAGTTAGGGAGGCAAGGCACCTCTGGGACACTGGAAGTAAGGAGACAAGGTAGAGGGGCAGTGGGAGAAGGGACAGAAGGTCATGACTAATTTTAAAGGCAACAGGATGGAGACATTTGCGAGCATTGTAGAGGCATTAGCTAGCAGGGTAGAGACAGTAGTGAGATGGAACATGAGAGAGGAAGAACCATATTCATACACTCACACATCCATACAACAACAACAACAACAAAATTTCATTTATAAAGTGCCTTTAACGTCGGGAGGACGTCCCAATGCATTGAACAGTTAGGTCAGGACCCGAGCGGGGGGAAGGGTCAGGGTAGGGGCAGGGGGAAAGATAGCAGGAAAGGGAGGAGAGTTAGGAGGGCAGCAGAAGGTACGGTTGAAAAGAAAGGTCTTGAGGTCGGCCTTGAAGGAGGAAAGGGAGGAAGCGAGGCGAAGGGATTGCGGGATGGAGTTTCAGAGTGTGGGGGCAGAGAGGCTGAAAGCCCAGCCACTGATGGTAGGGCAGTTCGAGTGAGGGACATAGAACAGGCCAGAGCCTACTGAAAGGAGGGGGCGGGTGGGCTGATAGGGAGACAACAGGTCAGAGAGATAGGTGGGTGCAAGGCTGTGAATGGCCTTGAAAGTGAAGACGAGGATTTTGAACTCAATCCTCTGGGGGATGGGGAGCCAGTGGAGAAGGGTGAGGGTGGGAGTGATGTGGTTGAGGAGCCTAGTGCGGGACAGTACATGAGCCGCAGAGTTCTGAATAATCTGCATAATCTTGTGAAGGGAGGAGCTGGGAAGGCCGATGAGGAGAGAGTTCCCGTAGTCGAGCCTAGATGTGATGAATGTGTAGACAAGTGTTTCGGCAGCAAGGTGGGTGAGGCAGTGGTGGAGTCTGGAAATGTTGCGGAGCTGGTGGAAGGCAGTACCGATCATGGCACGGATTTGGGGGAGGAAGGACAATTCAGGGTTGAACAAGACACCCAGATTCCTGACTGGCTTCGAGAGATGGAGAAAATAGCCTTGGATGCTAATGTTGCCAGTGCCGGAGGTACGGAGGCACTGATGTGAGTCAATCAGGAGGGCCTCCGTCTTGTTGCCATTTAGTTGGAGGAAGTTGTCCCTCGTCCAGGACTCAATGTTGGACAGACACTCAGTCAGAATGCCAGTAGTCCTGGAGTTGAGGGTGAAAGCGAAAAGGCAGAGTTGGGTGTCATCCGCATACATGTGGAAATTTACCCCATGTCTGCAGATGATGTCACTGAGCGGGAGCATGTAGAGGGTGAAGAGGAGGGGGCCAAGGACAGGGCCCTGAAGAATGCCACATGATACTGAGCGAGGGCTGGAGGAAAAGCCGTTGGAGGAGACAAAGTGAAGGTGGTGTGAGAGGTACAACCGGAACCAATCAATCACAGAGCCTTGAAGGTTGAAGTGGGAGGAGAGGCAGTGGAGGAGGATTGCGTGGTACACGGTGTCAAAGGTGGCAGATAGATCAAGGAGGATGAGGAAGCAGAGGAAGCCCTGGTAGCAAATGTTCAGGATATGTCATTTGTGACCTTGACCAGAGCAGTTTCCATGCTGCGGGCAGCCCAGAAACCCGATTGGAGGGTTCATAGAGTGAGTGGGTTGAGAGGAAAGAGTGGAGCTGGGAAGCAACCATTTTTTCGAGTACCTTGGACAGGAAAGGGAGGTTGGAGATGGGCTGGTAGCTTGAGAGCTGCAATGCATCGAGGAATGGTTTCTTTAGGATCCGAACGATGGTGGCAGTTTTGAGAGGAGTGCGGGGTGGGAGCGGTACATACACTGAGGGATAAGTTACTTACTAATTTTAGAGTATAAGTTTGTTTATGTTTATGTATTTTGTTTGTGTCCTTATTTAGTTTACTGTCCTTATTACCAAGCAACAAACTTTTGTTATTTAACTTTTAATGTGTGCTCTCATTGCTGACTATTATCCAGAAGTTTACAACAGTGCTACCAACTGAGCCAGGCTGACTCACTCTCGTCTGGTTTAGTCTACACCTTTATTCTCCATTGCATATCCTTCATGTGCAACACAACAACAACAAAATTTCACTTGTACAGTGTCTTTCATGTCAGGCGGACGTCCCAAGGCACTGGACAGTCATGTTTCAGACTCGAACTGGGGTCGGGGACGGGGAGGATAGAGAGAAAGGGGAAGATTTGGGATGACCTCTCTTCAAAGAGGAAGGTCTTATGGCGGGACTTGAAGGAGGCTAGGGAGGAGATGAGGTGGAGGGACTGCAGGATGGAGTTCCAGAGGTTGGGGGAAGAGTGGCTAAAGGCTCGCCCGCCAATGGTGGGGCAGATGGGTCGGGGAACGTGGAGCAGCCCAGAGCCTGCTGAGCGGAGGAGGTGGGCAAGTTGGTAGGGGGTTAGAAGGTTGCAGATGTAGGGTGGGGTGAGGCCGCGGAGGGCTTTGAAATGGGGAGTGTTAACTAATGTTTTCAAGAGACCAATCATTAGATCGGCAGTTATAGTCTGTTGACATTGTCAGCATGTGCTTATGTTATAATTATTTTAAAATATACCGCTTTCATGTCTGCTGTCTTTCCATTACCACTTCAAAGCCTCTCCGTATCTCTTGCTCCCAGATATCTTGAATTTCACCCTGATTATTTTTTTCATCCCTCAATCACTGCGGATAGCACACCTGCCTGAACAGCGCTTTTCCAAAATAAGGTGTAACATAAGATTCATTACATAAAACCTCTGCAGTTTATTCATATCCATTAAAAATCAAATATGACTTGCAGGCGCTCCTCAAACCATCACAACTCTGAATAAACCTCTTGGGTTAGCAGGTAATCCACCTGAAATGTAGAGAGAGATCTGTACTTAAATGAATACTATCTCCTCTGTATAATCTACACGTTAAAGCAAATGTCTTTGGGCATTTAGAGACTATCTTCATACTTAATAAATACTTGCCTTCAATAAAGCGCCTTATCACATCATTGAGATGTCTCAAAGTGCTTCACAGGATATACTGTAAAGTGTGGTGTCTGTGTATTCTGTGAGCGAATCGCAGCAGCCAGTTGTGCACTGCAGTGTCCCACAAACAGCTATGGAGTGAGTGACCAATTTTATTTGGGGGATTGTTGGCCAGGACACCAGGAGAAACATCCAATCGTTTCAGATCTGGATTTAAAGTCTTATTTGAAGGACAGCACCTCCCACACTGTAGCATACTCCCAGCACTGCATTGGAGTGTCAGTTTAGACAACGTGGTTCCAAATCTCAATATGGAACAACAATCTATTGTTCACTATTGGGAAGTGGCAAGGGACAAGACAGTGATGCACCTGATGCTTCCTGAAATGAATGCAAAAAGCAGCCCCCCAAAAAAGATGGAACGAAACAGCTGTAAATCAATGGTGAATGTGTGAGACAGTGTGTAGGAGATTGTGTAGCATTCTATTTGCATCTCTCTCTCTCTCACTACTTGCTCTAGCATACTCTCTCGCATACTCACTCTCTGTCTCACACGCACGCACACCACTCCCATTGTTTACTCCCACTCCCACTCTCACACACTCTTTCTCTCTCGCACTCTTTCAAACACTCACACTCTCTCTCATTCACGAACACACAAACCCAGAGACCCATTACTTTAACACAAAGGTAATAACCTTTTTCTACAAGATTTTTTATTAATGAAATAAAATCAGTCCAATTTAAGGGTCCAGGGGTATTTCACCTCTTCAATGGAATACATTAGAATATAAAGCAGAGAAAGAGGCCATTTGGCCCAACTGGTCAATGCTGCCGTTTGTGCTCCACATGAGCCTCCTCCTGCCCTTCCTCAACTGCGCCGAGAAGCATAACCTTCTATTCCTTTCCCCTTCATATAATAATAATAATAATCCTTGCATTACATCCTGGCTTGATTATGCAAATGACCTACTGGTTGGCTTTCCCAATTCCACCCTCCACAGGTTGCAGATAATCCAGAACTCTGTGGCTTATGTTCTTTTACCGTTCCAAACTCTGTGACCCCATCTCCCCCATCCTTGCCTGACTCCACTGGCTCCCCATCATCCAGAGGATCCAATTCAAGATTTCACATTTAAAGCCCTCCACAACCTCGCCCCACCTTACATCTATAACCTCCTATCCGTTTACCAACCTGGCCACCTTCTCCGCTCAGCAGGCTCTGGCCTGCACCACGTCCCCCGACCCACCCACCCCACCATTGGCAGTCGAGCCTTCAGCCACTCTGCCCCCAACCTCTGGAACTCCATCCCGCAGTCCCTCCGCCTCGCCCCCTCCCTGGCCTCCTTCAAGTCTTGCCTCAAGACTCTCCTCTTCGATGGACCCATTCCCTCCCCCCCATCCTCAGCTCAGGTCTGAAGCAGTAACTGTGCAGCACCTTGGGACGTCCTCCTGATGTGAAAGGCGCTATACAAGTGTAATTTTGTTGTTGTTGTTGCACTTGATATACCGCCATCACATCTTCTAGACTGTCTCAAAGCGCTTCACAGAAAATACTGTAAAGTGAATTACCTGGATATTTTGTGGGCGAAACGCGGCAGCCAATTGCACACAGCAGCGTCCCACAAACAATCGTGGATTGAAATGACCAATTTTTATTATTGTGGGTTTTTTTGGACAGATTATTATTAGGCGTGTGGAGTAAGGAAACTTGTCTAAGATTTCACCCTGATCTGCCTGGATTCGAAAATAGGTCTCATGCTTGTAAGGCCACTGCTCTAACCACTGAGCTACAGGAGCCCTACGTCGCTCCACTATTGAAATGTTCTAAAGTCCTTCTTTAAGTGAAGGGGAAGAAGAAAGAAAATCCCCCTTCTCCCACCTATCCCTAACCCCCATCAAAATAACAACATATTGATTTTTCTACTGATTTTATTGCATTCCGTATGATTTCTTTCGGTTTTGTGGACAGCACCTGGAAGCTCACTGGAGTGAATATTGTTGCATTCATATTTGTTGCAACTTCATGCTCATTGCAATCATTGAGCTGTTAAAGTGAATGTGACAATAAGTGGAATCTGCTGTTAGATGGTTGAGTCAGAGCACATCAGAACGGAAAGGTGACCTTCCTGAAATAGGTCTTCAGTGGGGATGGATATTATGCATCACACAAACCTATAATCAAGACTGTTGAATCATAAAAACATAGAGAGAGAGAAAAATTAGTGTTCATCCCATCACTTGTTTAGATCAATAGGTGGGATCAATTCACATCACTGCATTCACAATGACGCCTTAATGCACACTCGAATTACGATTCACAACGAGTGAGGGCAAATATTATAAGCTGCATGTGCCGTAACCATGGAAAACGGAGACCCAACAGGCTGCTGTTGAAGACATTTTACTTTGCAGAATGAAACTGGTAAAAATGTTAAGATGCTCTATTGCAGTACAGCATTGTCCCAGAAACAAATGTGGATTGAAAAGTCTAATTTATTATTTTGTTGAGGCATTATTATCCAGGGTATGGAGTAGGGAAACTTTCCCAAGGTTTATCCCTGCCCCTGGAATTGAATTCAGGTCTCTTGTTGGTAAGGCGAGTGGTCTATAGGACTCCAAAGCCCTTCCAGCCTGTTCTGCCATTCACAGAATCATAGAATCTTATGGCACAAAAGGAGGACATTTGGCCCATCAAGTCTGTGCCGGCTCTTTGAAAAGAGCAACTCAATCCCACTCCCCAGCTCTCTCCCCATAACCGCGCAAACCCATCCTCCTCAAATATATGTCTACCTCTCTTTTAAAAGTTGTTATCGAATCGGCCTCCACCACCTTTTCAGGCAATGCATTCCAGGTTCGAACAACTCACTTCCCTCTGCTTTTTTTTTAGAAACTATTTTAAATCTGTGACCTCGGGTCACTGACACACCCACTAGTGGAAACAGTTCTTCGCTGTTTACCCTATCGAATCCCGTCATGATCTTGAAAACCTCTATTAGGTCTCCTTGTAACCTTCTCTTCTTCAATGAGAATAAACCTAGCCTATTTGGCCTTTCCTCATATCTGAAGTCCCTAATTCCTGGTACCATCCTGGTGAATCTCCTCTGTACCCTTTCCAATGCCTTGACATCCTTCCTAAAGTGTGGTGACCGGAATTGAACACAGAACTCTAGCTGAGGCCTAACCAAAGTTTCATAGAGGTTAATCAGAACTCTATGCCCCTATTTATAAAGCCTAGTATCCTGCGTGCTTTTTTAACAGCTCTATCTACCTGTCCTGCCACCTTCAAAGATTCAATTGCACAAACCCGCAGGTCTCTCTGTTCCTTCACACCACTTAAAATCGTACAATCTAGCCTATATTGCCTCTCCTCATTCCTCCTCCCAAAATGCATTACTTCACATTTCTCCATGTTAAACATCATCTGCCATGTGTCTGCCCATTTTGTCTATATCTTCTTGCAGATGGCTACTATCCTCCACACTGTTTACTATTTTTACTAGTAAACTATATTTACTATTTTTCCTAACTTTGTGTCATCTGCAAACTTGGAAATAGTACTCCCTATACCCAAGTCCAGATCATTAATATAAATTAAAAAGAGCAGTGGTCCCAATACCGATCCCTGGGTACACTGAGGACTTGTATACTTGTCCCCAGTACACTTCCCTTCAGTCAGAAAAACAGCCGTTCATCACAACTCTGTTTTCTGTATCACAGCCAGTTCTAGATCCATGTTACCACCGTCCCTTTAACGCTGTGGGCTTCTATTTTCCTTATAAGCCTTTTATGTGGCACTTTGTCAAATGCCTTTTGAAAGTCCATATAAAATACATCAACCGCATTACCCACCCTTTCTGTTACCTCATCAAAAAACTCTTATCAGATTTGTCAGACAAGATTTACCTTTAGCAAATCCTTGCTGGCTTCCTTTATTAACCGATATCTTTCTAAGTGAAGATCTATCTTGTCCCTGATTATAGTCTCTAGAAGTTTCTCCACTACTGATGTTAAGCTGACTGGCCTGTAGTTCCCAGGTTTGTCCTTCTGCCCCTTTTTGTACAGGGGAGTAACATTAGCAACCTTCCAGTCCTCTGGCACCATCCCTGAGTCCAAGGAAGATTGAAAGATTGTGGCCAGAGCCTCTGCTATTTCCTCCCGTACTTCCCTTAGTAACCTAGGATGCATCCCATCTGGACTGGACAACGTATCTACCTTGAGCACCGTCAATCTTTTTAGTACTTCCTCTCTGTTTATACTTATCCTATCCATTTCCTCTACCCTCTCCTCCGATACTATGGCAATTAGCTTCATCCTCTTCTTTTGTGAAGTAATAAGTACTCAAACGCAAAGTACTCATTCAGTACATCAGCCATGCCCTCTGCCCCCATAGTAAGATTTCCTCCTTGGTTCCTAATTTGCCCTCACCCTACCTTTCACTAACCTTTTATTCTTGATATGCTTGTAAAATACCCTAGGGTTCCCTTTAATGTTACCCGCTAATCATTTCTTGTATAGTCTTTTTACCCCACTAATTTGCTTTTTCAGTTCTCTCCTGCACTTCCTATATTCTATTTGGTTGTCTTCTGTATTTTGGGCGTAACATTTGTCATAAGCCTCCTTTTTTTGTTTTACTTTAGTCCCAATTTCCTTTGTCATCTAGGGAGGTTTGGATGTCTTAGTTTTTCCCTTTGTGGGAACGTATTTGTTCTGTCCCCAAACAATCTCCTCCTTGAAGACTTCACACTGCTCCTTAACTGTTTTACCTGCCAATCTTTCTTTCCAGTCCATCTTGGCTAGGTCCCCTTTTAACTCACTGAAATTAGCCTTCTTCCAGTTCGGTATCTTGACCTTTGATTGTTCCTTGGCCCTTTCCATAAATATTTTGAATCTAATGATGATGTGATCACTATTGCCCAGGTGCTCTCTTACAGAAACCTGCTCTACTTGCCCCATTTCATTACCCGGAACTAGATCCAGCACTGCTCCCTTCCTCATTGGGCTGGAAGAAAGTTGTCCTGTAAGCATTTTAAGAATCCTTCTCCCTCCTTGCCCTTTACGCTGGTATTTTGCCAGTCTATGTTGGGAGAATTGAAGTCCCCCATTATCACTACTCTATTGGCTTTGCATCTTTCTGAAATCTTCCTCCAGACCTGCTCTTCTATTTCCTTCTCACTATTTGGTGGTCTATAGTATACCTCTAACAGCGTAACAACTCCTTTTTTGTTCCTTAACTCTAACCAGATACATTCTGTTTTCAGGCTTTCTTCCACCTCGTCCCTTTCTAAGGCTGTAACCATGTCTTTAATTAATATTGCCACTCCCCCTCCTTTTTTCCCTTCTCTATCCCTCCTGAATACATTATAGCCAGTAATGTTCAGCTCCCATTCCTGCCCTTGTTTGAGCCAAATCTCCATTACTGCTACTACATCCCCTTGCAGCAACTTGAGCCTGCAGCTCACCGATCTTGTTTGTAAAACTCTGCACATTTCCACACATGCACTCCAAGGCCGACTTAGCCTGTTCTGTATTTTTCTCCCGTCTTATCCCTCCTTTTTCCGGACTACTGCTTTTTGCATTCCCATTCCTCTTCAAAATTGGTTTAAATCCTCCTCCACAGCACTAAATAACCTTCCTGCAAGGACATTGGTCCCAGCCTTGTTTATGTGTAACCCACCCATCCTGTACAGGTTCCACCTGCCCCAGAACTGGTCCTAAAGATCCAGGAACCTGAAGCCCTTCTTTCTACACCATTTGTCCAGCCATGCATTCACGTGCTTGATCCTACCATTTTGAAACTCACTTGCACGAGGCACCGGGACTAATCCAAAGATTCCCACCTTTGAGGTTCCACTCTTTAGTTTTCTTCCCCAGCTTCTGATATTCTCCCTGTAGCATCTCAGCCCTTTTCTTCCCAACATCATGGATCCCAACCTGGACCACCACTTCTGAATGTTCCCCTTCCCCCTGTAGAATCTTATGCACTCGTTCGGCGATGTCTTTAACCCTGGCATCAGTGAGGCAGCATACCATCTGAAACTTGCATCTTCGGTTACAGAAATGCCTGTCTATACCTTGGACTGTTGTATCCCCTTTGACAATCACATTTACACTCTTCCCTCCGTCCCCCTGTGCATCCACTTGCTGTTTGCTACTCTCCCCCGAGGTATCAACACCCTCATCAGTACTCAGGACAGAGTACCGGTTTGCGAGTGTCACACTTTCAGGGGATTTCTGCACTGCCCCATTCCCTCTTCCTACCATGCTAGTCACCTGATCACTCTCCCTCTGAACCCCTGGTGGCTGTGGGGTGATCACCTCCTGAAATCTTTGATCCATGAAATCCTCAGACTCCCGTATACGATGCAGTGACTCCAGCCTCTCTTCGAGCTCCGAAATCTTGAGCTCAACCTGGAGCAGCCGAAGGCACTTCCTGCAGACATTGTTGTCCAGGTTGCACAAAGCATCCTGGAGTTCCCACATTACACACATAATTCCCACTCTCACCCAATTCCTTTTCACTCTGGCCTCGCCTCACTCCGGACGTAGCTCACTCCGGGCTCTCTGTTCGAGTTCTATTCAATCATGGTTAATCTATAACTCAACTCTGTGCTATATAAGTGTAACTTTGTTGTTGTTTACCTGCCTTTGCTACATGTCCCTTGATACCCTGACCTCACAAAAATCTATCCACCTCGGTTTTGAAAATTGAAATTGATCCAACATCCACAGCCTTTAGGGGAGATAATTCCAGATTTCCTCTATTCTTTGTGTGAAAAAATGCTTCCTGATTTCACTACTGAAGCAAATCTTTTCCATACTCTAAAACAATCCATCCATCCATCCGTCCGTCCGTCCGTCCGTCCGCCCGCCCGCCCGCCCGCCCGCCCGCCCATCAATCAATCAATCAATCAATCAATCAATCAATCAATCAATCAATCAATCAATCAATCAAAACTTACGTTTATATAGCGCCTTTCAAGTCAAGAGCATATCCCAAGGCACTGTACAGTCAGGTAGGGACCAGAGCAGGTGGGGAGGGGTAGGGGGAAGGAAAGCAGGAAAACCGACTGTATATTTGTGGAAAACAAGTTACCAACAAGTTACCAACCAGTGAAGTACATTTATATTTCAAGTCAGCACCTTCCCTCTTGATTTTTTGGGGACAATATTTTCTGAAGCATTGTATTCTATTTGTCAGCGAGTGACCTGCTATAAAGATGAGCCAGCTTATCACAGCAGCATCTCTGCCTTATCCGCTGAGACCACAGGTGCTCAATGCTAAATTGCTATCCATTTTTCATTCAGGCTTTAACACCACTTTGATGGCTCATTTGACAGAGACAAAGGCGTATTTATGAAGCGAAGTGATATCTAACGTGCTACATTGGGAGAGTCCAAGGCTAATTATTTTCATTGTGGAGTCCTGTAGATCAGTGGTTAGAGCACTCACTTTACAACCTGGGTTCCATTCCTGGCAGGATGAAACCTTGGGTAAGTTTCCTTATTCCACATCAGGCGATAATAATACTCAAGATAAAAAAAACAATAATAAATTGGTTATTTCAATCCATGATTGTTTGTGGGACACTGTTGTGCGCAATTGGCTGTTGCATTTCACGCACCAATATATAGACAATTCACTTTATGGTATATTCAGTGCAGCACTTTGAAATGTCTAAAAGACATGAAAAGCACTACATCAAATGCAAGATATCATTATTATACTCAACATGAGCCTTCTCCCCTCCTATTCCTCTCTCTTTTACCCCTCTGTTCCCTACTGTCGAATGAATCCATTGTTTCCAAAATCTGCATTGCAAAGAATGTACAGCAGATAGCCAGACAATCTGATGCTGCTTATGCTCGACACGAGTCTACATCCACTCCGTATCTCCCTCCCATTCCCTTCTATTCCCTCTTGCCCACAAAGCACACAGTCAATTCACTTTACAGTATATTATGTGAAAAGAATTGAGACGTCTCGAAGACATGATAAGGCGCTATATCAAATGCAAGGATTATTATTATTATTTATTGTTCACATCACGTTTTCTTTCAGATTCCCCCAGCCACTATCTTAAATAAACAGATCATTGGTATGGTTGCTGCTTCAACCACGACTTCTGGCAGTGAGTTTCATTCTCTGTGTAAAGACAGTACAACAGATATTCATCATGCAGTTACATAGTGCCGTTCATGCTGGTAGGTCTCGGAACCCTTCCCTCAGTCTAGTTGTGGGACGCCTGACTGGAAGAATTTACTCATGCTTCCAGCTACTAGAACCATACAGGAATAGAAACTTACGCCATGGAAGAAGGCTGCAAAACACCATAACAACAGAGAATTGTGGAAAATTCTTTGGTTCAGTCTTAATTGACCTGTAGAGGTGAGCCTGCTCGCCTCGCAAGTCAGACCCAGGTTCGATTCTCAGGTGGGCGAAACTTTAGGCAAGTATCCTTACTCCACATGCCTCTGTTTACCCAGCAGTGAACTTGGTTGTTTGTTAATTGGCGTATCTGGGGCTAATAATCCCACCCCAAAAAATGTGGAACACTGCTGTGCGCAATTGGATGCCACAGCTTGGTTATAAAATAAACAGTCAACCCACTGTACAATATATTCTTTTAAGTGCTTTGAGCCGTCGCAATGACATAATAAGGCACTATATCAATTGCAAAGATTATTATTATGAATTCAGAAGCTGTTTTCTTTTTAAGAATTGAGGAAAACTGTCTTCCAAATTAAGAACGAACCTAAGAATTTGCCACGATTATTTAAGTGTCAGACAAAATGGTGTCACAGGCTAAGATTAGGTGGATTTTCCCTGAAAAATTTTACTTGTTCCTAATCATTTGGAAATCCATTCATCTAAATCTCCATCTCCCTCAGGAAAATGTAAGTCTCTAAGTAATGAAATGCTTTACAGTCAGATTTTGGTAAGCAAAGCGTATTTATGGATTATAAAGCGGCACAAACGTATTTTGGGGTCAGAGGAGATTTGAGAAATAGGAAATTGTGGTTTATGACTTTTCCAATTGTGTTTCATAACCATCAATTGCAGAGCATGACAGATGGTTCCACACAACGATTTCCCCCATTCACTGAGTCAGGCAAATGATAATTCTGGGTTTCAACTTTGCAACCTACCGCCACAGCCATCAACTTCCTAGCCAGGTGCCAACCGGTCACAGTCAGAAGCATTCTCACTCTGAGTCTGAAAGCCATACTGATAATACTACTTGATAATTTAATAGTGCCTGATCACGTTGTTGAAACATCTGAAAGCGCTTCACAGAATATATTGTAAAGTGTATTTTGTGGGTGTCACAGCAATACCACACAGACAGTTGTGGATCGAGGGACAACATTTTTTTCTTTGACAGATTATTACCTGCAGAAAGCAATTGCCGTTAACAACCGTGTTTCTATTTCGTGCTAGGTAAACACAGGAGTGTGCAGGAAGGAAAAGTGCCTAATGTTTCGTCCACTTACTTGCAAAGTGACTGCTCCAACCAACATGCTACAATTTTGCTTGATTAAGCCCCACTTCGGGACTTTAGGCTCACAGAGTCAGCTCAAATCCGGTTGTCTGACTCTCCAATGCAATAATAATAATCATCATCCTTGCTTTTGATGTGCTTCACAGAATATATTGTAAAATGAATTGATTGTATATATGTGGGCAAAACAAAGCAGCCAATTGCGCACAGCAGTATCCCACAAACAACAACAACAAAATTACATTTATAGAACGCCTTTCACGTCGGGAGGACGTCCCAAGGCACTGAACAGTTAGGTCGGGACCCGAGCAGGGGGGGAAGGGTTGGGGTAGGGGCCGGGAGAAGGAGAGTAGGAAAGTGGGGAGAGTTAGGAGGGGAGCAGAAGGCTTGGTTGAAGAGGATTGACAAACAGTCATGGATTGAAATGATCATCAAAAACAACAAAATTACACTTGTATAATGCCTTTCATGCCAAGAGTATGTCCTAAGATGCTGACTAAGAAGATATTATACACGTCATTTGATGTTGACATTGTGAGAGCAAAATAAGATAGCATAAAGTTTCAGTTAAGATGCCTGAAATAGGGACTCGAGATTGGATTTAATTTTTTCTCCCCTAATGTGGGAGCTAACAGAAAATTATATCTTCTGAGTTTTCAGATTTTAATAAATGCTGTTTTTCACAAACCTTTGGAACTTCCTGCCTCAATGCCTCTAACTCTCCCACCCACCTTTTATCCCCCTTCACATCCCACCAGAGATCAACCTCTCCAACTGTGAATGGAGACTCGTGTGGACTGTAAACCCCGGCATGGGATCATTGACCAAGCAGCCTGTATTGTTGCTGTACAGTCTACCTAGTTCTAAACAAGGATTACAATTTAATTACAGGTGTTTGCAAACTAGAAGATTCTGTTTAGGTCAACTGTAATAATAATAATAATCCATGCATAGCGCTTTTCACATCTTATCGACTTCTCAAAGCGCTTCACAGAATATACGGTAAAGTGAGTTGACTGTGTATTTCTGGGTGAAACGCAGCAGCCAATAGCTCACAGCAGTGTCCCCACAAACCGTCGTGGATTGAAATGACCAATATTTATTATTGTGTTTTTTTTTATGGATTATTATCAGGCGTGTGGAGTAAGAAAACTTGCCCAAAGTTTCGCCCTGATCTGCCTGGATTTGAACACAGCTCTCACACTTGTAAGGCAAGTGCTCTAACCGCTGAGCTACAGGAGCTCCACTGTATGCATGCAGAAAACCCCCCACAGTGCTTAAAGGTATCCAAATCAAGTGAGAGTTCCGTGCGCATACGGTAGCTACACATGGAAATCTCCTCAAGTCTGGAATGGAATGCGCACGCACTCCTTCACAGTACGATGCACACTGCTTACCTAATCCCGGACAGTACAGTTAGTGACAATAAGGCTGAGGGCAACTCCCAAAGTTATAATAATAATAATCCTTGCATTTGACATAGCATTTTTCACATCTTCTAGACGTCTCAAAGCACTTTGCAGAATATACTGTAAAGTGAATTGACTGTATATTTGTGGGTGAAAAGTTCAACCATCTAAAACCATATAGCATGCCACTGAGAGCACTGTCTGGGGCAAGCTTCCCACTTCTTATAAGGAATGGAGCCAAAAGTTTTTAAGGACCCATAAAGATGTATCTTGTATCGGCTTTATATAAATCCTTCCTGCCTCTTTATTCCTGATCATCCATGATAACGCTTCTTGAAACTCGAAACATCTACTTTGCTGGAGCATCAAAAAATAATCTTCACCACATCTCTTTATGGGATTTATGGCCTAAACGGATGACAACTATAAAAAGCAACAATTTCAACGTCCTTGTCTATCTTTCTTAATCTTACGATGACACATTTATTATATCATCTCAGCCTTAGCTCAGCTGACTGCCTCAGCCTTTTTGAAACAAAGGCCCCGTGCTTTTGTGTCAACTGAAACCCATGTACTGAAGCTCCTATCACATGCAGTTTAATAAAAATTAAATAATATTAATAATAATCATTGGTGTATAAAGGGAAGTTTTATTTCCATTTTCATTTGAGGTAAGCTTAGGGCAGTGACAAGCAGTGTTCACATTGTTGATGTGATCCAACTCGTAAAATAATAATAATCATAATCCTTGCATTTCATATAGCGCCTTATCACTTCATTGAGAACATTCCAACAACTGGTAAGTAAAATGTATTTTCTCAAAACAGTTTTCTATGAAATTGGTTATAAATAAACTGAACCCTAATCATTTCCATTGCAAGTAATAGTTAGGTTTCCAGTTGTAAATCTAGAGCCTTTCAGGGTGAATAAAAATGTTCTCTTTGTATCGTCGGGGGATTATGTAAGTGCCTGGGATGTTAACTTAACCAATCTACATGGAAGCACTGGAATGCTCTGAAAACTAAACACTGAAAATCTGTGCTTTATTCTTATTATTTGTCTCTTAGAAAGAGATTTAAGTCTCGTTGTACAGACAGCAGTGGAAAATATAGACAACAGCGGAGAGATCCCATTGTGCAGAATAAGGTGAACTTTAACTCCCACAGGATGCAATCAGGGTGGAATATATGCAGGATGGAGGGAGGGAGGAATGAAGAGAGGGAGGTAGGGAGGGGAAAAATATGAAGGGCCAAAAGCCAGATGCAAACAGTGGAAAGGTGGGGATGGATGAATCATCAGTTATTTTCTTGATTGCCTTTTAGTTGCATTGCAGTGAGCTGATTCACTCACAGGGATCTATTAAATCACTGATTAGATTTTCTTGCTTATTCGTATACCGGTTGTTATGCGACACACTGTAGGTATGTATCACTTTACACTGTATCTAGGACACTGGGAGAATCTCTCTTTTTTCAAATAGACCACCTAGAACTTTAAAGCCACTCTGAACAGATAAATAGGGACCTCAGTTTAATGTTTCTTCAGAAGACGGCACCTCCAACAGTGCAACACTCCCCAGCACTAAATTAGAATGTCATTTTAGACTATGTGATACCATGTTCTGATATAAGACTTGAACCCACAACTTTCTGACTCAGAGATGGGAGTACTATCAGACTGACACACTGATCTCAAGGTTGACTGGGAAATATAAAAGATTCATATCCTTTAATTAATTTTTAAAATGTAGACATGAATCTTTCGCACGTATACTATCCACAGTCAGGTTTTCTACATTTGATGTAGAAAATGAGTCAAACTCATTCTGTCTGTACCATGTTTGAACTCTATTACTGCATGCTAATTATACAAGTGCCTTGAAGGTTGATGGGATGAGATCAAGCAGTCATATGTTGGTTGTGAAAAGATTAGATCCAGGCATATTTAAGATGCATGTTGTTAAACAGAATACAATGTTGATTTGGAGAACACCTTTCAAGTCAGGATGATGTCACAAAATGCTTGACACTGCTGGCTGGGTGCCTGAGCTGGGGATTAGGAGCCGAAGGGTGTGTTGAGAGGAAAGATCACCGAAACAAGCGTATGGAAACAAATGGCTGCTGGGTTCACCTACAAATACACAGTCACTTCCCATATTCACCTGAGGCATTAATGGCAAACTATGCTGGTTAGACTCCAATAATGCCCCAAACGCACAGTCTGGAGTCCCCAAATTGTGGCTCTTGCCAACCATAGCCTTATACCTTTTGAGATTAGGTATTAGGATGTGTCCCTCCAGATAAAGAGGGCGCATTCCATTTCATCAATGATGCGTGGAATTCTCAGCTTGGTTTGGATACTCCTAAGCACGGTGATGGGTTTCTACATGTGTCAGACCCCCAACACAAGCTGACCCCCAAATATTTGAGATATCTTATTGCTACATAAATGCAAGAAATATTATTATAATTTTTATTTCATCACACAAAGCTTTTCTTTGATAAGTAGGTGAGACTTACCAGGAGACAGGAAGTGCTATAATAATAGTAATCCTTGCATTTGAGATAGTATTAGGTTAACATGCTTGCCTCGCAAGTGAGAAGAATCAGATTTAATTCCTTGGCAGGACAAAGTTCTTAGGCAAGCTCCCTGATTTCACACACCTCTGTTTACCTCATAGTAAATAGTTTGGCGGATGGCTTTCTGGGGGTAATAATCCCTTCAAAAAAAGTGGTCACTCAATCCACGACTGTTTGTGGGACACTGCTGTGTGCAAATTGGCTGCCGTGTTTTACCCACAAAATATACAGTCAATCTATTTTACAATATATTCTGTGAAGCCCTTTGAGACATCTCAATGATGTGAGGCTACATCAAGGCTATATCAAATGCAAGGATTATCATTATTATTATTAGCTGATCCCTGCCAGGGCAAGCCTTGTGTTACAACTGATCTGAGTTAGATGGATTCAAGGAAAAGGAACAAAACAACTACTCTTCCCTTCCTGTGAGATCACTATCCTGTGAATCATGTAAAGCAATTGCCAATTCTTACTTTGCTTCTGCAACCACAATTTATGGGACATTAAAAAACAATCCTCTACAGACCCAAGATTAATTACATTGTTTAAGAGATTAAGTGCAGGAACTCAATCAGATCAGTGGATGACGTCATTCCATTTTGTCAGTCAACTCTAAATGATTTCTCCTGCTATTTGCTCTGACAGGCAATACTAATAATAATCATAGTAATCCTTGCATTTGATAAAGCGCCTTATCACATCTTTGAGGTGTGGAGTCCTGTAGCCCAGTGGTTAGAGCACTTGCCTTGTAAGCAAGAGACCCGGGGTTGATTCCAGGCAGGGCAAAACCTTGGGCAAGTTTCATTACTCAACACACCTGATAATAATCCCTCAAAAAAAAATGACAGTGGCATGCAGAGTAAGGAAATTTGCTGAACGTTTCGCCCTGCTGGGAATTGAACCCAGGTCACTTGTTGGTGAGGCGAGTGCTCTGACCACTGAGATACAGGACTACACTAATACTTACTTAATATTTAGTCCAGTAAAAACAAATATCCAGAATAATTCATGGCTAGCGTGAAATTTAATCCTTTTTTTATACCATGAATGATAATAATAATGATCTTCACATTTCAGAAGATTGTACAGGGTTGCACAGCACTGCATTGGAGTATCAACCAAGATTGTAGAATTAACCATCTTAACAGCAACCTGTGTGTGCACAAACACGGTATGAAGACATGCAAAGAGAATAAATCTTGTGCACAAGCCCCATATCAGAACTTTGAGCAAGGTTTACACTCCAAGGCAGTTTTAGGGGAAGCGCTGTATTGTTGCTGCTGCCATCCTTTGGACATCATGTTAAACTGAGGTCCCGCAGCCCGTTCAGGTGGTCATTAAAGATCCTACAGCTCCAGCAAGTCTCCCGAGCTCTACATCCACATCCATAAAATCCATCTGATCCAAAACTCTGTGGCCGGCATACTCATCCATACTAAACTCCATACCCACATCACACCAGTTCTTGCCAAGCTCCATTGGCTCCCTATTGCTGAATGGATCGATTCACATTCATTTTAAAATCCCTTCATGCCCTAGCACCTCTCTATCTCTCCATCTTGCTTACTCACAAGCCCATTACCCACTGCCTTCGCTGGATTGACTTCCAGCATGTCCCTCGTGTCCTGAATTTCACAATCGATGGCTGCGCTTTCAGCTACTGCGCCTCAAAACTCTGGAACTCTCTTCCTCCGCCTTGTCCTTCCTTCCCTATCTTCAGATCATGCCTGAGGACCATCCTCTTCCTCCATGCCTACGGTCACCTCCCACCTCCCTCAAGCTCGATGTCATGCTCCATCACTCACAAGCCCTCTGGGATGCTGCCATGTGTTAGGGGTGCTCTATAAATACCAAGAGGTTTGTTCCACTCTCTGGACGGGTATTTAAGTGATAAAAGCAGCCCCAGTCCTGTTGCTCCCAGAATTTTTGTTTTAACCACTACCTCCATGTACCTGGGTCCAAATCATATAAAGTCAAATCTAAGGTGGGAGGGGGGCGGGTGTGGAGGAGGGGGAATAAAGATCTAAATAGCCATACAACAGATGATTTAATGGGAAGCAACCTCATCCAACAGACACATAGGACTAATCGACTGCAACAATTACTGTGGAAATGTGGACTGATAATTTGTGGCTTATCTGCATTCCTAAGCTTGGAAAGAGAAGAGCCATGGAGATTTATGAGCCATACTGGGAGAGATATGCAGCTAAATGGAGAGGAGCATCACCAGCTGTGTATTTACTCTCCATGAAGGGAAACCAACCACAAAGCCAGGCAGCTAGCAATCCAGAGGAACGCAGCTTTATAAGATGAAAAACTGTACAGTTTTCAATTGCCACACAACAGTAAATCCTATGGAGCACTTTGAGACATACTATTAGTTTGAAAGGTGCTATGTGGAATGTAAAGATTATGATAATAATAATCCTTCCATTGTATGGACGCCATACAAAAGCATCCAAAGGCACGTGATCTTTAAAGTCAACAAAAACAACAAAAATTACATTTACATTTAAAAAACCTTTTTAGAACACCCTTCACATCGGGAGGACGTCCCAAGGAGTTGAACAGTCGGGACCCAAGCAAGGGGGAGGAGCAGAGCAGTGGGGAGGGGAGGGAGGGAGTTGGGAGGGCAGCAGAAGGCACAATTGAAGAGGAGGGTCTTGAGACCAGCCTCAAAGGAGGCAAGGGATGGAGTTCCAGAGTATGGGGGCACAGAGGCTGAAAGCCCAGCCACCGATGGTAGGGTGGGTCAGGCGGGGGACATGGAGCAGACCAGATCCCGCTGGATGGAGGGGGGCGGGTTCATAGGGAGTCAGCAGGTGGGAGAGATAGGAGGAGGCAAGGTTGTGAATGGCCTTGAAAGTGAGGACAATGATCTTGAATTCGATCTTCTGGGGGATGGGGAGCCAATGGAGCTGGGTGAGGCTGGGAGTGATGTGGTCGTGGAGCTTGGTGTGGGAGAGGACACGAGCTGCAGAGTTTGGGATGATCTGCAGCTTGTGAAGGGAAGAGCTCGGAAGGCCCTGAGGGGTGAGGCAGTGATGGAACAGGTCAGGGAGACGGCATCTCTGACAATACAATGGATCCCCATCAAGGCATTGGATTGTCAGCATTGACTGTGTTAGTTCAAGTCCTGATGTGGGGCTTAAAACCACAACCTTTCGATTCAGAGGTGAGAGTGCTATCACTGTGCTAGGCTGACATATAATGATTACTGATTTCAGATTTCCAGCATCTGCAGTATTTTGTGTTTTATAATGATTACTATTCCCCACAAATCAGACATTCACTCCATGGCTGTTAGTGACATGGTATGTAGTATTACAAACACTACACCCTAACAGTAAATCCTTGTGGAGTCCTGTAGCTCAGTGGTTAGATCACTCGCCTCACAAATGAAAGACCTGAGTTTGATTCCTGGCAGGGCAAAATCTTGGTCAAGTTTCCTTACTCCACACACCTGATAATAATCCCTCAAGAAAAAAAGTTATAATTAAATTAAAATAACTTGGTAACTCAGTCCACGACTGTTTGTGAGGACACTACTGTGCATAATTTGCTGCCGTGTTTCACCCACAAATATAAAGTCAATTCACTTCACAGTATACTCTGTGAAGCGCTTTGAGACGTCTAGAAGACGTGAAAAGTGCTACATCAAATACAAGGATAAGGATTATATTAAATGGAAGCATTATTATTATATAAACCTGTGAAGCACATTGAAACAAGTTGTTTACTATGTTCTATGCAAAATGTAATTGCTGTGTGTAATTTGGCAATTGCCTTTGTCAACGTACAAAATATGCACAGTCACACAACTTCACAGTTTATCGTGAAGGATGTTTGATATATGATGTGGTACTATATAAAATACAAGGGTCATTATTATTTCTAATAAAGTGAGGCAAGCCCTGAGATTGCAGAAGAAAGAAACACTTAAAATGTTTTTAACAACATCCCCAATACACCTGGGGATAAAACACATTATTCATCTGATTGGAAAGTCAAAGAATTAATCTGTCTTGGTTAATCTGTCTATTTATTATGTTTTCAAGGAAGAGGCTCTTTTCACTGATATGGTAACTTTCTTGAACTGGAATTGGAATTTCATCTCAACATTGAGAATCGCTGGTAAACCTAATGGAACAGATTAACGAGGTGCAATTGCAGGCAGCGTGAAGCTGATAGTAGAATCCTATAGCGTAGTGGTTAGAGCACTCACCTCATAAGAGCACCTGTGGCTTAATGGTTAGAGCACTTGTCTTGCAAGCTTGGGAGACCTGTGTTCGAATCAGGCAGGTCAGGGCAAAACCTTGGGCAAGTTTCCTTACTCCATACACCTAATAATAATCCATCCAAAGAAAACACAAGAATAAAATTGGTCATTTCAATCCACGACTGTTTGTGGGACACAGCTTTGCACAATTGGCTGTGCGATTCTCCCACAAATGTACAGTCAATTCACTTTACAGTATATTCTGTGAAGCGCTTTGGGACATCGATAAAATGTGAAAAGCACTATATCAAATGCAAGGATTATCATTATATCCTATATTATTTGATTATTTTTATTATTTAAGCAAAAGAACCTGGATTCGATTCCCAGGCAGGGCAAAATGTTAGGCAATTTTGTTTACTGCACATGGCTCTGTTTTCCTGGTAGCAAATAGAATCAGGTTGTTAGTTGATTAGTAGATTGGTTTCTGGGGGTAATCATTCCTTCAAAAGTAAATTAATAAATTGAAAAATGTGGTCATTTAATCCACAACTGTTTGTTGGGCACTGCTATGAGAAATTGGCTGCCACATTTCAACAACAACAAAATTACATTTGTGGAGTGCCTTTCACGTTGGGATTCAACCACAAAATATATAGTTAATTCACTTTACAGGATATTCTGTGAAGCTCTTTGAGATAACTAAAAGACGTGGTTAAGGTGCTATATCAAATTAAAGGATCATTATCAATGCATTCTGAAGGGAAATGTTTCAAGCCTGATTTATGCAAGAATCATGAGGTGTAAGATTTACACAAGGGGAAAATATTGGCTAGATTGGGACCTGCAATATAATGTGGATGACTGACACACCAAATGGACAGAATTGTCAATTTTCTTTCCAACATTCCTCTGCTTTATCTGGCGGATCGCAGAACAAACACGAAGAGTAGTATAATTTGTGTCCGTCCACAGGTAATAAAACCTTCTCGCAGAAAGAACATGTGATCCATAAAACATGTTGATTATAGGATAATTGGATGGGTAAGAGGCGGTGCTCTTTATTTCTCAAGGTCCCCTCTTTCACGTTTCATATTCACTCTGGAGGAATTATGCAAAAAGTAGAGCAACAAAAGATATGTTGGATATATACCCAAATCAATATGGATTGACTGTTTTAATGCTTAATTGAAAACTGAGCATGGACTTTCTGATAGAATATGTTTGGCCTTGGCTTACTCTCTCCTTCTCGCTCGGGGGCTGAAGTCTGGATGCAAATGTTGATTTGAAATAAATCATTGAGCATAATCCATGGAGATTAAACTCTGCTTCCTCAGGAATGTTTGCTATTGCTTTCCAAATCCAGAAATCTATCATCGCTTTAACCTATGTAAAGTCAATTTACTTTAAAGTATATTCTCTGAAGCGCTTTGAAACGTCTAGTAGACATTGTAAGCCACTATATCAAATGCAAGGATTATTATATTATTATAATTATTATTATAATTATTATTATGTTGCCTTTAGACACAATTCAACCACTGCTAATCCTCCACTCTCCAAGGCCCTTCTTTATAGTCTGTTAAATAGTCTGTTTATCGTTCCAGCTTTATAGACCCTTCCCAGGTGTGTTTACCCACAAAACACAGTCACTGCACTTTACAGTATATCTATGAAAGAGCAACAACTTGCACTAATAAGCACGCTCCATGCAGGGTAGTGTGGCAGAGTGCTTAGCAGTGGCGGAACCTGACTTCAAGCAGGGTGGGTGGGTGGGCGAAATGGCCGTAAACATAGATTCATAGATTCATAGAAATTTACGGCACAAAAGGAGGCCATTCAGCCCATCTAGTCTGTGCCGGCTCTTTGAAAAGAGCGATTCAATCCCACTGCCCTGCCCGCTCCCCATAGCCCAATAGACCTGTTCTCCCTAAATAGAGATCTAATTCCCTTTTAAAAGTTGTTATCGAATCAGCCTCCACCACCTTTTCAGGCAATGCATTCCAGATTCGAACAACTCGCTGAGTGAAAAAATTTCTCCTCAGCTCCCCTCTACTTCGCCTTGATACTATTTTAACTATTTCCACGAGTGGAAATAGTTTTTCTCTATTTGCCCTGTCGAAACCCCTCATGATCTTATAAACCTCTATTAGGTCTCCCCTCAATCTTCTCTGCTCCAGAGAGAATAACCCTAGCTTATCTAGCCTCTCCTCATAGCTGAAGTCCCTCAATCCTGGCACCATCCTAGTAAATCTTCTTTGTACCCTTTCCAATGTCTTCACATCCTTTCTGTAGTGTGGTGACCAGAATTGAACACAGTATTCCAGCTGAGGCCTCACCAAAGTTTTATAGAGGTTAGTCAGCACTTCCTGACTTTTGTACTCTATACCCCTATTTATAAAGCCTAGTATCCCATATGCCTTCTTAACAGCCTTGTCTACCTGTCCTGCCACCTTCAACGAGTCACTAACACAAATCCCCATGTCTCTCTGTTCCTTCACACCATTTAAAATTGTACTATCTAGCCTATATTGCCTCCCTTCATTTCTTCTCCCAAAATGCATCACCTCACACTTCTCTGCATTAAACTTCATCTGCCATGTGTCTGCCCACTTTACCAATTTGTCTATATCCTCTTGCAGATGGCTACTATCCTCCTCACTATTTACTATTCTCCCTAACTTAGTGTCATCTGCAAACTTGGAAACTGTACTCCCTACACCCAAGTCCAGATCATTGATGTAGATTACAAAGAGCAATGGTCCCAAAACCGATCCCTGTGGCACACCACTGCTCACTTCCCTCCAGTCTGAAAAACAGCCGCTAACTACAACTCTCTGCTTTCTGTCTCGCAGCCAGTTGTGGATCCACTCTGCCACTGTCCCTTTTACGCCGTGGGCCTTTAGTTTCCTAATAATTCTCTCATGTGGCACTTTGTCAAATGCCTTTGATCGAAGAGGAAAGTTAAAAGTTAAAAGAGGAAAGTTAAAACATGATCGAAGAGGAAAGTTAAAAGGTACTATATCAAATCAAATGTAATCAAAATGTCATATATAATATCTAATTTTTATACACAAGTTGCAATTTTTAAGTGTTTCAACATTTCCTTCATAATATATCCCTTTACCATTGGGAATCAGTCGTGTTCTTTCCTGTACCTCTTCTAACTTGCCTCAATCCGAGGCACCTTAATTACCTGATAATGTCCTGTATCAAATGCAAGCTTAGTTGTAAAAGTGAAGGGTAATTCTCCCATTTTTTGGCCCAAATCCTCATTAATTGATCTCTAGTTGATCCAAAATTAATTGTTGGTCGTGTGCAATTTGGTGGCTGCACTTTTTTCAAATTGCACAGTCAGCACACAAGCAATTACCTTTTTGGCATTGTAAGTGCTATATCAAATGCAAGTGGCATTAATTTAGCATCCGCTGTCTGTGTCGCTGATGCTGCACAATGCAGCAAGGATCCCTGAGTTATTTACGTTTAATGAATTGCAACTAAGCGTATTTATTATTGTGACGGTGATTCACTGAGATGTAGAGGAAATTTTAGAAGCAGCTTTTCTTCCACCCAGACAAGTTGGAAATGTCAGAGAGAAGGCTTCCTCCAAATTCAGCACTCAACCTACATAATGATCGATATATTTGGTTAATGTTCATTTCAAACCATTCTGCAAGTGAACGGATGGGAGTGGAGCATTCATTAAATGTGACTTGAATCACAACTAAAGACAAATTACAAATAGAATGCACTACGGATTCATTTCCCAGCAATAGATAACTACGGAATTCAAATCAACCTGATTTTCTTTCTCTCTTATGGTTTAGCTAAGTTACTTTGTTGAGGAATTAATACTTTCTATTCCTTAACATGCCATTACATTTGCAAACCCTAGAAGATTGAAACAAAAATAATAATAAATAAATAATCTATATCCTATATAATAATCTATAATTCATTTTATTAATAAAAATGCTTGGACCTCATACAGAAATTAGAAAGGGTGCTCCTTTCACCTTTCACATCCTCAAAATATCTCAAAGAGCTTCACAGGATTTTGTACTGTAAAGTATTGTGTATTTGTTACACATAATAGCAATCCTTGTAGTTAAAGCGGGTGCGGAGGAAAGAGATATAGTTGTTAAAGCAGATAGTAATTATTGTACAGTAGAAGCCCGTTTATCCATGACCCGATCACCATAACTTCAGTATAACTGGCAGAGCAAAAAAAAGGTCCGCATTCGATAAACCGTAATGTATCCAGAAAAATGCTTTTTTTTGGTGTTTTGTGTTGCGTCAGTGTTTTGGAATCCTGCTACTAGGTGCCTGATGGTGGCGCTAGCTCAGAATGCTGTCGGTACAGCATTCTGCAGAGTGTACAGAGGTTTGAGAGAGGAGGGAGAGCGAGGATGAGTTCATTAACTTAGCCACAAAGCAGCAAAACATACACATACAAGCAAAGCTTGCAGATCGATGCATATCACAGCCTTAGCTTTTATTTTAATAAATTTAATAAATTAATTAAAAAAACACAAACCCCTGCAACACATCTCAAGTCTGGTTTATTTTACAAATACCTTTAAGCTTGGGAAGCTGCAGTGTATATCAGAAACACACTCAGTGCCTCCCTTTACTAGTCTGATGTTAAAAAAATCTAACTTTAAAAGTGAAATGAAACGTTTGCTTTCAATGCCGATCCTTGGATCATTTGGAAGGAAAGTTAATTGAACAGTGACAGCGGGGATGCTTTCTCAATAACATGTTTGCTTTCCTCTTCATCCTCCAATGAGAATAGTGTCATTCAGACGTGTAACCTTTGCACTAGTTCAAAGATCTCTATGAACTGCCTGGTCGTTGTGTGTAAAATAATTATAATTATTATTTATATATTATATTATCATATAAATGATTATTTAGTCTATTACTAATATGCTATGTTTTTAAAAATTAAATTATTTAAAAAAATTATAATGTTTTTGTGTTGGATTTTCTGCCGAACATCCGGCAGGCGCTTTAACCGGCACTGGCCAGGTCCCGAGGGTGCCGGATAAACGGGCTTCTACTGTTTTGGTACAGCACCTTATCATGACATATAGCTATCTCAAAGAGCTTCACAGGATTTACTGTGAAAAGTAGTGGGTGTGTATTTATAGGCAAAGTGAAATGTATGTTTGTCTAGCAGCAAGTAGGAACCCAGTTGAGAGCTGATTGTGGATTGCATTCTGGCAGTAATAATCCCTCCAAAACAATCCATGGCTGTTTGTGGACATTGCTGTATGCAATTGGTTGCTACATTTGGCCTACAAAATATAGTCAATCCGCTTTACACTATTTTTGGTGAAGATTTTGAGACTTTCCAATAACTTGACAAGGGGCTATATCAAAAGCGAAGATTATTAATATATTATTATTACATGACATTTATATTAGGGTCTAAAAGAGTAGTGTAATCAGTGCAATATAGGACTCCATTTGGTGGTTTTGACATCTGCTATATTAGTTTTTGTCCAACAGATGCGACGTTAAACAAGGTCCCATCTGCCTGTTCAGGTGATAATTTGCACGCAGTACACCAACAGCCCTGAAGTGAACGAGCCAATTTTTATCTGGGGGGGATTGTCAGAGAGACATGCTACACTAAACTGATGGATCAAGATGTCTTCATTTCTAGAATGTATATAGCAAATGTGTAAGAATGTACACCTCAGTGTGTGAGAGAAAAATCAATCACAACTTCAGCAATTTCATCTGTCTTGCTTTGTCTTTCACGATTTTGGGATTGCACTTGTTTAGAAAATTTGAAAAGAATAGGAAGGTTTGAAAACTGCTGCCACATAATCATCATCAACAACGACTGGTTGACTGCGTAATACGTGACAACACAAAGACACATCTCAGAACGATCATTGAAAATAAAGAGTTTCTATCCAGGTGTGGAATCAATTTGCGGAGTCCTGTAGCAAGTTTCCTGACTCCACACACCTGATAATAATACCTCAAGAAAAAATAAATTGGTGACTCAATCTGTGTCTGTTTGTGGGATACTGCTATGCGCAATTGGCTGCCGCATTATGCCCACAACTATACAGTCAATTCACTTTACAATATATTTTGTGAAGCTCTTTGAGAGCCTGGAAGCCATGAAAAGCCCTATATCAAATGCAAAGATTGTCTGTCTGTCTGTCTGTCTGATACCCGTCTGTGACCAACATCCTGAGACCAATTCTCAACTGCGCACGTCTTATTAAACGAGAACACCTTTTCCATTTCTTTCACCGATGGGGACCTGCAGATAAGGAATGTAACAGGGTATCTGAGGTAGTGCTTAATATTAATGATAAGTATTGTGTGAAGTGTACTCACCTGTGTATTTTGGAGGCAAAGCTCAACAGCCCATTCGGAATTAAATTGATTGAAAGTGTTGGGTGACCTTGTATATCCCACGTGTCCTCAGTTCCACCATCACCTCCAAATCCTGGAACACTCTCCCTCGATCCCTCCTTCCCCATCCTCAGGTGGCTCCTGAAGTCGTTCCTCTTCGACCATGTTTACCATGGACCTGCCCCCTCCTCCAGGCTCAGTGTAAGTCTCCGCCAGTGTCAATCGTTCTCAGTCACTACCCTGGTGAGGGGATGCTGCATTAATGCGTGTGATTGTTGTTTAACATATTTCTGAGAGATTTACTGTGAATGTAAAATGCGTGCATTTTTTTTTGCCAGAAGAGCTGAGCAGCTAGAAAGCATTTTCCAATGTATTACTGAAAACCCATTAAAATGAAGCTAAAGGATAATGAAAAGATCATAAAAATGCACAACGGACATTATGCACAGCAGTTAAATTAATCTTAGGCTTTAACTTGTGCTTGGATCGGTCACATTTATGGCCCCAGGTAAAAGACTATTGTAACTCAAGTAGTGTTTACATTATCAAATAACATATTTATTAATACAGTGTGTGTGAAATAACACAGAAAACCAATTTGATCAATAGCAGCCTTTATGCCAGACAGAGGTTTACAAATCTATGTTTCAATTGTTTTTAAACACCGCAAATTCAGGTGTCCGCCCGGGAATACTCTCATCTCAGAGTCAGAAGCTTGTGGTTCAAGGCTCACACTGGAAGTTGAACTCACAGAGTCTAAGATGACACACCAATGCAGTGCTGGGGAATGTATTGCATTGCCGGAGGTGGTGTCCTCTGGATGAGACATTAAACCGAGTAGCCATCTGTCTATACAGGTGGATCCTGAGGTGAAGCCAGGTGAAAAGGTGATTGAAAAGAGGTCAGTATTATAGGTTTGGCAATGGGAAGCACCATTTCATTTGCTGTACGTGTGCATTGGGATCTCAAAACGCCTCTGCCACTGTTAATGTCTCAAACATCTGACAATATCAGGCCACATAACTGATGGCTGCAGCATCCTGTCCCTTATTGTCATGATAATTTGGAGTAGCTGTGCCAATAGCTGTCAAAATGATTTGCACTGTACGGTTATAACTGCAAAAGACAGCGGTAATGCTCGGTTTGAAGTCTAACGTGGATTGTCACATCGATTAAGCAGAGGTTCCCTACAGATGCCGTACCAATTCCATCCACCTGCAAATGGAGAGACTTGCCTTGGGGCAACATCTCAGTCTTTACACAGTGTGAACAGCATGTGCATTCTGTGCAGCTCATTTCCAACTCTCACTTTACTTCTCATGGGACCGCCTTTGCTGGATTTTTATTCAAAGTCACCTGCGCTCACGATGAAAAGCTCCTTTCATTTAAATTTCACTTGGCATACTGACATACTACATACTACTAATAATAATATTTCCTGCATTTGACATAGTGCCTTATAATGTTGGTGAGATGTCTCAAAGTGCTTCACAGGATACACTTGAGAGTGGATTGACTGTATTTATGGATGAAACGTGATACCCAGTTTGCGTACAAGAACAAACAACCAAGGAGTGAGTGGCCAATTCTATTGGGAGGATTTGTTGGTCAGGACACCAGTAATCTATCCCAGTCATCAATGGCCGCCCAGGTAAAATAAATACTTCCTGGTGTCTGTACTAAAATTGCTCTTGGCAATTCTGTCCATTAGTTCTATTGTCTTGTTGCATCCGAAAGTATTGAACTAGGTTTACTTTTTCAATCCCGTTTCCCCACCTCTGAAATCCCCTTTCAATTGTCTTCTCTCAAGACTGCAGAAACCTTGCTTGTCTAATCATTGCTCACAACATTACGAACACTGGAGATCATCCTCATTACTCTCCTCTACAGTGCCCCTCGGATTTTATGTCATAGTCGTAAGAACTGTATGCAGTACTCTCAGCTGTGGCCTGTTCTAAGAGAGCACTGTACAACCTGATTCTGACATGTGAAGATCTAAACTGTGATCTGTAAGAGCCAGAAAAGATCAGAGCTTGTCTGCCTCCTTGCTTATTCGGTGTGAGGAAAAACTGCTCCGTGTCCATACAAATGTCACTTCACTGGGGGAAAAACCAATCATCCAAAAAAAGTGCTTAAATTGGCATGATCGTTGTATCAGTTGTGAGCCTTAAACTTGGTTAATGACCAACTTTATCAGACTTTGAAGTTCCAAAACCCCAGCTGAATCTTAAATCTGAATTAGGGCTGCTCGCACTTATATCTCAAGGCAGCTCAAGAGGCGTAATTGATTCCAACGGTAGCAAACTCTGAACCTTTGTAGTGTTGTAACTTCTCAAACACCATCATAGACAGGCGGGGACCCCACTGGGCTTTCAAACATCTCCAACTGCTATCTGATTTTCTTGATTGATTTTGTTTCATTGTTTTTATCAGTGGGGAATAATAATAATAGTAACCCTTGCATTTGTTATAGTGCCTTATCCCATCAGTGAGACATCTCAAAGCGCTTCACAGAATATACTGCAAACTGGATTGTATTTCATGGCAGCCTATTGCGCATAGCAGTGTCCCACAAACAGTCGTGGATTGAGTTACCAAGTTTTTTTTTAAGGGACTATTATCCCCAGAAATCGATCTGCCAATCCACTAACTAACGGGTTCCTACCTGCTGTTAGGTAACCAGAGGAGCGTCCGTAAAAAAGCTCAAAGCTGTGATGGGGGGATGATAGGGTGAGGTTTCTGGAGGGAAGAGATTAAATGAGCCAAAGGGTCTTCAGCCGAACCAATCTAGTGATCTTTCACCTATTCACTATTCTTTCGCTTTAATTATCTTTTCGGAAATAAATTTGATTTCAATTAATGTCAAACAAGATGAGATGTTATCCAGTTTAATAATAAGTTTCATTATCTGTCAATTTTGTGGTTTGTGCAGTTAAACTGTAAATACATCCTCTCCCCAGAAAGAATAACCACCATAACTTTTAAACGTAATAATAATCCTTGCATTTGATATAGTGCTTTTCATGCCTTCTAGATGACTCCAAGCACTTCACAGCATATAGTGTAAAGTGAATTGACTGTATATATGTGGGCGAAACGCAGCAGCCAATTGCACATAGTAGGGTCGCACAAGCGGTCTGGATTGAAATGACCAATTTATTATTGGTTTTTTAGAGGGATTATTATTAGGCGTGTGGACTAAGAAAACTTGCCCAAGATTTTGCCCTGCCTCGAATTGAGCCCAGGTCTCCAGCGCTTTGGGACGTCCTCCTGACATGAAAGGCGCTATATAAGTGCAATTTTTGTGGTTGTTGTTGCTTGTAAAGTGAGTGCTCCAACCATTGAGCTACAGGAGTCCACAATAATAATTAACAATTATTTATAACACTAAGAAGAAGCACACAGTGCTTACAACATCCAAAATACAAAACTAGAGAAAATCAGGAAAAATATCAAACTACTAATTGAATGTGGACGCTGGGACTATAAGTGACAATGTAAGACAAACATAGTTCCTGTAATCATTAGTACAACTGAGACTGACAATAAGACTATTCAGAAATGGCTTGCCAACATACTCTGTGAACAAAATATCAACCTCCTGCAAAAAATAGCTATATTAGGAAGTTCAAACGAACTTAGAAAAATACCATTCATTCATATGCAACGTGGCAATGGTCTATTTGATCACTGAAAACCATTAAGAAATTACATCTACAGCGTAATTTAAACGGTAATAACATAATAATAATTATTTCATTTGGTACAGTATCTTCCACATTAGGCGTTCATACAAAACATAATGCATCTGGAATACAATGCTCGCTCTCTCCCCCTAAAGACACCCATCAGTTTTTACCCAATTCTGGAGAGCATTAGACGCAAATTGTCTGCAGCCATTGTATAAGAAATTACTTTGAAAGACATTACACACCGCCTGTTATTATTAGGCTACCAACAAATGCAAAGAGTGGATCCTTCTATCTTGTTTATAGGCCATCCCTTACTAATGCTGTGCATTATCACACAACGCTGGAGAACAGCAAAGAAAAAGTTGAGATCCAGCAAGAAAAGTGCTCCTAACAGGAAATTATTGGCATATACAAATAGATAAGGGGATAAGACAGTGCTCACAGCCTTGTTTTGAAATGGAATAACATTTGCCTTCTGCGCAAAATCAATCCTTTTATTTTAATAACATAATAGATGGCTTCCTAATCAGTAATCCTAATCCCATTAACACTCCCACTCCATCCCCCTAACCCTCCCCGTCATCAGCTCCTACCTCGAACCCCTTCCTACACTCCTTCTCCCCAGTCTCTCTTTCCTACCTCCACCTCCATGAAGCCAACCACCTGCTGCCTTGACCCCATTGCCACCAACCTACTGCTCACCCAGCTTCCCCTCCTCTGCCCACTGCTGGCTGATATCATCAATCAGTCCCTCTCTACAGGATCACTCCCTGACCCCCTCAAAACTGCTGCCATCACTCCCCTCCTTAAAAAACCCTCCCTAGAACCCTCAAATCCTAGCCACTACTGCCCTATTTCAAACCTGCCCTTCCTTTCAAAAGCCCTGGAATGCGTTGTTGCAAACCAACTCCGCGCCCACCTCTCCTCCCACTGCCTCTTCGAACCCCTCCAGTCTGGTTTCCACCCCGGCCACAGTACACAGACTGCGCTTGTGAAAGTCACAAACGACGTCCTCTATCTGCGACCAGGGCTCCCTCTGCCTCCTTATCCTCCTGGACCTATCCGCTGCGTTCAACACAGTGGACCATGCCATCCTCCTCCACCGCCTGTCCTCCGTCACCCACCTCAGTGGGACTGCACTCGCCTGGTTCGAGTCCTACCTCACAAACTGCCAGCAGTACATCTCCATAAACGGTATTTCCTCCCGCTCTTACCCAGTTACCTGCGGGGTACTCCAGGGATCCATCCTTGGCCCCCTCCTCTTCCTCATCTACATGCTCCCTCTTGGGGATGTCATCCGCAGACATGGGGCACACTTCCACATGTACGCAGATGACACCCAAGTCTATTTCACCATTTCACTTTGCAACCCCCAGTCCCCTGATGTTCTGTTAGCCTGCCTGTCAGATATCAGCAGCTGGATGAGCGCAAATTTCTTGCAGCTGAATGTTGACAAGACGAAGACCATACTCTTTGGTTCTCATCAACGTCTCCATTCACATGGCTCTCACCTCCTCCACATTCCTGGCCTGCCCCAAAAACTCTCCGAACCTGATCGCCCGTCTCCGGTAATACCTCACCCCAAAAGCCGCTGAAACCTTGGTCCATGCCCTTGTCATCTCTCGGATGGACTATTGCAACGCCTTCCTCGCTGGTCTCCCTGCCATTACAATCCACAAAATCCAGCTAATTCAAAACTCCGCTGCCCGCATACTCACCCGCACCGAGCTTCGCTCCCCCATTACCCCAGTCCTTGCCAGACTTCAAGATCCTCACCCTTGTTTTCAAATTCCTCCACTCCTCTGCACCCCCCTATCTCTCTGATCTCCTCTCCCCCCAAACCAGCACTAGCTGCCTTCGCTCCACCGGGTCTGGCCTCCTCCATGTGCCCGAATCCTCCGCTCCACCCTCGGCAGCCGTGTCTTCAGCCACCAACGCCCCACGGCTCTGGAACTCCCTTCCTCACTCCCTTCGCCTCGTTCCCTCTTTTCCCAGTTTCAGGTCACAGTTAAAGACCTTTCTCTTCGACCGCGCATTTGGTCACCTTTCTACCCCTGCCCCTGGCTCGGTCCCGGGATTCGCTACTGTGAAGCGCTCTGATACGCCGTCCGACGTGGAGGACGCTATATAAATCGAAGTTGTTGTTGTTGTAACAGTAGCTGTGCAGTAAGGAGGTGTGTCACTTCACTACCTGTTGGCTCCGGCCTCCTGCTTATCCCTCGTCCTCTCTGCTCCACCATCAGCCACTGTGCTTTTAGCCACAATGTCCCGAAACTCTGCAACCCTCTGCCTCAATCCCTTCAGTTTCCCTCCTCCTTGCCTGTCTTCAGATCGTGTCTGACCTCTTTGACCTCTTTGACCAAGCCTAGAGTCACCGCCCCACTTTCCCTGTCTCGTCATCAAACTCTGCCATTCCACCTCTCTACCCTGCGTGTTGGATACCTTGGGAATACTAGTTTATTAGACTATACATAATAGGCCATTTTTATTTTAGATTTTTCAATGTAATTTGTTACACAATGGCTATGCTTTTTTGTCTTCCTGTGCCTAATACTGTGTGTAATTGGGAATTTACATTGGGATACCAAGAACCAGCACAGATACAATACAGACACACTGAGGGGAATGAGCAGGGAATAGGATAAGAGAAGAGAGTTTGTGTGGACAAGTGAGCACCAGCACAGATGAATTGTGAAAGAATAAGGGAATAGGGACCAGGATTAGAGCTGTAGTGCGGGAGCAAGCACAGACATGATGGCAAATGAACAGGGGAATGGGATTTGAGTATAGAGCTACAGTGGGGGAGCGAGCACCAGCATAGACAAGGTGGGGGGATAGGGCAGATTAATGGGATTAGAGTAGAGAGCTTGTTTCAACCCTGTGCATAAATTTACAATGATATTTTCTTCCGAATTGTCTATTAATTTTTATTCTATTGGAGTTGATCTTTTGGAACAATGAGGTGCATTTTTACAGCACCTTGTACATGTGGAGGATGTCACAAAGCGCTTCACACAACTGATGCGGAACGAGAGCTCAGGAAGTGGGGGAAGAGAGTGGGTAAAGGTGGCTGAAAAGGCATTCAAAAAGAATGGTTCCAGGCGGGTTTGTCATGATGAGGCACTGATAAGTGGAGTCGAGATGAGTGGCTAAACACTCGCTCAGCGCTAGTGAAGGTGGAGCAGGCAAGGATGTCATTCAAATGGAAATTAGGTAATTTCCACATAAAAGCCATTTCTACTTGAAATTAACTGAGGTTCAATATGCATATTCATTGCTATTATTATTAACAATAATCCTTCCATTTGATATAGTGCCTTCTCATGGTGATGAAACATCTCAAAGCGCTTCATAGGATATATTGTAAGGTGCAATTGACTGTATTTTGTGAATGAAACACGGCAGCCAATTGTGCACAGCAGGATCCCACAAATAGTCATGGATTGAGTGACCACATTTTTACACATTATTACTCCCAGAAAGTGATCAACTGATAACCGGGTTCAAAATGAATGCTAGGTAAACAGAGAAGTGTGGAGTAAGGAAACTTGCCTAAGGTTTCCTCCCACCTGATATGGCAATTTATCAGATCGTTGAGATGTCTCAAAGAGCTTCACAGTATCTCACTGTGAAGTGTAGTGACCTGCTTATTTGTAGGTCAACACTGGAACACATTGTGGATTGTTCTCGATGTTATAAAAAGATATCACTGTTTTCTGAATGCTGAATTTAAATGAAAATATTTTAAATGCTTTGCCGCCCTCTTGTGATATATTTGTCACATTGCAATTGTTTTGGGGAAGCATTAATTTGATACAAAGAGCAGTTTTGACAAAAAAAATCCAGGTTTCCACATTTTGATTTTAAATCTGACTACATTATATCATATAATCATAGAATCTTACGGCACAAAAGGAGGCCATTCGATCCATCGAGTCTGTGCCGGCTCTTTAAAAAGAGCAATTTAATCCCACTATAACAAAGACAAAAGTTGCTGGGGAAACTCAGCAGGTCAGGCAGAACTGTTCTGACGAAGGGTTGTAGACCTGAAACTTTGACTCTTTTTCCTTTCTCCATGGATGCTGCCTGACCTGCTGAGTTTCCCCATCAACTTTTGTCTTTGTTTCAGATTCCCAGCATCTGTAGTATTTTGTGTTTAATTTAATCCCACTCCCCAACTCTCCCCATAACCTCACAAACCTGTTCTCCCCAAATAAATGTTCACCTTTCTTTTAAAAGTTGTTATCGAATCGGCCTCCACTACTTTCGCAGGCAATGCATTCCAGATTTGAACAACTCGCCTGGTGAAAACATTTCTCCTCATCTCCCCTCTGCTTCTTTTTGAAACTATTTTAAATCTGTGACCATGAGTCACTGATCCGCCCACCAGTGGAAACAGTTTTTCCCTGTCTACTCTGTCGAATCCCCCCCTTAAAAACCTCTATTAGGTCTCCTCGCAATCTTCTTTGTTCCAATGCCCCAAGGTAAAGAATTACGTCAGCCTAGCATTCGTGCCTGAGTTGGAAAGTTGTTGGTTCAAGAACTTGATTAGTTTAAGCCAGTGGTTTCCAAACTGTGGGGCGCACCTCCCTTGGGGTTGGGGTTGGGGTTGGGGTTGGGGGGGGTGTGGGGGCGGCCGTTATTGTTCTTATTACAGAATAAATCCTGCTTATCGTTGCGACATTCACTACTACGTTGGTCGCCAGCGGATGAAAAAGGAGGGCGACGGCGCTAGAACCTGGGAGTGATCCAGGCCGGCAACGAGAGAGAGAAAGCCAGCCGGCAGCGAGTGAGACCAGCAACGAGTGAGTGAGTCGGGCAGGCAATCAGGGAGCGAGTGAGTGAGCCGGGCGGGCAGGCAGGCAGGGAGCGAGTATTATGTTTTTTTAAAGAAAAGTTTGACGAAAAATGTCTAAAAGCATCTAACTCCAGTTTTTACATTCATTCTTAGTCATTTTGTTTAAAGTCGCACTTTTTGAGAATCAAACCACGTTGTTAAGCAGGGTTCACCTGTACTGAGAACCCTTGAAGAGATGGAGAAGTTCTTAACCAGTTTCAAGAGACAGTGAAGCAAGTTCAAGTAAAGATAGTGAGGCCAGTTTAAGTAGAGAAATGGCATGTAAATAAAACGAAATGCAGAAAATATGATACGAAATACCTATTGCTTGGAATTGTAAATGTAAGTACAGCACTGTAATTGGTTTCACAATTTTAATAATTTTTTTCACTTATGGTAATTTAATTTTTTAACAATTTAATGTTTTTTATTAATACTGTACTTAAAAAAACTAATTAAAAACAAGTAACAAAAATATTGGACTTGCTGCTATCATTTGGAAAAATTATTCAATGTGAAAGAGGGGTGGGGGCGCAACGAAAACGTTGCTGAGTTAGAGGGGCGCTGCTATTTAAAGTTTAAAAACCAAGATATCTGGTTAAAGATAATATTTCAATACAGTGCTGGGGGTGTGTTGCATTGTTATAGCTGCCATGCCTTGGATGAGACTTTGAACTGAGGTCCTGGCTGCCTATTCAGATCAATGTTAAACACCCTTTGAAGAGAAAATAGAGTTTCTCCCGGTGTCCTGACCAATAGTCACCCAAATAAAATTGGTCACTCACTCCATGGCTGTTTGTGGAATTTTGCTGTGTACAAATTGGGCTCTGGCATTCATCCACAAAACACAGTCATTGAACTTTACAGTATATTCTGTGAAGCACTTTGAGATGTCCTCCCCAAAATGAAAGGTGCTATTATTCTTAATAATATTATTTGAACATTATAATAATGCATGGATGTGGTCCAAGTGGCTGCTGATAATCCAGCTCGTTCCACGCTTACCGAGTTTTACCTTCGACACTCAGCAATACATCTGAATCAGTTATTCTCAAATTGAACAATTAAAAAGAGCAGAGTTGGCGGTTTAGAGCTAGGCGGCTGACTGGACAATGGGTTGTTTGTAAAGAGGAATTTTCTGTGAAAGCTTCTATTTTCTCCACACACACACGCGCGTGCACACACCACCAAAAAAATAGAAAATCCACCTAATAACAGATACCGTGACTGGGAGCGAGGCTTCCACATTTAATCCCGAGTTGACAATGCAAAGCTTTGGATGCTCATAACTGATTCTGTCACTGAATGTACTGGCAGGAGGGATAATAGACCATCACACTGAGCTGCTTCGTTGCCTGAACTTGACATGTATTTATTCTGTTGGAAGGTGATGTTCCAGCACTCAATACACACTGGGCTGAGTGGGAAGGGGGGAACTGACTAACCTGAGCCTACGGACTGTCTTTTGAAGGGGAGTTAAGAGAAGGTACAAGCCCCGGCTGGCCGGCCGTGATTCAAAAATGTTCCGAACCAGTTACGTGCGCGAAGTGTGCAAGGAAAAATACGAGCGCTCAGGCACGCTGGGTGATCGGAAGACGGTGGATGTTTCCAACTCGGGTCTGGATAGCCTGCGGGAGCTGAATGAGCGCTTCGCCAAGTACATCAACCGCGCCCGGTTCCTCGAGCAGCGCAATGCCGTGTTCAGGAAACAGCTGGAGAGCCTCCAGCAGATTGAGGAGCTCTCTGGGCTGGAGAACATTTTCACCGAGCAGATTGACCTGAACCAGCAGAGGATTCGCGAGCTGTACAGTGACCGCAACCGGCTGGAGAAGGAGATGAAAGATGCCCAGTGCACACTGGATGAGTATCGCACCAAGTGAGAGAGGCTTTGTGTTAATGTTGCTTTTTTGTGGTACTTTGGTGTATATTGGTTAGAGGACTTGCCTCGCAAGTGAATCGGTTTTGATTCCCAGGCAGGGTGAAAACTTAGGTAGATTTCCTTACTCCACATGTTTCAGTTTACCTAGCAGTAATTAGAAACTCTGTTGTTAATCGACTGCTGCATCACTTTCCAGGGGGTGATAATCCCTTCAACATAAATAATAATAATCAGAATAATAATGTGTCATTCAATCCACTGCTGTGTATGGGACAACTACTGTGCACAATTATACGGTAAAAAAATTCAGTTTACAGTATATTCTGTGAAGCTGTCTCAACAACGCAGTAAGGTGCTATATCAAATGTGAGGATTATTACTATTATTGCCTTACCAAGAATTGCGAAAAAAAAACTTTTCTGGGATGAAGGCTAAGGTGACACTCGAGCGCAGCGCTGAGCGTATATTGCATTGTCGGTGGTGCCATACCTTCAGAAGAAAAGTTAACCTAAGGTCCCATCCGTCTATTTGGGTGGATATTAGTGATCTTGTGGCACTGATGGAAAAGAGATGGGAGTTTCCCCTGGTATCCTGGCCAACAAAATCTAAATAAATTGTTCATTTACCTCCCGGGTTTTTGCGAAATATTGCTATGCATGAAATTGGAAAGCCGCAACTCTTATCAGTAAATCCTGTGAAGCACTTTGAGATGTTTCCATGTTTTAGATGAGAATAATAATAATAAACCTTGCATTTGATATCGCACTTTTCACATCTTCCAGATGTCTCAAAGCACTTCACAGATATACTGTAAAGTGAATTGACTGTATATGTATGAGCAAAACTCAGCAGCCAATTGCGCACAGCAGCACCCCCCAAACGGTTGTGGATTGAAATGACCAATTTTTTTTTGAGGGATGAGGGAAGTATGAGAAAGTAGATAGTACAGTTGTTAGCACTCTTGCCTCTGAGTTGGATGTTTGTGGCTTCAAATCCCTACGTTGGTATTTTGTACTCCCAGTCTAGGCTACAATGCTGGGGAATGCTGCATTGTCACAGGTGCTTTCCTTCAGATGAAATCATAAAAACTTTGGTCCCTTTTGCCTGCTAAGGTGGTACCTTTAACTTCCACCTGAACAGGTAGACTCAGTATAAAGTCTGAGAATAGGACCTCTGAAAATGCAGTGCCCATCAGTGTTGCTATGTGGTGTCATGTTAGAGTAAAGGAATCCCTGTGTTCCAATCAATCCATTCAAATATTTTCTATCCTTTCAGATACAAAAATGAGTGCGAGTTTCACGAAGAACTTCGGGACAGTCTGGAACATCTCAATAAGGTGAGCTCATTCACTGTCACAATTCAACCTTGTTGGTCATTATTCCACCACAGTAGGAGGGCTTGTGTGTAGAAGCATCCAAAATCTTGTGGCATGTGAAGTGGGTGCTGGTTGGGATTCTTCCAGGAATAAACTTGGAGTGGAGTTCTGTAGTGTAGTGCTTAGCGCACTCGCCTCGCAAGTGAGAGGACCGAGGTACTCCCAACATGTGAGGCGCTATACAAGTATAATTGCCGTTGTTGCTCCATTCTTGGTCAGGGCAAAACCACAGCCAAGTTTTCTTACTCAGTTTACATGCATTTGTTTACCTAGCATTTGTTAGTCAATTGGTGAATTGCATTTCAGAGATAATAATTCCCTCCCCAACACCCACCATTGTACTGGAGTCATTCACTTCACGACTGTTTGTTGGATATGGCTGTGGCATAATTGACTCTTGTTTCACCCACAAAATGTACAGTCAATCCACTTTGCAATATATTCTGTGAAACGTTTTAAGATGTCTCAATATTGTTTAAAGGGGCTATATGAAATGTAGGGATTATTATTATATCAAATGTCATTATTATTAAACTTGACGGGCCTCTTTGTTTTATTACACCGTTTTCCATCTAATTGCTGGGAAAGTCTAGACTCATGTTTTATGTAGCAACAGGATTTGGAAAATAGTTTAATTCAGCCCTTAACTTTGAAGTCCATTCTCTGTAGCACTTGAAAGAAACTTACAGGAAAGCAACTTCAAAATGAAAGCTATATTTAAGCATTTACCATATACGTTGTACTTGGACACTGAAATAAAACACAAAGAAGAGTATATATAAAAAAAAAATTTGGACCATGGATTGGTTATTCAATCCATGATTGTTTGTGGGACAGTGCTGTGTGCAATTTTGTGCAATTCGCCCACAAAATACACATGATTTTACAGTATTTTCCATGAAACAATTTGAGATATTTCAAATTGATACGGTGCTATATCAAATACAAGGATTGTTATTATTACTAGAAATCTAGATCCAAGTGGAACTTTTTCCTTAATGTATCTAGTATAAGTCAATAAAACAAAAAAAACAAGAGTGATATCCCTAGATATAGGCTAGATAGTACAATTTTAAGGGGTATGAGGGAACAGAGAAACCTGGGGATTTGTGTTAGTGACTCTTTGAAGGTGGCAGGACAGATCGACAAAACCGTTAAGAAGGCATATGGGATACTAGGCTTTATAAATAGGGGTATAGAGTACAAAAGCCAGGAAGTGCTGACTAACCTCTATAAAACTTTGGTTAGGCCTCAGCTGGAGTACTATGTCCAATTCTGGTCACCACACTATAGAAAGGATGTTAAGGCATTGGAAAGGGTGCAAAGAAAGTTTACTAGAATGGTACCAGGATTGAGAGACTTCAGTTATGAGGAAAGGCTAGATAGGCTAGGTTTATTCTCTTTAGAACAGAGAAGGTTGAGAGGAGACCTAATAGAGGTTTATAAAATCATGAGGGGATTCGACAGGGTGAATAGGGAATAACTGTTTCCACTGTGACTCATGGTCACAGATTTAAAATAGTTTCAAAACGAAGCAGAGGGGAGCTGAGGAGAAATGTTTTCACTCAGCGGGTTGTTCGAATCTGGAATGCATTGCCTGAAAAGGTGGTGGAGGCCGATTCAATAACAACTTTTAAAAGAGAATTAGATCTTTATTTAGGGAGAACAGATCTGTTAGGTTATGGTGAGAGAGCTGAGCAGTGGGAGTGAGTTACTCTTTTCAAAGAGCCGGCACAGACTAGATGGGCCAAATGGCCCCCTTTTGTGCTATAAAATTATATGATTCTATGATCCCCCTCCCTCCCTCCACCCGCCCTCCCCCTCTCTCCCGCATGCACCCTCTCACTAAGATGTTATGGTGGGGAGGTGAATGGTGGCAGAATTCTGCCTCTAAATTACTATTATGTTAGCTTACTTTGTGACTTACAGAACATAAGTATACAGAGCAGGAGTAGGCGATTTGGCCCCTCGAGCCTGCCCCGCCATTCAATAAGATCATGGCTGATCTTCTAATCTGACTCCACCTGCCCGCCTTATCCCTATATCCCTTAATTCATAAGAAATCTATCAATCTCAGTCTTGAATATGTTCAAGGAGGATATAGAGCGTTTTGGAGTAGAGAATTCCATAAATTCCCCTAGTTATAGTTTCTCCAACCAGTGGAAACAGTCTCCCACTGTCTACTCTGGCATTCCCCCTGATAATCTTATAGGTTTCTATAAGTTTATTATAAACTTGTGGTACAAGGGGACTGATGGGGAAATAGGGCATTTAGTGCAAAACTGAATCATATATAATGATAACAATAATAATCTTTGCATTTGATATAGCACCTTATTTTATCAATGAGTGATTCACAGGATTTTACTGTATATTTGTAGGTGAATATGGCAGCCCCTTTATACACATCAACATGGTATAAACAACCATGAAGTGAATTCTCAATAATTTTATTTGAGGGATTGTTGGTCAGGACACAGGTAGAAACTCCATGGTCTTTTCGAACAGTGCCCCGGGATCTTTAAGGTCCATCTGAGCAGGCAGCCAGAGGCTGTATTGCCGTCACAGCAGAAACATAGTACTGCTCCTTGGGTTTAGGATTGAAAAGATAAATAGGCCAATAAACTGTTGGCAGCAAATAATTAGATTTCCTCTTTGTAGAAGAACGTTCAACATGTTTGTGATGCAATTACTGAAGGTTAATAGAGAATCAATTAAAGACTGATTACAAACCCTTCATTGGCTCACAGTCTCCGTATTGTTGGAGGGGCTGTTCTTCAGATGAGACGTTAAACCGAGTTCCTGCATGCGTTCAGGTGGATGTTAAAGATCCTGTGGCAAGATTGGAAAGTGGTGGAAATTATTCCTTTTCCTGTCTCCCTACCCCACTCCCAAATCTTCCATTCTCTTCTCTCATGTATGCTATATGGAAATATATTTTCCAATATCAAAAACCTTGCTTTGGATGCCTGTCTTACAGGTTGCATGTTGCATTATTAAAGGAGACACATGTCTGGCAGTAGATCCTTTAATAGTGTAAAATAAGCATTAATAGCAACTTGAAGCACAAATCACTTTACAGCTGTCTCCCACAATTATACTGAATGCTACTTCAATTCCAGTCTGGTCAAATACACGTGAATGACACTGTAGACACTTTGGCTTGTATATAACTGGTGAAAAATCTTTATCTAGAATTTCAAGATGATAATAATAATATTAATAATAATACTTCCATTTGATTTAGTGCCTTATCATGTGTTCACAACATCTCAAAGCGCTTCATGGAATATATTGTATAGTCAATAGACTGTATATTTTGTGGGTGAATTCTTAGAATTCTTCCTAAATAGTCTAAATAATGAGAATGGAAGATTTGAACAGGTTTGGGGATAGGGCAGGCAGTGGGCTCTGAGAGTCAAATAGCCTCGGCTGTCAATGTCTGTGATCCCATGACCCCTTTGTGAAGGACTCTAGATTCACAGTAAATTTCGTGAGGCATTTTGATCTATTTCGATGAGGGTGTTGGGCTGTAGATTACAATCCTTACCCATGAGACATGAGGTGTCAATTAAATTCCGCAGCGCTATTTTTTAAAAAAAGGGGAAGACTGGTAAACAATCCTCCACTCCAATGGGACATTGTTATCTATAGATTAGCTGCCACGTTCACCTACAAATACAGTAATACATTACTTTACAGCAAATCCTGCAGACACGCTTTGAGCTATTGAGGAGATACTGTAGCTCAGTATCTAACGAGCATTTGCGTTACAAGCGAGAGACCTGGGTTCGATTCCAGGCAGGGCAAAACTTGGGCAAGTTTCCTTACCCCACATGCCCAATAATAATCCCTCAAAAACAAAATTTGTTCACACAATCCATGACTGTTTGTGGGACACTGCTGTGCGCAATTGACTTTCACGTTTTACCCACAAATATACAGTCAATTTACTTTACAGTATATTCTGTGAAGCCCTTTGAGACATCTAGAAGAAGCGGGTAGGTACTCAAATCTAAAGTCTATTATTCCAAAGTGCTTCATGGGATATATTGTAAGATGCAGTGATCAAGGATGATTATTATTATTATAGAAGTGTAGAACATTTTAAATGGGATTAAATCCAGATCAATACTTTAGGATGCAGCGAGACTACACAACAGGAGGACATAGGTTTAGAGTTGCAAAAGGGCAATTTCAAGCTAGATGCCAGGAAATATTTATTTACCCAGACAGTAATGACTGGAGCAAGTTTTCAGGAAGGGTGGTTGAGATCAGGATTCTGGACTGACTTGGAAAGCAGTTTCTTGCTGTGATGGGAGGATGGTAGGACAGCATTTTCGGAACAATGAGATCAAAGGGGATGAAGGGTCTTCTTTATCCAAACCGATCTTATGGTTTTACGAGCTTTCCAAGTGTCCTCTAGGAATTCCTATTTAAGAGCAGAGTTGTCGTATTGGGGAGTTCAGAGAGATTTCATTTGTGCTTTGTTGGAGCCTGTTCTGGACCATTTGCTAGTTTTTCAGGGGTCAGTTGGGTGTCTGACACATGCAGAAACCCCATCACTGTGCATAAGAGTATCGAAGTCAAACTGAGAATTCCATGCATCCCACCTACACATGGAAATCCCAGAGATGGAGTGATGGAATGGAATGCTCTCTCTATCCCTGGAGAGACCCATTCTGCTTACCATATTCTGAAAAGTATTAGGCGCAGGCTGGCAAGAGCCAAGGGTTGGGGACCCCAGAGTGTGTGTTGACTAATTTGAAGCCCTTTACTAATGAGGGATCACGTTCTACACTGAAACCAGTCTGTGATGTAGCAGGTGGTACAGACTTTATGCAGAGGGAAATCAATAACTGGAACAGGTTAGTTCCAGGAAGGGTGGGTCAGGCCAAGACACTGGGACTCATTTAAAAGACAACTTAATGCTGTGTTGGAGGGCTGGGAGGAGGATCTGGAAGGATGAGATTGGATGGGTACAAAGTGCCTTCTTTAGCCAGACCAATCCTATGATGTTGTGTCCAGATCTTTATCTTGTATCTGATACAGTGCCTTTCATGTTGGGAGGATGTCTCTAAGTGCTTCACAGGGTAATAATAATAATCCTTGCATTTTGATATAGCGCTTTTCAAATCTTATCAACGTCTCAAAGCGCTTCACAAAATATACAATGCAAAGTGTAGTGACTGTGTGTTTTGTAGGTCCGCATAGTGCTTTCATTCGTAGAGCAATTTCACTAGTATCAAAATACCCCGGTTAGCACTCTCCCGGGCTCTCCTGTTCATTCCATTACTGTCAAGCATATCCAGAACTGTAACAAGCACACGCCAGGCTTTTATGAATGATTGTTGACAGTAAGGGAAAATGCAGGGAAGGGGCAATAGGTTTTATTGTTGTCAGTGACCTCTGACCAGCAAACTCTGCTCAGTGTTTCTTTACATCCTTTAATCCAAATTCATTAGCACAGGACTTTACATTGTTATAGCTGCCAGAACTCTTCCTCGCCAGTGTCACAGAGTGACATTTCCTGGCTCACTGCAATGTGAAAGTGCCTTGTGTTGTGGTTTATTCAGGCGCATTTTGTGCTTCGCGAAGCAATCTGTCAATCCAGAAAGAATTGAAGGCACAAAACAATTGGCCAACAATAACCTTCAGTTGCCTTTGCCTCATCTGCCAAACAAGCAGCATCCTTTGTGTGGAACGGGTGCTGGCGAATGAATTCAAACTGCAGATGTGAGCACTGTGGAGATCTGTCGGTCAAGACCTGACCTTCACCTCATAATACTGCCTTTATACTGCTGGAGAATTTAGCTGATGGTTAAGATTGACCGGCTAATGTTTAGGACTCTGCTGCTTTCTAAACAAAAGACTGGTTTGGTGTACATGACTGCGTGCAAAATGGCTGTAGTTTTCTCTACAAAACGCGCAGCAGTTGCACTTTGCAGTAAAATCATGTGAGGTGCTTTGAGTTGTCTCAATTATGTAATAATAATAAGGTTATACTGTATAATAAATGCAAGAATTGTTCTCATCATAAATAAGAACGATAAGTACAACAGATAGACAAACAAACCGAACGGGACTGGTGAGTGAAATGGCTATTCTTGTCTCTATGGGCGGTACTGTTTAATGGAAAAAGGTGAAAGTTGCAACACTGTTCATCACTCAAATGTGTTTGTGCCCTTTGGTAGGGTGCAGATGAAGCTTTGTTGAGCAACCTTGAACTCCAGATCCAATCTCAGTTCTTGCAGGAAGAGATAAATTCCACCAAAGAGAGAAACACGAAGGTACGTTTAAACAGTCCATGGGCTTAAGACAATCCATCTACTGCCTGTCAATTTGCCATTTGTTCAAAGAGTATTGGTAAGCAGAACAGCTCGAGTGATTTTAAATCATAAGCTCTCTATGTTTAATCCGCTTGAAACTGTGGATCAAAGGAAGCTATTAGGTGAGGTCTGACTCAAATCTCCCATTGCTAATGTTTTCTGAAGGTACTTAATTAATTCCGAATTCAGAAAGGGATTTATGCAGCTGCTTAAGTAGCAATATTTTAAGTGTGAAATATTCATTAATGTGTTCCTGATATCAGCCTGGCTCAGTCAGTATTACTCTTGTCTTTGAGAGAGAAGGCTGTGGGTTTGATATCAGGCCTTTGAACTCACATAGTCTAAATCTGACACTCCAATGGACTGCTTGGGGACGCTACATTGTCAGAGGTGCCATCTTTCAGTTTAAATATAAAACGAAGACTCCATCTGTTCCTGTTCAGGTGGACATTACCACATCCTGTAGCACAATTCGAATAGAGATGGGTATTTCTCCCTATCTCCTGGCAAACAATTTTCCAGATATAATTGGTGATTCATTTCATGGCTGTTTGAGGGGACATTGCTGTGTGCAAATTGGCTTCCGCAATTGCCAGCAAAAATACACAGACATTCCACTAATGTTATTATGATGCTTATTATTATTAATACAGTATTATCAGTATCATAAAAAGGAAAATACTTCACCCCGAATATCCAAATGGAGTCTTGTAGCTCAGTGGTTAGAGACCTTGCCTCGAAAGCGAGAGACCGTCGATTCCAGGCAGGTCAGAGTGAAACTTTGGGCCAGTTTCCTTACTCCACACATATGCCTGATATTAATCCCTTGAAAAAAACAATAATAAATTGGTCATTTCAATCCACAACTGCCTGTTGGACACTGCTGTACACAATTGGCTGCCACGTTTCACCCACGAAATATACAGGATAATCAATTCACTTTACAGTACATTCTGTGAAGCACTTTGAGATGTCTAGAAGGCGTGAAAAGAGCTATATCAAATGCAAGGATTGTTATTATTATAAAAAGCTCCAGAAGCCAATTGAAATATTAAACAACAACAACAACAAAAAACAAGAGTACAAGCAGAAATCCCAGAGAATAGGACATTATGAAGAACAATTATCATTATTATTAATAAATATAAATTTTGTGGTTAGATCACAGAATTTGTTCTTAGTTCAGAAAAACAATGAAAAGTCTTTGATGATAATGATTTTCTTTTTCTCCTCGTTGTGTTGTTCTAAACACTACAGAATCTAGCAGAGGTGCAGACCTACATGAATATTCTGAAGCACATCCATCAGTCCACCCCATATATATCTCCAACCACACTGAACTGTGAGGTAAGGCATGGGTCAAGCTAGCTCCACTGCTACAAAATCCAGTTAATCCAAAACTCGCACACTCAACCGTACTAACCTCCGAACCCCCACAATACCAGTTCTACCCAAGCTCCACTGGTTATCTGTCAACAAACAGATCAACTTCAATATCCTTACAATCGTCTTCAAAGCAGTTCATACCCTGGCACCTCCCTACCTCTCCGACTTGCTTACTCTCCACCCGATGACTCGCTGCCTCCACTTGACTGACCCCAAGTCTTGCTTGTCCCTCATGCTCTCTGTTCCACCATCAGTGACCATACGTTTTCACCCACCATACCCTGAAACTCCGGAACCCTCTCCCTCTATTCCTCTGGCTTGAGCCCTCATTTCCAATCTTAAGGTTGCACTTGAAGACCTCTTCAGTCACCTTCCCCCTCCCCCCAGCTCAGAACATCGTCAAGCACTCCTAGGCTACCCAACGTGAAGGACTCCCAATATAAATGCAAGTTGTTGTCATTGTTAGGTCTTACTTCTTTGACGGTGTTTTCTGTTACCTTACCGCTCTCTATCCACATCCCCCCCATCCCTGCCCGAGACTCAAGTGACCAGCCAGCCAGCTGTGGAATGATCTTTTTGAGACGTGCATCTGAAATGAGAGGTGGGGACTAAGTGTAGATCATACTGTAATGAAAATTGCCGAAACCTTATCGCAGGTGCAGATGTTGAGTCGTGGATTGTTTCTGGATGGGGTTTAATTTTGCTGTTGTTTTGCCTACAGGGAGAGGAGAAGCTGCTGGCAGAGAGGAGACGACCCTTGATTAAGTGCCAATTGGACGATTACAAGAGTGGTCTTTGCCAGTTACAGAACCAGAAACAGAAACTGCAGACCGAGGTGAGAGCAGGTCGCAACCAATAAACAGAGCAAGCAGCTCTTTTTAAGGACACCGAACAAAAATAATATTCCGTTGTTTGGTGCTGTGAATGCCAAGAATTGTGTCAAAGTGACACAGGAGCTAGATATTTAAAAATATGCAGCCAACACAAATATACACTTCACAGTACAGTATATTGTAAAATCATACACTGGATGGCGCTGTACTATGTTGGAACTACTAAAGTGAAATTCAATTCAACAGTATCACTGTATATAGATTATGTCCAGACCTACATGAATATTCTGAAGCACTTCCATCAGAAACTCCTTATATATCTCTGACTGCTCGGAGCTGTGAGGTAAGACACGGAGACGCCACCCAGCTCCACTATCCAATTAAACTTTTTGAGGCCTGAAGAAATATATTATGCGTTTCCCCTTTTTATTTCAATTGATTGTGTCCAATTTAAAAATATTTTTTTTGCCTATCCATCTCTGTGCTTGGCCCCCTCCTCCTCATCATCATCAAAATAATAATAATCATGCTGAGGCATGGGTTTCCCCTCTACTTAATGACCCCACAGCATACGAGAAAAGGACGGCAGTTTATTACAGTGTCTTGGCCAACTATCGTCCAGTTAAAATCGATCAGTCCCTTCATGAATAACTGTTTGTGGCTGTGTGCACATTTACTGCTGAGTTTGACCACAAAAATATCTACTCACTACAGTTTACAGAAACGCTCTGTGAAGTGACCCGAGAGTTCCTCCCAAGGTGAAATGCGCCCTGCCAGATGCAAGCATTACCGTCTATGGTTCATTATTTTTATCTTGACAGACGGCGATACTAGAGCAGACAATTAAGAGCACGCAGGAGCATTACTTGGCTGAGATACAGTCTTACAACGAGCAGATTGAAAACCTCAGGAAGGAGATGGACGAAGCTGAAAGAAGCCTGGAAAAGTGCACAAATGAGTGTCGGCAGCTTGTCATGTTCCAGCAGTCACTGGAAACTGAGCTGGAACGTTACAAGAGGATCATTGAAACTGAGGACTATAGGTAGGCTGGGCGATTGGCTGTTCCTTACTCTCTAGGTTCTGGGTTCAAGGCCTAACTTGGGACTTTGAGCTCACATTGTCAAGGCTGACAGTACAACAAAATGCTGGGGAGAGCCGGGGGGTGGTGGGGGGGTGGGGTGTAGGAGAGAGAGGGAAGACCACTGCATTGTCGGAGACACAATCCTTTGGATGAGTGGTTAAACCGAGGTCCCGTCTGCCTGTTCAGGAGGACGTTAATGATCCCATGGCACTGCTCAAAAAGAGTTTCTCTCTCCTGGTGTCCTTGTCAATGATCCTCCAAATAAAGTTGGTCAATCACTCCATGGCTGTTTGTGGGACATTGCTATGTGCAAATTGGTGCTGCATTTCACCCAAAATGTACAGTCAATCCACCTTGCATTATGTGCTGTGAAGCTCTTTGAAATGGCTCGACCACATGATAAGGCAATAAGTCAAATGCAAGGATTATTATTGTCAAAGGTGCCCATTAAACTGAGGTCCCATCTGCCTCTTCACGCAGATGTTAAAAATCCAATTGGCATGATTTGGAAGAGAAGGAGTTTCTCCCAGTGTCGTGGCCAACAATTCCCCAAATAAAATTAGAATAATTTAGTCACTCAATCCAAGACTGCTTGTGGAACTCTGCTATGCACAATTAGCTGCCTCGTTTCACCCACAAAATAGTTAAATCACTGTAACGTATATTGTGTGAAGTGCTTTAAGCCATCTCGAAGATGTATAAGGTGCTATATCAAATGCAAGAATTATTATTACTGTAGATGCTTTTCTCTCTCAGATTACAATCAGCCATAATTGGGAGTCCAGCAGCGACGATCTCGACAAGTTATCGATGTGGCTACACCCCAAGAGTGGTACCTAGCAGCAAAGGTAAGTCACAGAGCCCGTTTACAGACTCTCTGCCATAGACCCAGAGAAACTATAGAAATTTACTGCACAAACGAAGGCCATTTTGCTCATCATGCCAGCTCCTTTAAAAGCTGACTCAAGGTGCTCATTGTTCAGTGCTGTGAGACATCCTCCTGACATGAAAGGCGCTATGCAAATGTAATTTGTTTTCGTTGTAGACTCCTCTTTAAGATATCTATTTAGTTCATTTTTGAAAGTCAATATGGTCTGCTCTCTGTCCTGCACGTTGCCCACCCTACAATCAGTTGTCAGGTCTTCAGCCTCTCTGCTTCACCTTTTGGAAGTCCATCACCACCTCCCCAATAGCTTCCTTCAAGGCCCGTCTCAAGACCGTCCTCTTCGACTCCGTCAGTCACCCTCCTACTATTACCCTCCCTGCCCTCCATTTCTCTTGATTTAAACTCCCAGTTCAAGTGCAAATCCTTGAATGTCCAGGGTCTTAGAATGTCATCCCAACGTGAAAGACGCTAAACAAATGTGATTTATTGTTGTTGTTGTTATTGCCTTAACTCCCAGTGGGCATTCTATATCCTAACTCTCAGTGCTTCAAAAATTTCTTCTAACCTCCACATTTGTTCATTGACTAACTGTCTTAAATTGCTGGCATCTCATCATTGACTCACCGACCAGTAGAAATGTCTCCCTATTGACTCTACTATAACTGGTGTCTGGCTCAGTTGATTGCATTCTCATCTCTGAGTTAGAAGGTTGTAGGTTCAAGCCCTATATCAGGACTTTGAATTCACCTGACACTCCAGTTCACTGCTGGGGGTGTAAAGGATTGTTGGAGGTATGGAATTTTGGATGCAATGTTAATCTGCTGTTCAGGAGGATGTTATTGATCCCTTTGCTTTATTTGAAAAGTGAAAGGAGTTTCTCCCAGTTTTCTAGCCAACAAATTCCCAGATAAAAATTGGTCATTCACTTGATAATAATAATCATAATCCTTGCATTTGATATAGCACTTTTAATGTTTTCTAGACATCTCAAAGCGCTTCACAGAATATACTGTAAAGTGAATTGACTGCACATTTGTGGGTGAAACGTGGCAGCCAATTGGGCACAGCAGTGTCCCACAAACAATCGTGGATTGAAATGACCAATTTATTATTGTTATTTTTTGGAGGGATTATTATTAGGCGTGTGGAGTAAGGAAACTTAGACAGGGTTTCGCCCTGAGCTGCCTGGATGGCTCTTTCTGGGTCATTTTTTGTATGAAAATTGGCTGATTGAGCCATGCTGACAGATTTGAGTCACATTTGAGAGGATTGTAACGTGGGTTCCACTTTGATTTTAATGAAATGTGCATGTGCCAAGACTAGAAAAACAGGCTTTTTAAAACGATAAACAGAAAGCCACAAAAATACAGGATACAGTGCAATTGATTCTATTACAGGGAGAAATATTCCCACAAAACACGCAGTCACTCAACTTTACAGTATCCTGTGAAGCACTTTGAGACATCTTCCTGATGTGAAAGGCATGGTATCAAATAATAATAAGAATCCTTGCATTTGACATGGTGCCTTATCACATCTTTGAGACATCCCAAAGCGCTACACAGAAAATACTGACAGTATATTTTGTGGGTGAAAAGAGGCAGCCAGTTGTGCACAGCAGTGTCCCACAAATGGTTGTGGATTGAGTGATCAACTTTTTACATCTGTCGGCTAATTTATTTGGCAGGAAGCAGATTCACTTTACTTTTGCACCTTATTTATTCCCTCTACAGTTAAGTCATTGAATGCGATAGTAAGGTTCAGCAGAGAATTAACATCAGCAGAGAATGCTGTAATTAATCAAAGCTCCCAAAGAATTGGTTCATTTCAAACTGCTTTGCATTAAGTCATAACTCACTCAAGGCAGTTTGTACAATATTTCTGTCCAAAGTAGCTTCCTCCTTTATCTTGTTTTCGGTTTCAGACCTTACTATGAAAATATATATATAGATATATATATTTATATATATATATTAATATAAGACATGTTAGCAAATAGAATGAGAAATAAAATAAATTTAGGCTTTTAGAATAGAATCACACAAATTACGGCATAGAAGAGGCCATTAGCCTCAATGAACATCTGTTCGTGCCAACCCTGTCACTAATCCCAATTCTTTGCACTTTCTCATGCTTTATATTGTTCCATTTCAAATGTTCATTTGGTTTCCTTTTAATACGTCAAGTGTTGAGTCTCAAGTTGTAGAATACAACACAATTGACACATATGCAGTGCATTTCAACAACAACAACTTGCACCCCTCACCCAGGGTTGCTCTTTGAAAGAGCTGTCCAATTAGTCCCACTTCCCCATCTCCATCCAATTATTCTCCTTTCAAGTAAACATTAAATTCCCTTTTGAAAGATATTATTGAACCTGCTTCCACCCACCTTTTCAGGCAATGCATTTCAGTTCATACCTACAGACTTACACATCCACGTGGGATAGATCCACACGGTGCTCCTGTAGCTCAGTGGTTAGAGCACTCACCTTACAATTGTGAGACCTGTGTTTGAATCCAGGCAGGTCAGGGTGAAACTTTGAGCTAGTTTCGTTACTCCACATGCCTAATAATAATCTCTCCCCAAAAAACACACAATAATAACAATTGGTCATTTCAATCCACGACTGTTTGAGGGACACTGCTGTGCGCAATTGGCTGCCGAGTTTCGCCCATAAATATACAGTCAATTCACTTTACACTATATTCTGTGAAATGCTTTGAGACATCGATAAGATGTGAAAAGCACCAAATCAAACGCAAGGATTCTTCTTCTCATTATTATTATTTTTATCCAGTGGTGTAGCTGAAATGCAAGAGAATCCACTCTCTTAAATATCAGATCGTTTGTAAGCTCTGAGGAGAAACAGTGTAGTGTGTTAGCCATCAATCTTAACCATCTTAAGATATTGAAATGGTGTTCACCTTTCAGATATCACTCTGACCATTCGGGACATCACGAGCATCAAATCCAGACAGAAAGGCCTTACCAGGAAAGCAAAGAAAAGGGATGTGGCATCATGCTTGGACGTGACAGATGGCAATGGAGGTGATGAGGACAAGTATTCAGGCAGGAGATTTTCTCCTAGGAAGGCTGGAGATAGGGGAATGGGGGTGAGGAATGAAGAGTCTGAGGAGGAAGAGTTTGAGGAGGGAGGCTATGAAGATGTTGAGCAGAGCGTGAGGAAGGAGGATGTACCAGATGGAAGTCAGATCAGCAAGGTTTATGGGGCGTTGTATAACATGGTGAGGGACAGGATGAGGAGACACAGAGTACCTGTGGCACCCAGAGTGGACTACTACACCAAAGGTCACTATGTACTGGTGAGCGGAGATGCCAGTTACTTGGACCCTTTCTTCTGCACAATGACACCTTCACGAAGTGAAGTGACCATCACTATCCCTGAGCAACCCTTTCCTGCTGCTATACAACCCGATCCGCTGCCTGTACTGCCCGACCCCCACAGCACGGGAGGGAGCGACGATGGAGGCAGCGACGAAAATGAGGAGTCTGAGATGGAGAGGAAGAAGAGGGACAAGGATAGGTATGGAGGGAAACAGTGCGACGATTGGAAGAAACCACTGGATGACGACAAGCCCATCCTGCCATCGCCTCCACCGTTCATGCCGTCCCCTCCCCCAACCCCTCCCCCACCCCAGCCAGAACCCTCTGGGTTCCTGGATCCCGAGCCAGCTCCTTTCAGGACACCATATTGTGTGCCATATCCCAAGCCCAACCCTCCCAAAAAATGGGGCTCCAGTGATGATCCCTCCAGTGACAGGGAACCAGGAGAAAGGGAACCAGGAGAAAGCGAACCAGGGGACAGGGAGCCAGGGGACAGGAAACACGTGGACAGGGAACAAGGTGACAGAAAGCAAGGGGACAAAGACAAGGTCAAAGACAGCGAACCTCCAACACAACCTCTGTCATCTTCCTGCATCAACCTGCCCAGGTACAGGCACTTCGAGAAGGTGGAGGTGCTTGAGACCCTCGAGACCCTCACGGATGACAGAGTCCGAGAATACGAGGAAATCTCCACCACCCTGGAGACCACAGTGGAAAAAAGGTGCAAGGAACCCGGGCCAAAGAGGACCTGAACCACACGCCTACGCCGTGGCTTGAGTTCATTCTGCCTTGACACACTGTGTTGTCGTTTAAGGAAGCCAAAAAAATCCTTAAAAAAAGGAAGACGGTGAAGTTGGAAGTTGTTTTCGATAGCGGATTGATATTGAAACCCACCCCTGGACCCTCCGATGTATAACACTGCTTGACACTGAAATATGTGCTATTTAGGAAATGACTAGCAGCTTTTCCAATGGTCTTATCCTCTCTCATGGGGGTGGGGGTGGTGGGGGGGGTAGTGGGGTAAGTGAGGTTTCTTCGGAGCTGATTTGGCTCCAAGGTGACATGTTGGGTCCAGGAACAGAATGTGGGAGTCGATGCCACCTTCTCTGGCAGTCTCGGTAGTCTGGTTCCTGAGCCAGGCAGGTGTGCGGTATTCCAGGGCACTGCTGATGACAGCACAGCCAGCCTGGCTGATCAGCAGCACTTAGAAGGGCAGACAGTTAATGTGGGTTATATGAAGACAGTGGTGATTAGGGAACTTTTGTGTAATTTCAATAATAGTTCAGAGCCCAGCATGATCTTACGTAACTGATGTGCTAACATAGCGTTGGAGAGTAGCATCCAGATTGGTATTTTAAGAAGATTTACAAAATTGAAAGCAATTTTCTACAAAGCCTTCAAGTATAACAGACAGACTCCTTCTAACCACTTATGAGCGTGATGAAGAGGCTGTTTCAAGATGCCTTTATGTATTATCATTGACAAATGCTTATCATGTGGCTTAATTAAATAGGTTTTCCTGATGGATGAGTTTGGTGTTCAAAGAAAGTTACAATAAAGTTGGCCTGCAAAGGCTTCATTGCACTCACGTTCTCCGATATTCATATTTAATGAAGCAACTCTTGTCATTTGTCAAGATATGTTGAGAGAAATTTATTACATACAGTCTACAGCACGACTAATCTGTGCTGATGTTTGTACTCCTTATAAACCTTCGTCCCTCCCTCCTAATTTCTCGTCTTTTATTCCAATGTCGCTAGCTTAAAATCATTTTTTAAGTTACTTTCAATTGAAGCAGCCAGTTATTGGAGTCAAGAATTCATATTGGTAATCACATTGCAATAAGTCTCATCAGAATATTTAGTTCCTTACTCACTTTGGTTTCTCCCATTCCATCCCCTCACTCCAACCCCCACCCCCCCACGCACTCCGCCTCTCACTCTCCCCACTTTGACCCAATTTAGCCCTCCCATTCAGTATCCCCACACTGCACCCTCCACTCTACCTCCCCACCCTGCACCCCAAGCTTCGCTCCCCCCAACTCCACACTGACTCGACCCACCACTCCTTACTGCCACCTCACTCCCCATACTCTACCCGCACACTCCACTCCCCCACTCCACGCTGACTCCACCCAGCACTCCTCACTGCCCCCCCACTCCCCACACTCCACTCATGCATTCTATTCCCCACAGCCCCTCCCACTCCGATTCACCTACTTCTCCACTCACACTCAGTTCCATCATTTGTTTACTCGCTCCCCTGTGAGTAGTTTTTGTGTATGTTGCCCACTACGCATCCCAAATGTATTTCAGGCACATTTTCTCCACTTCTCATCGATAATTGTGGCACATCACCAGTTGAAAACCGGTTGCTGTATTCGCTTACATAGGAGCACTCCACAGGCAAACCTAATGCAAGTTCTGTTTTGTAAATGCTCAGACATTTTGACATGGTAAGCCCCTATATTTAATGAAAGTGTATTAAATTTAGATTCAATGTACCTAACCTCTGTCCCTTGACGCTTGCGTCTCCTCCTACCACCCATCACTTGTCAACCCTTCCGTTTATCTGACTTCAAGACCCTCCTTAAAACTTGCCTCTTTGACAGTGCCTATGGTCACCAGTGCCTATACCTTTTCCTCTTGCCCCTTCCCTTACCTCCTTCAAGGCCCGACTCAAGACCTTCCTCTTAAACAGTGCCTTCAGCCACCCTCCCACTCCACTTACCCTCCACCCCTGTTGATTCCAACCTCCAGCTTGGGTGCAAACCCTTAAACTGTCCAGCGCTTTGGGTCGTCGTTCTTGTGTGAAAGGCATGGTATAAATGTCATTTTTGTTGTAATTTTATTCCAACGCATGCCTTTTCTTAGGTCCCATCTGCCTTGTGATTTAGGTGGATGTTAAAGGATCAGGAAAGTGGAGCATCTCCCAGTTGTCCTGAATTAACATCCTCCCTCAATGACTCCAATCATCTCTGGTCAATTGACAGACCAACTCATTGCTGCTTGTGGGTCACTGCTGGAGCAAACTGGCTGCTGAGGTTGATAGTATTATAATATTCACTTAATTTCTAATTATTCCTAAAGCACTTTTTCATTCTCAATGCAAATTGGCAGTGGGGGTGGGGTGGGGGGGTCAGCACAAGTGAAAGTAGCTTCTGTGCTGATATGTTGTTAAATCGCAGCATAGGAATTAATTTTTACACTAACTGCCCATATAACAATTTTACACCCTACTTACCCAGGCAAAACTAATAATAGGATTTACTGTGAAGTGTGGTGATTGCATGCAGCACTTTAAAGTCTGAACTTAATGGAGAATCAATGTGCCTCCTGTGACCTGTGGGGTGGGGCTCAAATTCATCTGTGTCCTCCATGCCACTGGGCTGCTGATGTCAGAGCTGTGATGTAAAGAATAACAACTTGCATTTATATAGCAGCCATCGATCGATTGACCGACCGACCGACCCATCAATCAATCAATCAATCAATCAAAACTTACATTTATATAACGCCTTTCATGTCGAGAGGACATCTCAAGGTGCTTCACATAGGCATCTCATAGCGCTTGATAGTGGCAGAGCATGATGCCAAGCCAGGGGCTGATGTGTGTGTGTGTATATATGTGTTTGTGTATGTGTGATTGTAGGCTTGGTCGAAGCGGAATGTCTTGAGGCTCGACCTGAAGATGGAGAAGGATGGGCAAAGCTGAGGGATTGAGGGAGAGAGTTCCATCAGTTTGGGACATATGGGCAAAAAAGTGCAGTCGCTGGTCGTGGAACGGAGGGACAAGAAAGGGGTTTGTGCACGCTGCCCCTATATGTCTGTCCCCCACCCTCTCAACAATAGTCATGATTTGTGTTTGCAGCACATTACTAAGCATCAATTGGCTGCCACGTTCACCTACCGAAATAATAGGGTCCGGCGATATATCGATATATCGCTAAAACCCGATATAATTTTCATATCGATACGCCAATCTGGCATTTTTATAATATCGATATCGAAAAATCGATATATCGAGGGAAAAAATCGGAATGCCGTACACTGACCTACAAGACCCAGAATGCTCATCTCTATACACAATGCACAGACCGAGGTGCAAAGCCGCCATATTGTATTCGTAGTACTTGAATACAATATACAGTTTGCAAGGGGTGGTGTGGGGGGGGGGGGCGGGAGAGAGATGGCGGGGCGGGGGGTCGGAGAGAGGGACGGCGGTGGTGGGGGAGTCGGAGAGAGGGACGGCGGCAGGTGGGGGGAGGGGAGAGACGGGGTGGATATGATAATATACAGATAGATAGAGATGGGGTGGATGTGAGAGAGGAGAGAGACACAGAGACACAGACAGAAAAACACAGAGATGGAGAGAGTGAGTGTGAGAGACACAGAGAGAGAAATATATTTACCTCCTGAGGAGATAGGCCCCGAATGCGCGCGCACCCCGAATGCTCGCGCATCCCGAATGCGCGCATATGCACAGTACGAAAACCCCCAAAATATCGATATTTCGGTATATCTCGATATGAACCCATCGATATATCTAAATCAGAAAATTTCCATATCGACGGACCCTTCGAAATAATAATAATAATAATTTCTTGCATTTGAAATAACGATTTTTCACGTCTTCTAGACGTCTCAAAGTGCTACACAAAATATACTGTAAAGTGAACTGACACTATATTTGTGGGAAAAACATGGCAGCCAATCCACAGTCACTACACTTTGCAGTTGCTCTGGGTACTATAACAAAACTTGCATTTATATAGCTGATTTCACATAGGATAACGTTTCAAAGAGTACATTTTAAAGATGCCAAGCAAGAAAGAGGCAGAGGGGAAAGAGGGAGGAAACCATAGGCATGGTAGAAGAGGTAGTTAGAGAGAAGTGGAGAAGGAGGGTTAGAAGAAGGACGACATGATTCTTGCCTGAGGATAGTATGACTTACTGCAATACCTTAATTACTAAAATCAATAGTCTGCACAGATCAAGGAATGAACCTTGTACTTTCTTGATCTGCCTGGATCACACTGCATTTAGCCACCAATTGATTTTTGATTTCCTTGAAAGAGTGGTTGTCTCCCAGCTCCGCTCTTTCCTCTCAACTCACTCATTTCTTGAACCCCTCCAATCAGGTTTCCGCCCTATCCACAGCACAGAAACTGCCCTGGTCAAGGTCACAAATGACATCCTAACCGCCTGTGACCAGGGCTCCCTCTGCCTCCTCGTCCTCCTTGACCTGTCTGCTGCGTTCGACACAGTCGATCACACCATTCTCCTTCAACGTCTTTCCTCCCACCTCAACCTTCAAGGCACAGTCCTTGACTGGTTCCACTCTTATTTGACCCACCGTTTACATTTTGTTTCTTCCAATGGTTTTTCTTCAAACCCCCGCACAGTTTCTCACGGCGTCCCTCAGGGCTCTGTCCTCGGTCCCCTCCTTTTCACCCTTTACATGCTCCCTCTGGGCGACGTCATCCGCAAACATGGGGTAAATTTCCACATGTATGCGGATGACACCCAGTTGTACCTTTCTGCCTCATCCCTCAACCCCCAGACCATCGATGTTCTGACAGCATGTCTGTCCGACATCGAGTCGTGGACGAGGGACAACATTTTGCAATTGAACGTGAGTAAGACTGAGGCCCTCCTGATTGGCTCAAGCCAGCGCCTCCGCACATCGGGCGCTGCCAGCCTCAACATCCAAGGCTGCACTCTCCACCTCACAAAGTCAATCAGGAACCTCGGCATCATGTTCGATCAAAAGCTTTCCTTCCTCCCCCACATCCGCGCCTTGACCGGCACCGCTTATTTCCACCTGCGCAACATTGCCAGGCTCCGCAACTATCTTACCCCCCGCGCTGCCGAAACACTCGTGCATGCATACATCACCTCACGGCTGGACCACAGAAATTCTCTCCTTGTCGGCCTCCCCAGTTCCTCCATTCACAGGCTGCAGGCCATCCAAAACTCTGCAGCCCGTGTACTATCCCGCACCCGCCTCCGCGACCACATAACCCCCACCCTCGCCCGTCTCCACTGGCTCCCCATCCTCCAGAGGATCGAGTTCAAGATCCTCGTCCTCACCTACAAGGCCTTACACGGCCTTGCCCCACCCTATTTAACCAATCTACTCTCCCCCTACACGCCCACCCGGACCCTCCGTTCAACAGGACTTGGCCTGCTCCAAGCCCCCCGCCCGAACCGCCCCACCATCGGAGGCCAGGCCTTCAGTTTCCACCCTATGGAATGCCATCCCTCAATCCCTCCGTTTCGTCTCTTCCCTTTCCTCTTTCAAGGCCGGTTTGAAGACTTTCCTCTTCGATCGTGCCTTTTGTTCCACCCCGAACTCTTTTACCTCCCCTTCGTGTTTCACCCCTTCCCAAACACTCCCCTCCCAGCTCGGGTCACACGCCTCCTGTGCAGCGCCTTGGGACGTCCTTCCTCCCGACGTGAAAGGCGCTCTGTAAATGTAATTTGTTGTTGTTGTTGATTTGGGAGGAATTTCTTTTTGCTCAGAAGGACACAACAAATTACATTTGTATAGCACCTTTCACGTTGTGTGGACATCCTAAGGAACTGGACGGTCAAGGATTTGTACCTGAGCTAGGGTTTCGGAGCGGTCAAGGGTGGGGATAGGAGAGTGACCTAAATTACATTTCACCACAAAACAACTTGCCAATATTATGGTTGCTGTATTTACCTGCAGCAATACAACAGGGAACCAACAGCACTCTGTGTCATTATTTTTACTAGGATACCCTTCAGTTCTTCCCACTCAGCTCCTGTTAACCCTATAGTCAAAGTCCCATGGTCCGAGCTGGATAAGCAGCAGGAAAGCTTGCCAGACAGCAATATCAATGGCAAGCTATGCAGTTTTAAGTGGTTAGACTCCAGCAGTACATCACCGTACACACTTGTAGATATCAACTGATATGTCACTCAACCGATGACTGTTTATGGGACACTACTGTGTGTAACTGGCTGCCGTGTTTTGCCCACAAAATACACAGTCATTCCAGTGCACAATATAGTCTGTGAAGCCCTTTGAGACGTCGCCACAACGCGATATAGTGCTATATCAAATGGAAGGATTATTATTATTAAAGCGTAGTCTTTTAACGCACACTCATGGCTTGAAAATTATTGTGAAGGATTACCTAGTTGAGGGAAGTGGAGGAGGAATAAAGGAAACTTTGTGTGATGTATTGAACAGTGCGCAGGTGGATGTTAAATGCTTTGAGTGAATCAGCTGTTGAAAGCTTTTTCAGCCAACTTTTCAATATGTCTAGATGACATATCTCAGCTTGGTTAAGCCTGAAAAGAAGAAAATTCTCGAACCATTGGCTGTAATTTGAAAACACTGTTGTCTTTGTTTATATTATATATATTTCTATAATATATATAAACATTTCTCACAAAATATTAAAGAAAAACTGCTCTGTTTGCAAGATATTACCTTTAAATTTCACACCAAAAGTCCTTTTACATTCACAAACTGTGCGTAACATCTGTAGAACTAACATGTATTGGTGTGTGTGGAAAAAACCCCAAAACAATTGTGCTAAGGTAAAACACAATTTGTGGGCTGACAATACAGTAATAGGAGACAGTGGGTTTAAGAACACAGTGTGGCAACTTTGCTACGAGAAACATTAAATCCAGCGGTTTGAAGTCACAAAGCGGTTACAATGTAGGAATCAGTAGTGGGAAGAGAGGGAGAGGAGAGTGAGAGAGAGGGAGAGGAGGGAGAGAGGAGTGAGGGAGAGGGGAGAGATTGAGAGAGGAGGAGAGAGGTGGGTGGGAAAAGACAGACATGCAGCGTTTAATAAGGTTAATTTGCCTTCAACAGGCTCTTCAGACTTCGCTCCACCGCCTCATCCAATTCCTCCTCCAGCTCCTCCTTCTTCGACATGGCCAGTTTGGATTGGTAATCTCTCACTATTTGGTCTATGTAAGGGGCGCTCTGAGTCCCGTGAAGCATGAGGGTCCATTCCTTGAGCACTCCCTCCTGCGCAGTGCCCCCCGTGAAGCCCACCTCCAGGGTCCATGTCCCCCTGGGGTCCTCCCCCCACGTGTGAGTAGTCATGAAGGGCCATTTGTCGAAACCCACCTTGGAGTCGTCATCCCTGGGTCTGCGGCTCAGCAGGATGGACTTGGTGCCGGTGGGTGATGTCATGTTCAGGTTTAGGTCTCCCCGCCGGGTAGAGTTGACTGTGATCACAGCCTGTACGTGCTCCAGATAGCGAACAAAGTTGGCTTTCCCTTCGCAAGCATCGGTGGCTATCGTCAGAACCAACTTGTCTCCCGATGAGATTGTCCTGTCGAGAGAAAGGCACAGGTGAATTTTCACAAGATCCTTTTGCGCAGGCGTGGAGTCCTGTGGCGTAGTGGTTAGAACACTCGTTTTGCAAGCGAGAGGACCCATGTTCAATTTCTGGGTGGGGCCAAACCTTAGGCAAGTTTCCACGTTTCACCGACAAATATACAGTCAATTCACTTTACAATATATTCTGTGAAGCGCTTTGAGATGTCTGTAAGACGTGAAAAATGCTATATCAAATGCAAGGATTATTATAATATAAAAATATAGGATTATTATTATTAAGATTGGCTCAGATAAAGAAGAAAGCTCTTCAGCCCATCCTACGCTATAGGATCGCATACCTCCAGAAAACCCACCCCATCATCATAGCATCAAGCTGCTTTATAAGTGAGTCCAGGGACCCAGCCTCAACCACCCTTCTTGAGAACCACACTCTGAGCAAAGAAAGATTTCCAGGTTATCCTGAAATTGTCCTTGGTAATTCTAAACCTGTGTTCTCTTTTTCTACTGTCTTGGTTCTGCCACTGTTAATCACTCCGAGAAACTCCCTGCAGCATGAAGGGCGTTGTATAAACGCAGGTTTCCTGTTATTGATTTGTCAAAATAGCGCAGCATTCCTGTTTGCCTTGTTTATTGATGTCTCACACTATTTTGATATGCAGGTACTGAGCGATGAATACAATACAATTTGCATTTCTATAACCGTGCCTTTTGCACAGTAATCTGCCACTGCAGTTATGCAAGAGTGATTTAGAGATTTATTGCCTGATCACCCACCCTCCTCTCCTCATAATAAAATCTCCCTAGCGTCATGTAACCCGACAGCCTCTTAACTTGTGTCCAAGACCTGGATGCAAAGAGCAAAAGGCATCTTTGTCATCAAAGTCAATGGGACACAAAAATAACAACAACAATAATCCTTGCATTTGATGCAGCGTCTTACCACATCATTGAGACATCTCAAAGTGCTTCACAGAATGTATTGAAAAGTCAATTGAATGCAAATTATTTGGCAGAAACGCGGCAGCCAAACGCGTTCAGCAGAGTCCCATAAACAGACGTGGATTGAGTTACCAAATTATTATGATATAGTTTTTGAAGGGATTATTACCCCTTCAAAGGAAAGCTATTCGACAATCCACCAACAACTGCGTTCCTACTTACTGCTAAGTAAACAGAGGTGTGTGGAATAAGGAAACTTACCTAAATTGTGCTCGGATGTGAAATTAAATACTTGTCAAACTGTATAAAAAAAGAAATCTCTGGACAGCCATAAATCTACAAACTCAAGACAAGTTAATCAGAACTACATACACTATGTTATACTCCACCTACGCGGAATCATGACATTAACAGCACTTTGTAGTATCAATTTAAAATTGTCCTCCCACTCCAAGCCTGGGGAATCCTTCAACATGATATATGACAATGAATAGTACAGTCAAATAATTTCTGTTTCCCCAAGAAATGTGCATCAGCCATATTCAATCGTGGGAGTGAGGAGCAATCAAAACAAAGTAAGGCTCTTCAATCTCGGAAGAAGACGCCTCCAAGAGAACTTTGTGGAAGTATGAAATACTTTAAATGTGATTGAGGAAGTAAACTGAGAACAATCATTGTGGATTCATCTAACAGCAGAACAGACGTGAGAAACTGGGATTGTCCTCCTTAGAACGGAGGAGGTTAAGGCAATATTTAATAGAGGTGTTCAAAATTATGAGGGGTTTTGATACAATAAGAAAAAGAAAATGTGTCCACTGGAATGCTCTGCCTGAAAGGGTGGTGGGGGAATTGGATATTTACTTGAAGGCAATTTTGCAAGGCTAAGGGGAAAGAGCAGTGGGTGGGATAGTTCTTTCAAAGAGCCACACAGGCACAATGAGCTGAATGGCCTCCTTCTGTGCTATAGGATTCTATGAAATTGGCAATGAGATAGTTCCTCCTAAATTCTCTTTTGGATCCTCCAGTCGCTATCTTTCATGTTTCACCCCAAAATATACAGTCAATTAATTTTACAGTATATTCTTTGAAGTGCTTTAAGACATCTAGAAGACATGAAAAGCTCTATATCAAATGCAAGGATGATTATTATTATTATCTTTCAAAGACCCAGCACAGACACAATTGCCCGAATAGCCATATTTTGAGTCGTAAATTTCCATGGTTCTACACATTAGTATTTCTTTACCCAGAGAGCAATTTAAAAACAAGTGATGCTATGATAGGAAAACGATAATGATAATAATAATAATAATAATAATAAATTCAGTCCCAGCCTGGTACAGCAGGTAGCAAATGCCTCTCTGAGTCAAAAGGCTGTGGGTTAAGACACCAGATCAGGACTTTGAGCTCACATAATTTAGGCTGATAATGGGAGAGATGAGACATTCAACTGAGATACCATCCACCTATTCAGGTGGACAGTTTCTCACGGCGTCCCTCAGGGCTCTGTTTTAGGCCCTCTCCTTTTCACCCTTTACATGCTCCCACTGGGCGATGTCATCCGCAAACATGGGATAAATTTCCACATGTATGCGGACGACACCCAGCTGTACCTTTCTGCCTCATCCCTCAACCCCCGGACCATCGATGTTCTGACAGCATGTCTGTCCGACATTGAGTCCTGGACGAGGGACAACTTCCTGCAATTGAACGTGAGTAAGACCGAGGCCCTCCTGATCGGCTCAAGCCAGCGCCTCCGCACATCGGGCGCTGCCAGCCTCAACATCCAAGGCTGTACTCTCCACCTCACAAAGCCAATCAGGAACCTCGGCATCATGTTCGATCAAAAACTTTCCTTCCTCCCCCACATCCGTGCCTTGACCGGCACCGTTTATTTCCACCTGCGCAACATTGCCAGGCTCCGCAACTATCCTACCCCCCGCGCTGCCGAAACACTCGTGCACGCATACATCACCTCGAGGCTGGACTACAGAAATTCTCTCCTTGTCGGCCTCCATTCACAGGCTGCAGGTCATCCAAAACTCTGCAGCCCGTGTATTATCCCGCACCCGCCTCCGCGACCATATAACCCCCACCCTCGCCCGTCTCCATTGGCTCCCCATTCTCCAGAGGATTGAGTTCAAGATCCTCGTCCTCACCTTCAAGGCCTTGCACGGCCTTGCCCCGCCCTATTTAACCAATCTACTTTCCCCCTACAAGCCCACCCAGACCCTCCGTTCAACAGGACTTGGCCTGCTCCAAGCCCCCCGCCCGAACCGCCCCACCATCGGAGGCCGGGCCTTCAGTTTCTCCACTCCCACCCTATGGAATGCCATCCCTCAATCCCTCCGTCTCGTTTCTTCCCTTTCCTCTTTCAAGGCCGGTTTGAAGACTTTCCTCTTCGACCGCGCCTTTTGTTCCACCCCGAATTTTTCGACCTCCCCTTCGTGTTTCACCCCTTCCCAAACACTCCCCTCTCAGCTCGGGTAACACGCCTCCTGTGCAGCGCCTTGGGACGTCCTCCCGACCTGAAAGGCGCTCTATAAATGTAATTTGTTGTTGTTGTTGTTGTTGACATTAACATTCCTGTGACACCACTTGAAGAGAGAAGGGAGTTTCTCCCGGTGTCCTGGCCAACAATACCCCAAATAAAATGAGTCTTCGTGGCTGTTTGTAGGGTATTGCTGCGCACAAATTGACTGCTGTGTTCATCTACAAAATACACATTCACTAAATTTTACAGTAATTCCTGTGAACCATTGTGTGACGTCTTCTTGAGGTGAAAGGCGCTATTTGAGATGCAATGCTTATCATTATCTCTGTATGGAGTTTTCCCTTAGGTGTTTTCTGTTTCACGGAAGGGCTTCTGGCAGTGAGTTTGGTTAACTCACCAAGACCCCGATACATACATTCATAACATCCAGGATCGACCACACAAACTTCCTGCTTGTTGGCTTCAACAACTCCTCCTTTCACAGGCTGCAGATCATCTAGAACTCTGTAGCCCATGTCCTCTCCTGCACCAGTCTCCATGACTCTCTCACCCTCATCCTTGCCTGACTTCACTGGCTTCCTATCATACAGAGGATACAGTTCAAGAATCTCACGCTCACTTTCAAAGCCCTCCATGGCCTCGTTCCCCACACCCTCCGATCTCCTTGCCCCCTACCAGACTGCCTGCCCCCTCTGCTCAGAGGTCTCTGGCCTGCTTCGCATCCCTCGACCTCGCTTCACAATTGGCGGGCGGGCCTTCAGTCACTCTTCCCCCCACCTTCTGGAACTCCACCCCGCAGTCCCTTCATCTCACACCCTCGCTTGCCTCCTTCAAGACCCTCTCTTCAACCGTGCCTTTGGTCACATTCCTTAGCATCACCCAGCCCACCACCTTCCCCGATTTCAACCCTCAGCTCGTGTCCAAAACCTTGGGATGACCTACTGACGTGAAAGGCGTTGTACAAGTGTAATTTGTTTTGATGTTTATCCTTGTGATATTAAATTTTCCATGGAGAAAATGCATTTAAACTGGGCAGGAATACTGTAAGTGGATGGTACTTACTGCGGCTCCTGAATCGATCCTGCAATACAGTGGAACCTCTCGGGAACCGTTTTCCAATCTTTCGCCATCTTAACCATAGCCCCTGCGTCCAGCACCCCATAACCAAAGAGGTGGTTGAATTCCAGGCCCACGCCGTTCCTTCTCCACTTGTGCACCTCATCATGGAGCTGGTTACGTTTGGATGTCAGCACGCTGAGATGCTGTATATCTCTCCACGTCAGGTTTGGACTGAGAAACAGGAGATGGAGGGAGGTGAGAGACATAGGAATGTAGGAGTAGGAGCTATTATTATTACTATTAGCCAATCAGCCCCTCGAGCCTGCTCGGCCATTCTACTGAATCATAGCTGATCTGTACCTCAACTCCAAATACCATATCCTTTGATACCCTGAACTATAACAATCTATCCACATTAGTCTTGAATATCTTAATTGATCCAGCATCCACAGGCTTTTGGGGGAGGAAGAGAGTTCCAGATTTCCACTACCGGTTGTGTGTGGAAAAAGTGCTTCCTGATTTCACCCCTAAATGGCCTGGCTTTTGTGTTAAGTTATGGCCCTTGTTCTGGATTCCCACATCAGAAGAAACAGTTTATCTGTATCTACACTATCAAATGACCCTTTATCATTTTCAGCACAATTAGATTGATCCTCAACCTACTAAACTCAAGGGAATACAAGCCAATTTTATGCAAACTGTCCTCATAATTTAACTGTTTAAGCCCTGGTATCATTCTGGTACATCTCCACGGCATCCCCTCCAGGGCCAATATATCTTTTCTGAGGTACAAAGCCCAAAACTGAACACAGTTCTCCAGATGTGGTTTGACCAAGGCACTGTACAACTGAGACAGCATACATCCATGTTAATCAGCGGGTAACCAGGATTATACAATTATAAAGGATCCTGCAGCTCAGTGGTTAGAGCACTCGCCTTACAAGCGTAGACCTGTGTTCAAATCCAGGCAGGTCAGGGCAAAACCTTGGGCAACTTTCCTTACTCCACACTGCCTAATAATAATCCCTCAAAAAAAAAAAAAAAAAATTAAAAATTGGTCATTTCAATCCACGACTGTTTGTGAGACTGCTGTATGCAATTGGTTGCCACATTTAGCCCACAAATATTCAGTCAATTCACTTTACAGTACATTCTGTGAAGCGCTTTGAGACATCTAGAAGATGTGAAAAGCACTATATCAAATGCAAGGATTATTATTATTATTAGTAAAGTTAAATTGTTGTAGTGCCTCATCACGTCGGGAAGTACTGTAAAGTGGATTGACTATATTTTGTGAGCGAAATGCCATAAAAAGACACAATGTCATAAAAGATTATATAGGAACTGCATTGAGAGGAGCTCGACTGGAACAACATTAAGTTACGGTGCTGAGACCACATACAGGCATTTCCGTACTTGTTACGACCAATGTTAACTGACCATCTGAGTGGCAGTGGCATTTGGGATTGTAACACGGAGAAAATCATCCTGAAAGCTTTTCATCAGTGGAGTACTGTAGCTCAGTCATTAGAGCACAATAAGGTTCTATATTAAATGCAAGGATTATTATTATTAGTAGTAGTAGTACCCCTAGCCCCACCCCATCTGAAGAAAATAACTGATTCATAGATGCACATTGCATCTTACTAAGCCAGTCTGGAAATTTGGCGTCTTATTTGAAGCTCAAAAATCCTTTCTACCCCACATCCGTGCCATGACCTGCTCTGCCTTCCCCCACCTCCGCAACATTGCCAGGCTCCGACACTGTCAGACCGCTGGCCGCCGAAACTCTCATGCATGCATTCATAACATCCAGGCTTGATTATGCAAACTCCTTCAGATTGTGTGTCAACGTTTTGGGTCCATGACCCTTCATCAGAAGACCCTTCTCTTGGAGCCAAAAGGTTGACTCACTTTCCTTTCTCCATAGACACTGCCTGACTTGCTGAGTGTTCCCAGCGATTTCTGTTTTACTTTCAGACTTCCAGCATTGGCAGTATTTCATGTTTTTATTTATGCATACTCCTTGTTTGTCAGCCTCCCCAACTTCTCCCTTCACAGGCTGCAGATCATCCAGATCTCTGTAGCTCATGTCCTCTGCTGCTCTAGACTCTGTGACCATATCATCCCCACTCTTGCCACTGGCTTCCCATCACACAGACGATAAAGATCAAGATCCTGGTCCTCGCATTCAAAGTCCTTCATGTTCTTGTTCCCCTCTATCTCTGTGACCTCCTAAGCCTCTACCTTTTTTCACCGCTTGCTGGGCTCCAACCTACTTCGCTTCCCCTGCCTCACCTGCCCCATCATTAATGGGCGGTCCGTCAGCCATTCTGCCCCCACCCTTCGGAACTCCATCCCACAGTCCCCCTGTCTCGCCCCACCTTTTGCCTCCTGTAAAAACCACCTCAAGGCCCTCCTCTTTGATCGTGCTTTTAATGAATCTCCTTCCCCTCCTGCCGTCCACCATCCCCAATCCTTACCCCCAGCTCAGGTCCGGAATATTGTCTGTCCAGCGCCTCGGGACATCCTCCCAATGCGAAAGGCACTTTACAAATGTAATTTTGTTGTTTATTGTTGTTGGTACGTACTTGGCTTCCAAAGTCAAAGCAAACACACCAGCAGCCTCCGGCGCCGCCGCGGAGGTCCCTGAATGCCGCAGAGTACAGTTTCCGTACAAGTCAGTCGTCGCCTGAATAGACGAGAGATTTACATTTAATCACACCGTCTCCTGAAATAAGCTGCTTTCCCCATCATACACTCACTCAAAGATAGGTTTCTACCATCCAGCCCCTCTCTTTAATTCAGCCCAGATTCCCACCACCAACCTCCCTCCCTCCCTCCCTCCCTCCCCCGCTCCCTATTATCCTACTTTTGGGCATTGTTCCTCCCCTAAGCCTTCCTCCACTTTGCCATCCCTCTTCTGGTTCCATTGCCTCCGCAGCTCCAGCCATCCTCAGCTCACTCACCCACTCAGCAGTGGAAAACTCTTATAGACATCATCCCCACTCTCTCTGACTCTCCCAACTGTGTATGATTAGCATTCAGAAACAACAAATTGCATTTATACAGCACTTTTCACATCCTGAGAATGTCTCAACATGCTGAACAGGGAAGGATTTGCACCCAAGCTATGGGGTTAGGATCAGGAGGGCTGGAAAGCAGGTTGGGAGGAGGTAGAAAGGGTGTCCAAAGGCACTGTCGAAATATCATGAGACAAGCCTTGAAAGAGACAAGAAAGAGGGAGAGACAAAAAGACTGTGGGATGGAGTTCCAAAGGGTGGGGGAATAGTGCAGGCCTGAGGGCGTGGACCAGAGGTATGGGGTTAGCAGGTCACAGTGATAGGGAGGAGTAGGTTAGAGACAGCCTGCAATTGTCAAGCGATCTGAAAACTGGTCCATCATAGGGATTCAACAACAACAGCAATAACTTGTATATAGCACACTTCACATGGGGCATCTCAGAGCGCTATAACAGTGGCCGAACCTGACGCCTAACGAAGGGAAATTGAGGGCAAGGTGGAGAAATTAGGGAGAGAGTTCCAAAGGTTTGGGGAGTATTGGCTGGTCGGACAGGATAGGAAGGACGGATAGAGCAGAGATGTCTGGCACGCACCACGCCGGCCTCGGGGTTCCTCTTCCTCCCATTGCTGAACGTGGAGGCGAGCGTGGAGGAGCAGCTCTCATCATAGAGTGCGGTCCTGCCATCATTAATGGCTGAGTTGATGGAGATGGTCCACATGCTCGAGGCATAGCCATCGCAGTTACAATCGTCATAGCTGCCACCGTCCCCCGAAGCCCAGACATAGATGCTGCCCTTTCCATTCCGACCCTGGGTATAGAACGTCAAACCATCACATTAGCCAAGAGCTGGATTCAGCCTTCGTACAATAACAATAATAATAATTATCCTGTTTTCTGGCAGAGCATTTCATCACATCATTGCGATGTTTCAAAATACTTCACAGAATATATTGTAAAGTCAATTGATTGCATATTTTGTGGGTGAAACTCAGCAGCCAATTGCGCACATCAGTCCCACAAACAATAATAAATAATAATAAAGCTTGCATTTGATATAGCAGTTTTCACAGAATATGCTGTGTTTTTGTAGGCGAAACGTGGCAGCCATTAGCACACTGCCAGGTTTTGCCCTGTTGGGAATCGAACTCAGGTCTCTCGCTTAGGCGAGAGCTCTTACCACTGAGCTACAGGACTCCAAACAGTCGTGAATGGAATTACACCATTTTGTTTAGTTAAAGCAATCAGAAAGCGATCCACCAATCGATTAACACCCAGTTCCTACTTTCTGCTCGGTAAACAGAGGCGTGTGAAGTAAGGAAGCTTGCCTAATGTTTTGTCTAACCCGGGAATCAAACCTGGGTCCTCTCATTTATGAGGTGAGTGCAGTGTGTAGGAGCCACAATGTTATCCCGTGTTTCTTCCCCGAAACTGGTTTAAACCCAGGAATCACAAGTTAACCTTACCTTATTCACACCATCAGCCATGGCCTGCAGTGTCAGCTCACGAGGTCCATCCACAGTCTTGCCGTCGTCAGTCGGACCCCAGCTGGCACTGTAGATGTCAATAATCTGAGGCATGTGACTGATAGAAGAAGCTTCTATGATGTCAGTCATGAATGGCTGGTCCAACATACGGATGCCTGTAACATGTTACAGATGATATGAAAGAGACTTTCTTTCCTTATTTTAACATATACAGAGAGGAATATAAATTCAGTTACTTTTTTATACCAGCAGGCAATTGTTTTGAAAGGAAGTTCATTCATTGAGCACCAGGGCAATAACAGCCTCCTTTTCATATCACACTTGAAGACCTTTCACCTTAGCTAACCTTTGGATGAGACATTAAACTGAAGCCCTGTTTCCCTGCTCTTTTTATGGCTGTTTGTGGGACACTGATGTGCACAAATTGATTGCCACATTTGATCACAAAATACACGGTCTGCATTATACACTGAATTGCTTTGGGACATCCAGTTCTGTAGCTCGATGTTAATGCACTAGCCTCGCAAGCAAAAGATCTGGGTTCAATTCCCAGGCAGGGCGAAATGTTGGGCAAGTTTCCTTACTCCACACGCCTGTTTACTTAGCAGTAAATAGGAACCCAGTTGTAGTTGATTGGTGAATCTCTTTTCCAGGGGTAATAATTCCCTAAAATCAAACAAAAAATTGGTCACTGAACCGACTATGGTTTTTGGGACACTGCTGTGTGCAATTGGCTGCCTCATTTTACCCCCAAAATATACACGTAAATCACTTTACAGTACTGTATATTCTTTGAAATGCTTTGGTAAGTCTCGAAGATAAGATGCTGTATCAAATGCAAGAATTATTATTATTATTAAATACCAAATGTAAATATTAATGTTGCATGCCAGTAGTTTGTCGTAAGTGCTTTGCTGACATTCAGTCATGATTAAATTCTTGCTTTCGTTTTATGTCAGGACTGTTATTATTATTCCACTTCACATTACTTGAGATTAATGTATACAATATGATTGTATGTCATATCCCTGGAAGTCTTCATAACTTCAAGGTCAAAATAATAATAATAATCCTTGAATTTGATATATTTTTCATATTGGAAGAACGCCTCAAAGCGCTTCACAGAATATACCATGAAGTCCAGTGACTGTGTATTTATATAGGCAAACTCAGCAGCCAATTTTCACCCAGCAATGTCCCACAAAAAGCCATGAAGTGAATGACTGATTCTATCTAGGGAATTGGTGGCCAAGACAGTGGGAGAAACTCCCCTTCTCTCTTCATATAGCATCACGGGATCTTTAACATCCACCCAAACCTTGGTACAGCGACTCATTTGAAGGACAGCACCTTACAAAATGCAGCTTGTTCCACTGGGAGCCACGCACTGGAGTGCCAACTTGGAGTATGTGAGTTCAAAGTTTGCAGAATATCAAATTCAATGATAACAATAAATTCACAAGTGGTCTTTGAAGAGAGTTTTTTTAATGTAAGATAAAGTAATTTGCACTAGTAACTGTTCAATGTGCTTCGCTATTATTCAATGCTCCTTAGATGCCTTTACAGAGGTTACATACCTGCCACTTTGGAAGAGTAAGCCACCCCCACACCACAGACATTGTTGTTGGCAACAGCTGACACTTCACCAGCGCATCTAGTCCCATGGCTGTACAGGAAGAACCCACAATAAATAAAAAGTAAATGCAGGAATCGAGAACATGAACAGATAACAGGGACAAAGAGTTATATTACCAGGATGCGCTGAATAAACTTGGTTTCAATTTCCTGGAGTTCAGAAGGTTCAGAGGTGATATCATTGAGGTGTTTAATTGAGGTAATAAGGTCAATACAGAGAACATTTCTTCTGGTGGGGGAATCCAGAATAAAGAAGCATAACCTTAAAATTAGAGCTAGGCCATTTAGGAGTGAAATCAGGAAGCATTTTTTCACACAAAAATAGTTGTGGAAATCTGGAACTCTCTTGTCCAAAACCAACAATAACACAACAACAAAATTACAATTATAGAGCACCTTTCAAGTGGGGAGGACATCCCAAGGTGCTGAACAGTTAGGTAGATACACTGTGGATGCTGGATGAATTGAGGGATATGGAGTTCAGGCAGGTAAATAAAGTTGGGGGACAGATCAGCCATGATCTATTAGAATTGGGCAACACACTTGAGAGACTGAATGGCCAACTCCTGTTCCTATGTGAATCGAGTCTGTCAAAGAACACTCCTGCATAAGAGGTAGCAGATATATTATCCTGGAATATTACCATCCTTTCATTTCTACCCAGAGGGAAGGAGGGTGTGGCGGGGAGGGGGGGGGTGGGGGAGGGGCAAAATTGCGATATTCCCAAACATATTTCTTCCTTATTTCAAGCACATCAACTATGCTTCCAGTCATCCTTTCCCTCCCACCGGCTTCAACTTGCCATGAATAACAGAACCAGAAGCAACAACTCTTCACCCATAGCAAAGAGCAAGGAAACACCTCATTGCAAAACTCTTGTGACCTGGTGGATAATTGGCGGACCTGGCTAGACAAGACACCAGAAAGTTGTAGCCATTTCAAACACTGCCTCCCAAAGAAATGTGTGTGCAGGTTAACACTGCACCTGCCAATGTGCTATTAAAGGTTTCCTTGATGGAACTATATTTCAGAGACAAAATGAATATATCACTAAATAAAGCCACTGAGTGGCACTGATAGCGTAGCATTTTTATAATTTAGCAAGAAAACACACACTCCATAGCCCAGCCAGCCTGCTAATAGCTTCCTGACAGCACTAAGGAACTGGTTCAGCGGGGTATAAATCACCTGTTAAACCAGTCGTCTGTGTAGCGAGGATATGGATAAGGATCATTACTGCTGAAGTCATAGCTGGCCTCTGCATTCTGCAATAAAACAAGAACAGAAACAACATGAAGAACAAACCATAGGTATAATCCGAGCATTTAGAAAAAACATACACCCAATAAATCTGACAAAATGCTGCTTGTCTTTCTTTAATAAAAAAACGCATAATTTTTTAGACATCTCTAGTGTGCAATCAGCCTGCCTTAAATCAGAAAATCTCATTGTAGAAAAATAGCAACATTTTATTTCCACCCCCCTCCGGACTACAAAATATACAATCACCACAATTTACAGTAAATCCTGTGAAGCACTTTGAGAAAAACTTCCAAATGTGAAATGTGAACAGGCAGACGAGAACTCGGTTTAATACCTGATTCAAAGAACAGCACCTGCGACAATGCAGCCCTTCCCAGCACCTCAATAGAATGTTAGCCTTCAAAGTCCCAATGTGAGGCTTTTGATTCAATGGTAAGTGATTACCGACGAACACTTTAACGACCATGAGAGATCTGGGTACTAAACTGACTTAATGTCGGGTTAATACCTAACATAAAGAACAGGCATACACTGCAAAGATACCACCAAAAATGAGACACAAGCTTTATAGCTAATAGATGCCAGAGATATACAAGATTTTAAATTGGATTGAATAATATTCAAAATATTTAATGAAATTCACGGCCGGAAGCATTAATGTATGTTGGAGGAAACTAAGATGTGTACATGAGGGAGATACGAATAGAGCGGTAACAGAGAGGGGAATATGAAAGATGAATTTAAACAACTATACTCTCTAGTCGGGCTGTGCAGCCTGGTTCTGTTATATTGCCCCTAGAACTGCCCGCTCCAAGTACCACTGATTGTTTTCTCCTCACACAGACCTTGGTGACTGATTGCCACTTTAAATGTTCTTCCCATGTTAATGAAGGCCTCATTATACACTGAGTTATTATCAAATACATTTTGAAACAGGCATTAAAATCTGCCTGGCTATAATCTATTTCTAAAACAATTAGACTCTCTTTCTCAGGATCTATTCCGATAGCGTGACTTAATCAATTTCTGCTCAGGAGAACATTCTTCAAATCCTTTCTGACTAAATATTTCTTGAATCTTTCATTCCTCCCAGCAGTACTTGGACTTTAACCAAATGTTGATTGTTCTTGTGAATTAACTGAAAGCAGCAATTTCTGAGGCTATATACCCATCAAGGAATGGAGGTTTAGGTAACACTAGACATTTTATGGCTCATGAGAATGGCTCATTTTGGTACTGTCTCATGGTCCCTGATGTGTAATTGCATAACACAGTCAATTTGAAATTCTGATTTTTTAAAAATTTAAAACAAGAGTAATTAATGCTCTGCTTTGCTCATTCCAGCAGATTTGCAGGATACTGGGAGAAACTCCCTTTTCTCTACAAATAGTGCCATGGGATCTTTAGCGAACAACTGAACAGGCAGACGGGGACTCGGTTTAACATCTCATCCAAGGATGGCATCTCCAACAATACGTGAATCCCTCTACCGGAGGCAAAGAGTCAACCATGCCCTAACCCCTCAATTCCTTCCATTGTTTGAAATATCTCAATCAAAAAGCACCAAAAGTGACCCAAGTAACACAAGGGGAGGAAATGAAAAGTGACCAACATGTAAATGGGGGTCCAGAAAATAATATTGTATGAGTAGAGCATTCTTCACCAAAGATCAGCATTTCTAAGTGGCATTCGGGTGAATTAATCTCTCAGTCAGATTTGCTGCGAGCAGGTCCGAGTGACAGTGGATCACATATAAACATAGGCTTCAGACTGTAACCTCATCAGCACAAAGCACATTTCCAATCTCATTGCGGTCAAATCTCCAACAGACACTGGCCCTCAGAGGCAGCTAGGCGAATCAGTGAGCAACCGAAGAACAGCAGGAACTGTACAAATTACATTGTCAAAAACAATCCCATGTACCAGATGATTTGTGTCAAACAGAGAGAGATATAAATAATTGCACACTTCAGGAAATAAAAGCTCTGCCCAAACAATTGTAGCCAGATTGCTCTTTTTTTAAAGACATTTTGAGAAGCAATTGGGAGAAAATTGCAATCTTTTCCATCTCCGGGATTTGTTTGGCAAAGTTATTGAAAGTTCGGGACCCAGAACTGATGAACTGCAAATGTCAGTGGGTTTTTTTCCATCGTATGTCTGACACAAACATAAGCGCATCACTGCATAGTCACTACACTTTACTGAACTAATAATAATCCTTGCATTTGATATACAGCTTTACTACAAAATTCAGACGTCTCAAAGTGCTTCACAGAATACAGTATATTGAATTGATGTGAAATTGATGTGTATATTGTGGCCTAAATGCAGCAGTCAATTGCACACAGCAGTGTTCCACAAATAGTCATGGAGTTTTGGGGGGAGGGATTATTCCCCCAAGAAAGCGATCTGCCAATCGATTAACAACCAGGTTCTTATTCCTAGCACAGAAATTGTTTGGTCTCTCGATTGAATGCACTGTCTCAATATAATAATCCTTGCATGTGATATCGCATGTTATCACGGGTTAAGATGTCTCAAAGCACAGGTGGTAAGGGGATTGGGGGGCTTTGAGACATCTCAACAGCATGATATGATGCTATGTCAAATGCGTCTGGTTTTGTTGGGTGCCAGAGGAAATGATTTTCATGCCTTGTTCCTCACTGAACATTCCATGAGTTAGAATCAATGCATTTCATTTCATTGTCTGACACTGATTTCAAAGATCTCATCTCTCCAGTTTTATATGCGTGGACGAGGCAACGTGCCACATTCCATCCATTCCGTTGCCTCAGTCGATTTCCTAGGGTTTTCTACACAATACAGTTGCTATCTCATCATATATATCATTATATATTTGTGGGATATTACTGTGTGCAATTGGCTGTTGCATTCTGTCCACAAAATACAGTGAATTCACTTTACAGTATATTCTGTAAAGCAGTTTGAGCCATCTAGAAGATGTGAAAAGTGCTATATCAAATGCAAGAATTATTATTATTCTATTTCAGCCACAGTTTAGTGTCTGGTCTATGTGAATATTAATACAGTGAAACAGTAATATAAATCTCTTATTTTGTGCTACAAGATCAGAACCTAAACATGTTTTAGCTCTGGAATTTAATTAACCATTAAGTATTAATGACTGACTTCAGCACCCCATTCAAACACTTTGCAAGTTAAAGGAGCGAGCTTCTAGCAATGCAAGAACGTTCACTTCATATTTCCATGTCATTTGGTGTCAGTCTGGCTCATAGTCCCTCCAAAAAAACCACAATAATAAAATTGGTCATTTCAATCCACGACTGTTTGTGGGACACTGCTGTGCGCAATTGACTGTCGCGATTCGCCCACAAATATACAGTCAATTCACTTTACAGTATATTCTGTGAAGCGCTTTGGGACATTGATAAGATGTGGAAAGCGCTATATCAAATGCAAGGATTATTATTATATAGGAGAGAGTGCTACGAAATATGGGTTCAAACCCCCATATCAGCACTTGAAACTCACAGTCTAAGCTAACATTGCAGTGCATTTGCCAGAGATTTCTGATGAGATATTAAACCGAGATCCCATCTATACCTGTTCAGGCAAACGTGAAAGATGCCTTGGCACTATATGAAAAGAGAAGGGAATTTCTCCCAGTGTCCTGGACAAAAATCCACCCAAATAAAAATTGCTATTTCACTTGATAGCTGTGTGTGAGGCATTGCTGTGTGCAAATTAGCTGCTATGTTTGCCTGCACAAAGTATAAGTCACAGTCATTCCTGTGAAGTTCTTTGAGACATACCGTACTCCTGACATGAAATGTGCTAGATGAAAGGTAAAGAATTATTATTAGTTCAGTTGCACAGCCAGTCGAGTCCAGGGTACTTCAGGGCATTGCTGATAACAGACCGGCTGGCCTGGCTAATCGGCAGGATTTGCAGGGGCAGAGTGGCAAGGACTCTTCCTATTTAACTCCAGTTCACCAGTAAGTCAAAGCCATAAGGGGTAGTAGGGTAGTCCCCATTGGACAAGCAGTGGGAATACAAAAGCCACGTGGTTTTAGCTGGTTAAACTCCAACAGCTTCCCAAAGCACACTCTGGCGTCTCCAAGCTTCAGCTCTTACCAACCTGCGTCTAACATTCTCTGGGTTTCGGTAATCGGACAGGTCCCTCTGGGGAGAGAGTGCATGTCCCATTCCAGACACAGGGTACCTTCCATGTGTAGGTGGCAGATACATGTGGAGTCTGTTTGGATACTCTTAAGCACGGTGATAGATTTCGGCATGTATCAGACACTCGGCAGAGCAAAAAACAAACAACAAAACATGACTGGAACAAGATCAGAGGCACAGCATTTCTTAAGAAATTAGAATTTAAGCAGAAATTCGGAAAAAAGTCTTAATTTTATTTTCCCTCAGATCTTTTTTGAGAGCGAAGCCGTTAGATGATGAATAATCTAAAGGCCTCAAAGTGTCTTTCAAGGTGAAATGTTGCACTAAGCATGTCATCTGAATAAAACAAGAGCATCCCCAGCTGGTTTACAAAGCCTCTGATCTGCATTCACCACTGCACCAGTATTGAGGAGCAGCAAGGATGCCAAACTCCTAGCAGTTCAATAGCAGCCAGATCCCAGACCCAGGAGATGTTATTCAAAGCAGGTTTGTTCAGCTTCATTTTAAGAGATGAAAACTGCATTTGGTATCGAGCTTTATCCCATCATTGAAATGTCTTAAAAGTGCATCACAGGGTAGAGTGATTCACTACTGTAGAGTGAATTCACTAGATTTTGTGAGTAGAACTCGGCAGCCAAATGCTCACAGCAGTGTCCCCCAAAGCCTTGGTTTATATGATCATTTTTTGTAAGGGATTATTTCTCACAGAAAGCAATTTGCCAATTGATTAACAACCAGGTTCCTACTTACTATTAGGTAAACAGAGGTGGGGATTGTAAGGTAGCTTGCCTAAGGTTTCGCCCTGCCTAGGAATTGAACCTTTGTCCTTGTGAGACAAGCATTCTAACAAATACATTACAGGATTTGATGACACAATGCAAAGTTACATTTGCAAAGCACCTTTCACGTCAGGAGGATGTCCCAAGGTTCTAAACAATCTGGGATTAGGATCTAAGCGGGGGAGGGTGATTGGGATCAGGAAGGATGGAGTGCAGAGATGGTAGGAGTTTGGCCAAAGAGACAATCAAAGTGGAGGGTCTTGAAGGAGGCAAGGGAAAGAACGAGGTGAAGGGAATGTAAAATAGAGTTCAAAGCATTGGGGGCAGACATGCTCAAAGACTGACCACCGATGGTGGAGCAGGCCAGGCACCGGACATGGAGCAGGCCGGAGCCGGCTGAGCGGAGAGAGTGGACAGATCAATAAGGGGTTAGCAGATCAGAGAGGTAGGAGAGGGCAAGGTCGTGGAGGGCCATGAAGGTAATGACAAAGATTTTGAAGGAATCTGGAGGGAAGAGTTCAGAAGGCTGACAAACAGAGAGTTGGCATAGTCAAGCCTAGATGTAATGAAGGCATGTATGACACAACACCAGATTACATTTGGAAAGCACCTTTCATATCAGGCAACGTCCCAAGGCACTGGACAGTCAAGAATTTGCACCTGAGCTGGAGTGGGCAGGTCTTGGGCTGAGGAGCGGATCGGAGTCTGCTGAACGGGTTGGTATAGGGTTAGCAGGTCATAGAGGTAGGGAGGAACAATGAGTATGTTCAATGAGTATCCCCCACCACAAGCTCAGGTGCCCTGTTAGCAGTGTAAAGCACTCTGAGACATCCTCCTGATGTAAAAGGTGCTACGGGGATGCAACTCACTATCAATGCACTTAAGACATTCAGATTGACATATAAAATCAAAAGCAACAATGAAAACTGCTGTTATGTACTCACGTAGTTTTCAGCAAGGTCAGGGTGCAAGTAGTCAATGCCTGGATTGAAATGAGATATAAATTACTCAGACTTAACCACTGCAACATCTTTTGGAAACAAAGCAAGTCAAATCTTTACTAGCATCCCTCGCAAATACCACTGCAAATAGCACATCTACTCCTCTACTCTGCAGCTAACAATTTCAGTGCCAGAACAATATCTTTGCAGTCATTGAATTCCATTATGGTTTGTGTACACTTTAAATCCATATACTGGATGCTCACAAAGTCCTGTTCTCAACCCCCCCCCACCCACCACCTGTTTTTTTTCTAACAATAACAATTTTATATTTTCTGTTGCAGGTGAGTTGAGTGCAACAGCATCTGATACCAGTAACTTCCTTGTCACTTCTAGATACAATTAACATCCTTCTTCCACGTGTTTCACTCTGGGGTCAGTTTGCACTGCGGAAAACTCTCTCCTAGTATCTTGGTCAACAATCCCCCAACCCATATAACATTGGTCACCACTTCATGGCTGTTTGTGGGACATGGCTGTGTGCAAAATTGGCTGCCACATTCACCTGCAAAATACACAGCCACTCTGCTTTACAGTAAGTCCTGTGAAGTGCTTTCAGACACCCTCTAGATGTGAAAGGCGCTGAATCGCATGCAAGGATTATTATTAATCATTATTATGATCATTCTGCATCAGACGGACATAGAGACAGAAAAGAATGAATAACCACCATAACAAGCTGGGACTTATAGTGGAGCCTATCACTTGTTTTGGAGTCCTGCAGTGTTAGTGGTTAGAGCACTTGCCTCGCAAGCAAGAGGATCCAGGTTTGATTCCTAGGCGAGATGAAACTGTAGGCAAGTTTACTGCCTCTATTTACCTAGCAGTCACGAGAAACCAGGTTGTTCGATTGGCGGTAATAATCCCTTCCAAAAAAAGTAATCAGAATTTGGTCATTCAATGCACAACAACAAAATTAGTTTATAGGGCGTCTTTCACGTTGAGAGGATGTCCCAAGGAGTTGAACAGTGCAACTATTTGTGGGACATGGCTAGGTGCAATTGGCTGACGTGTTTCACCCACAATACATGTAGTCAATTCACTTTACAGTGCATTCTGTGAAGTGCTTTGAGATGTATCAAAACGCAAGGATTATTATTACACAGAGATTTATGAGCAAAAAAATACAACTCAGTTGCCCTCACCGTCATCCATGATTGCTATGGTAACTCCTTTTCCAGTGTAGCCCAGTTCCCAAGCCTCAGCCACATTCAGGTCTAATCTAGGGGTTCCATCTGCTTGACCTGTGTTTATCTGATTCAAGTAAAAAGGGTTTAAACACCAGGTGCAATTTTAACAAATTCCCATCTCCTTTTTGTTATCTACAGCTTAATGGTTTCGTACCTCTAACGGTTAAGAAAAACGTGATAATGTCACTGTGATGAAAGCTTCCACAATTAATCGCACCTTTCTGTATAAGCCACAATAATTATCGTAAAGTTATAAAGCTTGTGGCATCCTTGGCTTCATAAATAGAGGCAAAGAGTACAAAAGCAGGCAAGTTGTGCTAAACCTTTAAAATCACTGGTTATTTTATCGAGTATTGTATCCAATTTTAGCCACCACACTCTATGAAGGATATCAAGACATTGGAGAGGGTGCAGAGATTTACCAGAATGGTACCAGGTTGAGGGACTTTAGTTATGTGGAAAAACTAGAGGAGCTGGGGTTGTTCTCCTTAGAGCAGAAAGGGCCAAGGCAAAATTTAATGGAATACACAATTACATTTGTATAATGCCTTTCACGTCGGGAGGAAGTCCCAAGGCACTGGGTGTTCAGAGGTGTTCAAAATTACGAGGTGTTTTCACAGAGTAAATCAGGAGAAGCTGTTTCCTCTGGGGGTTGGGTCAGTAACCAGAGGTCACAGATTTAAGATAATTGGCAAAAGAAGCAGAGGGGAGATGAGGAGAATGTTATTTATGCAGCAAGTTGAAAGGGTGCCTGCAAGGTTGGGGGAAACAGATTCAATCATAACTTTCAAAAGAAAATTGGATATATACTTGAAAAGAAACAATTTACAAGCCTCCCAGGAAAGAATGGGGAAGTTGGACTAGTTGGATAGCTCTTCTTAAAGAGCAGAATAGGCACTATAGGCCGATTGGCCTCTTTCTGTGCTGTAGGATTCTATGATTCTATAAAGTTGGCTATGAATCGAAAGGCACCAATACTTTGTACAGAAGTACTGATGTTATTTATTTGATTTCTACTTCTCCTCCTCTCCCTCAACGTTCTCGGGTCCACTCAACATTCCCAGTCGGGGAAGATAAACCACGCAGGTGGGCGTTCTGCTCCTCAGACACCAAATCCATATTTGCTGTCAAAAGCAAACTAGGTTACTAGGACCTCATCACAGCCAGGGATGTGTGGAAACTTCCACATTTTAGTCAGTGTCTGAGGGCAAGGAGATAGGGAGAGGGGATAGACAGGAAAATATGAACACTGGTGTGGATTATTTGATCTTGTGGTGCTGTAATGCCTATGTGATTGTAGGTGATGCGCTCAAGGACAGGTATAGGTAAGTAAAACATTGCTTACAAGATACCATTGTTTTGTAAACAAAGGATCATTCATGTCGATATCAATGTCACTGATCCTTCGGTAGCCTCTCTTATTTCTCTCGAATCCTTCTTGTTGCGAGACATGTATTACCTGCAAAAGGAATTGAGTGGATAACAAAACTGCTCAGATGCTGCATCGCACACAAGTGTCTTTCAATGTCCACATCAAACAAACAACAATACTAATCCTTGCATTTGATATAGCGCTTTTCACGTCTTCTAGACGTCTCAAAGCACTTCACAGAATATACTGTAGAGGAAATTGACTTTATGTTTGTGGATGAAATGCGACTGATACTCCAGCGCAGCGCTGGGGGGGAGTGGGCGGGGAATGGGGGGTGCTATGCTTCAGGATTCTTCTGCCTGTTTTGGTGGACTTTAAAGGTTCCCTGGTACTAGTCAGAATGGAATTTCTCCCATAGTCCTGGTCATTTTGCAAGTGAACCAAATAGTAATTTACATTCCCTCTTCAAACCCCTGCAATCTGGTTTCCGTGCTGCCCTACCCCCGACAGCAGGCTCAGCAGGCTCCGCCCTGCTGTATGTCCCCCGACCCACTCTGCCTCCAATTTCTGGAACTCCATCCCACAATCCCTCAGCCTTGCTCCCTCCCTGGCCTCCTTCAAGTCCTGCCTCAAGACCCTCCTCTTCAATGGTCCCATCGGTCACTCTGAATACCCCCCTTTCCCTCCACCCCCTTGTCCCCAGCTCAGGTCTGAAACAATGACTGTCTAGCGCCTTGGGACATCATCCTGATGTTAAAGGAGCTATACAAGTATAATTTTGTTGTTGTTGTCGTCGTTTACATCCCTACTTTTAAATCTCATCTAAAGTGCTTCCTATTTGATTGTGCTTACATTCAGCTTACCCCCTCCCTCTCCCCCTGGCTCAGGGTCAGAATCTGCCACTTTCAATTGCAAAGAGCATGTTTGTAAACATCATTTGACACCACACCAGTTTTCAGAGTACAGTAATTTCATTTTATGATAAAGAGTGTGGAAAGAAGAATGAGCCCCGTTGTGACTTTGTGGAGTCCTGTAGGGTAGTGGTTAGCATGCTCGCCTTGCAAGCGAGAGGACTGGGTTTGATTCTCAGACAGGGGAAAACCTTAGGCAAGTTTCCTTATTCCACATGCCTCTGTTCACCTAGCAATAAGTAGAACCCGGATATTACTCGATTGGCAGATCGTTTCCCAGGGGTAATAATCCATCAAAAAAGAAGTGGTCACTCAAACTATGACAATTTGTAGGACACTGCTTTGTGCAATTCACTTCACAGTATATTCTGTGAAGCAATTTGGGATGCCTCAATGTCTCATTGGATGGTGGATGGTGGATCTCAGCGAAGAGGTCGGAGAGGTAGGAGGTGCCAGAGAGTGAAGGATTTGAATACAAATGTGGGAATCTTGAAGTCGATCCATTTGATGAGGAACCAATGGAGCCTGGCAGAACTGGTGAGATGTGGATGCGGAGCTTGGTCTGGGTGGGCGGCAGAGTTATTATTAGTTATTACAACAATAAAATGATATTTGTAGAGTGAAGATGTCCCAATGTGCTGGACAGTTGGGGATCAAGACCCGAGCATGGGGGCGGGCTGGGTTGGGATGAGGGAGGGCAGAGAGGTAGGAGGGCGGCTGAAGGCATGGTCGAAACAGGGTTTTGAGTTGGGCAAGGCGAAAGGATTGTGGGTTGGAGACTTTTATGACTATTATTACCTTTATGGCAGATATTTTGTTCAAGTATTGAATTGCATTGTGTTGCCATGGTTACTGTGAATTTTTATTTTGGGAACTGAGAAAGACATCTAGGGTTAGTGCCTACCTTATTATTTTATTATTTACTGTATCTCCACACTCATAATCATTTTGCTACAGCAAAAGAGACCCTTCAGAAAAGACAACAATTTGTTTCATTTTAATCTTCAACAATTTAGTGTAAACCTTTTAAATATTGGTCTCTACGACTCTGCTGTGGCCACTTCAACTTGCTTCGGAAATAATGAATCCTTCGATTTTTCCCCTCCAGCTGTTACTCAGATAAGTGCAGGTAGCAGCTTCCTATAGTGTCCCATATTGTGGAGCAAATCTCCAGTCAAAGAGTAAGGGTGATAATTCACAACATATATTGTGTGAACGATGCCCTCCCGATGTGAAAGGTGCTCTACAAATGTAACTTTGTTGTTGTTGAAGCGTTTTGAGACATGTCAATTACCTGATAAAGCTCTATATCAAATGCAAGGATTATTACGACCTTCTTACTCAGCAGCAAGAGTGCTACTTGTCTTGCAAGCTGGGGAGACCAAGCTGGGGAGACCTGTGTTCGAATCCAGGCAGGTCAGGGCGAAACCTTGGGCAAGTTTCCTTACTCCACATACCTGATAATAATCCCTCCAAAAAAACCACAATAATAAAATTGGTCATTTCAATCCACGACTGTTTGTGGGACACTGCTGTGCGCAATTGGCTGCCACGATTCGCCCACAAATATACAATCAATTCACTTTACAGTATATTCTGTGAAGTGCTTTGGGACGTCGATAAGATGTGAAAAGCGCTATATCAAATGCAAGGATTATTATTATTATTATTACCAACCAAGCCAGGCTGACACCTTATTGTAGAATTTTAGAAGGCACTCAATCCTTTACCCTTTAATAAAAGACATTTGAATAGTTTCTGTCGGCCATAAATAAAATCCTTGGATGGTACTATTCTCCAAATTGCTTTGATCTTCCAAAGAGTTCCTTTCCGAACAGAATCAATTCATAAACTTTTCACCAAAACAACCTTGATAGACTTTACCCCAGTCTAAACATTAAGTGGCATATAGAGCACAGTGATTGTTTGGAAAGCATGAAAGCTCTGATATATTGTTCACATAACGTGAGCCTGGTTCCTTATTATTCATCCTTTCCTTCTTGAAAATAGCACTGATACTTTCTCTACCTGACCTCGGTGAGCACTCAACCGCCTACATCCTTGACAGAACTATGCTAATAGCTAACACTTTTAGATACACCGAAAGAGCAGACTAAAATGGTGTTTGCAAAATGATGAAGGGATTTGATGGTGTAGGTACAGAAAAACTATTTCCTCTGATGGGGCAATCCAGAACAAGGGGCATAATCTTAAAATTAGAGTTAGATCCTTTAGGAGTGAAATCAGGAAGTACCGTACTTGTTCACACACAAAGGGTAGTGGAAATCTGGAACTCTCTCCCTCCCCCAAAAGGCTAGATGAATTCAAATTTTCAAGTCTGGGCTGGATAGATTTTTGTTAGGTGAAGATATATGGAGCATGGGCGGGTAAATGGAGTTGAAGTACAGATCAGCTATTGAGTGGGACTGAATGACCGACACCTGCTCCTATATTCTTATGTAACAAGAGCATAGGTTTAGAGTCTATAAAGGGCAATCGCAGTATACACAACATAATCTATTTGTTCCTCAGGGGGAATTCACAACTGGACTGAGTTTATCAGGAAGGTGGGTTAAGCCCAGGATAAAGGACAGCTTGATGGATGGACAGTTTAGTGGTTGTCCTGAAAGGTTGAGATCCAATGGGCCAAAAAAGCTTCTTTATCTGAACCTCTTCTGACCTTCTGAACGGGCTTATTAGTTTATTGCAGTAAAATATTTAGCATCGCCTACTGTGAAGGGTAGTAATTCCCTTGTATCTGCGATTGTCTCAACAGTGTTAGATTTAGTGGCAAAATAGAAGCCAAATGCACTGCCTGAAAGAATGGTGGGAACAGATCCAGTGATAGCTTTCAAAAGGGAATTGGATATATACTTGAAACTGAAAAAATTGCAAGGCGATTGACAAAGAGTCGAGGAGTGCGACCAATTGGATAGCACTTTCAAGTGGCCACCATAGGCATGATGGGTTGAAAGGCTCCTTCTGTGCTGCAAGATCCTATGATTCAGATTTGCCAAGGAGTCCTTGGCTTCACTCGATTCCACACACTCGGATCCGCGGCTCCGCCTCGGCTCCACATGCACACAGTAGCTCAAGACTCTAAAGCTCCACCCCCCCCCCCAACTAACGGTACACACCCTGCAAGGATGGCGCACCCCACAGTTTGGAAACCACTGCAATAATAAATGTTGATTAACCTCTAAAAGGGTTAACAAGATCAAGAGAGCTAAATTTTGAATTTTATTCAAAATTCCGCTGCCTGCATTCTCACCAAAACCAAACTTTGCTCCCCGATTACCCCAGCCTTGCCGGACTTCACTGGCTCCCTGTCTCGGAGCGGATCTATTTCAAGATCCTCACTCTTGTTTTCAAATCGCTCCACTCCTCTGCATCCCCTACCTCTCTGACCTCCTCTCAACAGTACCCACTGCCTTCGCTCCACCAGCTCTGGCCTCCTCCTTGTCCCCCGAATCCTCACCGTCGGCAGCCGTGCCTTCAGCCACTATGCCCCGAGGCTCTGGAACTCCCTTCCTATGCCTCGCCCAATCCTTTCCTATTTGCAGGTCGCACCTAAAGACTTTTCTTTTCAATCCAGATGCCATTTGGCGGAGAGGGCGTAATATAAATCCAAGTTGTTTTTCTTCTTCATCCAACTCTCTCTTGTGACCTTTCTGATCCCAGAGTGCAATCCCTTGCCAATGCTAATTGATCCAGTATAAAACCACTCTATCCACTCTGCCCCAGCCCACCAGCCACAAGCTGAACTTTCAACCATTGTGCCCTGTACTCTGGAACTCCATCCCAGAGTCCCTCCACCTTGCCCCATCTTTGCAGGCTTCAATAATCTAATTTCTCGATTGCATTTCATATAATAATAATACTTTCATTTGATATTGTTCCTTAACTCGTCATCGAGATGTCTCAAAGCACCTTGCAGAATTTAGTGTAAAATTTGAGTGATTATTTATCTTGTAGGCAAAATGTGGCAGCACAATTGTGCAGAGCAATGTCCACAAACAGCCATGAACCAATTATATTTGGGGGATTGTTGGCCAGAATATTAAAAGAGAAAATCTCCATTCTCTCTTCAAATAGTGCCATATGATCTGTAATGCTTGAACAGGCAGATGGAACCTTTTTTTTTTAAAGTCTCATCCAAAGGCCATCAGCTTCCCCTTCCTTCTCCCCAACCCCCAACCGGGACTCCCAGTCAATAGTATGACTTACTTTTGTATAAATGTGAATTGTTACGGTTGGCGATAATGAATTATGGAGTATGTTTAGAGTGAATACAGGAATGTTAAAATCCATGCATCATGTGAGATGGTAGGATATTTTTCCAGGTTAGTTTTGTCCCTGCAATCAGGAGGATGGAAGCAAGCTCAAGGTGACGTGATGCAAGAAAACTATTGTGCTAGTTCATTTAATTTGAGCTGATGCAGTCAATCGCCTAGGTTTCTAGGAACAAGAATTACTCATGCTTTTTGAAGAAGCAATCATTTCTCATCAATTCACACTGAGGTCTGAAGCAATTAAATGTTTCGGAGAAAATCTGTTGCAGCCCACAACAGATGCTGGCAAGTAATGTTTTTAATGGGTTTGCCTAGAAGAAATGCTAGTGTAGCAGTGTGAGTATGTATGTTTGTGTGTGTGTGAGTGTGTGCATAGGGGGCCACTTTTATTAGAAATGTTGCCTCAGGATGCATCACATGAGGTGTCTCAACACTTTAAAAGCGAGCGACGCTACAAATTATACCATGAGGCTCCCAAAGCCACTGGCAGCATCGTGACAGGTGACAGACAGCCCGGTGTAAGGTATCTGGAGCATTCTCAACTCTGAGTCATGAAGGTTACGGGTTGAAGCTCAAAGTCTAAGAAGACCTGTGTTTCGAATCCAGGCAGGTCAGGCAAGTTTTGTTATCTTGGGCAAGTTTCGTTACTCCACACCCCTGATAATAATATGTCCCAAAAAAACCTATAACAGATCAGTCATTTTCAATCCACGGCTGTTTGTGGGACACTGCTGTGCGCAATTGGCTGCCGCGTTTTGCCCACAAATATACAGTAAATTCACTTTACAGTATATTCTGTGAAGCGCTATGAGACACAGTCTAGAAGATGTGGAAAGCGCTATATCAAATGCAAGGATTATTATTCTTATTATATAACCCACAGTTCAGGATGGCATACCAATGCAGTGCTGGCAGTGTGTTTTATTGTTTGATGAGCTGTCATGGGACACTAAGGTGACATCCTGTCTGCTTGTTCAGATGTACATTAAAGATCCCTGTGGCACTATTCAAAATGAAAAGGGATTTTTCCTAGGGTCCTGGCCAATAATCCCTCAAATAAAATTGGTCATTCAATTCATGGCTGTTTGTGGAAATTTGCTAGGTGCAAATTCACTTTACGGTATATTCTTTGAAGCGTGTGTTCATAAATACACAAACACAACACTTTTGGAGTAAATCCTGTGAAACACTTTGGGACATCTTCCTGACATGACAGGCACCATACCAAATGTAAGGGTTACTATTATAGAAAACACCTAATAATTCTTAATTATTTATTACTAATTATTAATATTTCTGTTATTTTGGATTTGAGAATGATTAATCTATTACTCATTGCTTTAAAAACTTACTTTACAAAAATGTAAATTACTTTATTAATTCAATTTTAAAAATTGGTCACTCAATCAACGACTGTTTGTGGGACATTGGTAACATTTGGCTAATGTTTCTCCCCTAAAATACAGTACAATCAATCCACTTTACAGTATATTCTGTGAAGGGCTTTGAGACGTATCAACGACGTGATAAGGCACTATATCAGATGCAAGGATTATTATACACAAAATACTGCAGATGCTAGAAATCTGAAACAAAAACAGAGCTGGGAAAACTTAGCAGGTCAGGCAGCATCTATGGAGAAAGGAAAGTGAGTCAACGTTTCAGGTCCACGACCCTTCGTCAGAACTGAGGAAGGGTTGTGGACCCAAAACGTTGACTCACTTTCCTTTCTCCATAGATGCAGCCTGACCTGCTGAGTGTACCCAGCTCTCTGTTTTTGTTGTAAGGATTATTCTTATTAACTCGTCATTCCAAGTGAAAAAGATTCAAGTGATGAGTTATCCTGAGTAGTGAGTAAGGCAATATATTATATATACAGGTACCCCTCCCCAACCATGGGGGATATGTTCCTGAAAACCTCCGCGGTTAGTAAAACTGCGGTCGGAAAATACAGGGCCCTATGGCAAACATTGGGATAGGGGGAGTACGTTTGCTTTGTCGTGGTTGGAAAATGCAGGGCCCTATGCGAAACATGGGGATAGGGGAGTAAGTTTGCGAGCATTGGCTGCCAGGATCTGCAGCAATCCGCGAGGCTGACTAACTGACTGACTGATGTACACACAGACAGAGAGAGAGAGAGAGAGAGAGAGAGAGAGAGAGAGAGAGAGAGAGAGAAATCAACGGAGAAGGTGGTGTGGTGGGTGACACTGGTGGGGATGTGGAGAAGGTGGTGTGGTGGGTGACACGGAAGGGAATGGGGGGGATGTGGAGAAGGTGGTGTGATGGGTGACACTGAGGGGGGGTGGGGGGGATATGGACAAGCGACAATAAATTCATGTTATTTACCTTAATCCTAAGAGAGAAGCGACATCGTCGCTGGTTGATTACGACATCCCAACTGGTCCTAGCGCTAAACGCTAGCGCAAAGCGACATAGTGGCTAGTTGTTGCAACTGGGTCCTAGCACCAAACGCTAGTGTTAGTGTTAAAACCCGTGGATAAGCAAGGGTTAAGCAATAACCATTGCCATGCTTAGCAAGGGTTGTCACAGCGAACCAACTATGGATAAGTGAAATTAGCTGTCGAAAAAAACATGGTTGGGGCGGGGTACCTGTATATATAAATAAATATGGCTGAGATATTAACAGTTTGATGACTTAAGTGGTTAGCAACAAGTTAAGTCAGGGTTGAGTTATCAGTAGTTCACTGTATTATTGTTAACGCAAATCCTTTGGCATTACAGAGGAACATAAGTACTCTACCTGTCCACTGAGCACTTTACTGGTTGCACTCTATGTCCTTATTCAATTTTCCTACTCTTGGTATCCCAGTTTGATGCAGAATCAAGTGGACTGTTAATGGGGTGATAGATAAATACCGCCAGTGTTAGTTAACACGCAATATCCTATGTTTTAGTGTGAAACAAAACATCAGCTAAACCAGGTGAGGAAACACTAAGCTTTCAGACATTTTCCTTTGATGCTGCAGATTTTTTAAACCTTTGAATCATAGACTTTAAAGCGTGTTTCTGCAGAGGCCTGCAAATTGTTGTCCCTTCAATTACAATCTTAATCACGGTAATATGTGCCCCAGTCTGCAAATATATTCCATTTATCCTAGCAAGTCTTGTACTTACCATTAATCTATGCCCTCCATTCCACCGTCAGTGGCAGGGCATTCAACCACTGTGCCCCCAAGCTCTAAAATACTCTTCTGTCTATCCCTCTGCCTTGCTCCCACCTTCTCCATCTTCAGGTCACACCTGAAGACCTTCCTATTTGACTGTGTCTACGGTTATCTTTCCCCTTCTGCCAGCTCAACGTTGTGCTCCACCATGGTCCAGCACTCTGGGATGCTACCCTGTGTGAGTGGCGCTATATAAATGCAAGTTGGTGTTGCTGTATTTCATTTCATCTTATCAAGTTGATCAGACATCTCAAGGCCCTTTGCAGCATTGTACTGTGAAGTGGAGTGACCATCTTTAATATCCACCTGAACAGGCATTGACGGGACCTCTGTTGAATGTCTCAAGTTGAAATAGAAACAGAGATGGAGAATGGTGACTGTACAACAATGCGTTTTAAATTCTGAACCTGCTCCAAATATCCCCTCTCTCTCTCTCTATATATATATATATATATATATATATATAGAGAGAGAGAGAGAGAGAGAGAGATATATAACATATATTGTATTCCTTGTGATGGCTCATAGCGAGAGCCTGGAAATTAAATTTAATAGTTTTGTTTGTTTTGCTCCCCGATTAGCTGACCATTGCTGCCATGGTAATAAGCGCCTAGGGGAAGGGAAAAGCACTGGCATGATAAGGGCTTACCCTCGGGTCTTTTTCCAGATGCCTCTTATGGCGAACGTTGCGTCTTTGCCTCGTCTTAGGGATCCCGCTGTGAGTGAACTGATACAGCCCCTCTCCAAAGGGGACCTGAGGGGAAAAGAGATAGCATTGGAAGAGGTGTCAGAATTAAAAAAAAACATGAATTAAGCACAGGCCTCTTTCACGTCTGCCCCATACCTCCAATATCCTCTCCAATCAGTGTTTTGCCATCCACATTCACAAACCAAAACAAACAGGCATTGCAATTATTAATTCCCTCAAAAAATTACCCACAAGCACCAAAATGCAACTAAACACTCTGACAAAGGACGGTTTGCATTTGCATATGTGAGATAGCATCTCAGTGACCTGCACAGTGGATGCCAAGCAAAAGGAGAAGAGGATAGTTCTACGGTGAGATTTCATCATCAATAATAATAATCATTTTCACTTTACATCACATCAAAGAGCTTCACAGGATAGTCAACAAAGTGGATTGACTGTATTTAGGGGGCAAAACTTGGCAGCCAATTTGCTCAGAACAATGTCCTTCAAACAGCCATGGAGTGAGTGACTAATTTTATTTGGGGGATCATTGGCCAGGATGCAGAATCTTGCTTCTCTTTTCAAATAGCACCACGGTATCTTTGACATCCACCTAAACAGATAGATGCAACTTAAAGATAGATAAAGAGGGAGTGAAGTGGATGGATTGGGGCAGGGAGTTCCAGAGAATAGGTGTGCACAATCTGCTGAAGGCACAGCTGCTGATGATGGCCCCAAGTGGGTTCAGGTATATGTAGAACTGTGTTCGTTCAACGTAACCTTGTGATCTTCGAATTCATGCCACCACCTTCTACCACCTCCGACGGATCGCCTATCTCCGGCAATACCTCACCCCAAAAGCCGCTGAAACCTTGGTCCATGCCTTTGTCACCTCTCGGCTGGACTATTGCAACACCCTCATCGCTGGTCTCCCCTCCACCACAATCCACAAAATCCAGCTAATTCAAAACTCTGCCACCCGTATACTCATCTGCACCAAGCTTCGCTACCCCAGTCCTTGCCAGCCTTCACTGGCTCCCTGTCCCTGGGAAGATCGACTTCAAGATACACACCCTTGTTTTCAAGTCCCTCCACTCCTCTGCACACCCTTACCTCTCTGATCTCCTCTCTCCCCAAACCAGCACCCGCTCCACCGGGTCTGGCCTCCTCCATGTCCCCCGAAATCCTCTGCTCAGCGGATGTGCCTTCAGCCACTATGCCCCAAGGCTCTGGAATTCTCTTCCTCACTCCCTTTACCTCGCCCCCTCTCTTCCCGGTTTCAGGTCACAGTTAAAGACCTTTCTCTTCGACCGCGCCTTTGGTCACCTTTCTACCCCTGCCCCTGGCTCGGTCCCGGGATCCGCTATTGTGAAGCGCTCTGAGACGCTTCACAATAGCGGATCCCGGCATGGAGGGTGCTATATAAATCGAAGTTGTTGGTTGTTGACTGGTAAAATGAGACATTCTAACACATTCCATTTCTTCACTAAACGTATTCTTTTTACATCCTAATAATGCGGAAAATTTCTTTTAAATTAGTTGTTTTTTTAATATGGTGACGGTGCATTTTGTAGTCAATAATCTCCCAGACAAAATCATTTATTCAGTACACGGCTGTATGTAGGACATGGTTGTGCACAAATAGGCTGCCACATTCATCCACAAATACGCAGTCCCTGCAGTAAAAAATGTAAAGCACTTTGAGATTCCTCCCAATGGGAAAGGTCATGTATCAAATGTGAGGATCATTATTAATAATAATCATACATTTGAGATAACTTCTGATCACATCATTGAGATAATAATAATCCTTGCATTTGATATCACGGTTTATCACATTTTCTAGATGTCTCAAAGCGCTTCACAGAATATACTGTAAAGTGAATTGACTGTATATTTTGTGGGGAAACGTGGCAGCGAATTATGTACAACAGTGTCCCACAAACAGTTGTGGATTGAGTGACCAAACTCTTATTTTTTTATTGAAGGGATTATTAACCCCAGAAAAGAGATCCACCAATCAACTAACAACCAGGTTCCTGCTTACTGTTTTATGAGAAACAGAGGCATGTGGAGTAAAGAATCTTACCCAATGTTTAGCCCTGCCTGCGTTTATGGACGAAACGCAGCAGCCAATTGCACACAGGATTATAATAATTTTATTATGATCATAGGTTTTAAATTGCTCAAAGTCTTCTCTTAAGGTTTACGACTTCATACCTGAATGCCTTCCACCCCTCCAACTCTTTCCAATTATGGCTTCATAATCCCCTGTTGTCTTTAGTCCTCATGCCATTCATTCATGGCTCCTAAAGAATCTGACAGGCACTCACTGATCTGTATGAGACGCTTGATAATGTGTCAAGCAAGTAATGCTACAATTATAGGCCCTGCTGTCACAACAAGCCAGCGGAAAAGTTCAAAACACCTTCAGAGGCTCTAGGCAATTGTTCCGATTTGAAATAGCAGCTCAAAACATGATTAACTCCAGGGAAAATATAATTGGAAAACTAAACAGCAAAACTTTGCATGGTGTTGAGGCTGAACAATTTTTCATGGTTTGTCAGAGATTATCTGTGAACTACATTAGGAATGACTTCAATATGGAAATTGCCCATTGTGCGCTTTATCAACATATTTCTGATGAATATTTCCCAAAGGTTATTTCCTTCTAATAATTGTTTTATCATGCTACATTGACATGATGCAAGAAATTCTTAATGTAGTTTAGGCAGTAACTTGATTTGGTTGAAATACTCTTCCAATATATTTACAGGAACATTAAAATAATAATGGCTATCCTTGTGTTTGCTCTAGCGCCTTTCACAAGAGGCAGATGTCCCAAATGGCTTCACAGGGCTTACATTAAAGTATTCTGACAATGCATTTTGTGGACAACACAGTAGACAATTCACGCACAGCAACGTACCACAAACAGCCATGATGCGACTCATTCAAAAATAGTTCTAGAATTAGTGTTACTGTTTGTATTGCGTCACTGTATATATATTTTGCTTTGGAATATTGTAGCCCCTTCTATCCAAAAACATGCCTTATCCCCATGCTTACAACTGCCTCCACCCTCTGGAATGCTATCCTGGAACCCCTCCACCTCATCCCCTCCCTTGCCTCCTTCAAAGTCAATCTCAATCCTGTGGCTCAGTGGCTACAGCACTCACCTTACAAGCATGAGACCTGTGTTCGAATCCAGGCAGGTCAGACCAAAAGCTCGGGCAAGTTTTCTTACTCCACACGCCTAATAATAATCCGTCCAAAAAGCCCACAATAATAAAATTGGTCATTTCAATCCATGATTGTTTGTGAGACACTGCTGTGCGCAATGGCTGCTGCGTTTCTCCCACAAATATACAGTCAATTCACTTTACAGTATATTCTGTGAAGCGCTTTGAGACGTCGATAAGATGTGAAAAGTCTATATCAAATGCAAGGATTATTATTATTTCTATATTATAAGACTCTCTTATTTGAGCTTTTGACTACCCTCCATCCCTCTTAGCTCAGGTGAAAACCCTCAACAGCCCAGTGACTTGGGCTGTCTTTACAATGTAGAAAGCGCTATATAAACATAATTTTGTTGTTTGTTTGTTAGTTAATTTTAAATTGGGGCCTTAAGCACAGACAGACTCATCCTCTCCAATTGTTTTCTCCTGTGTAACTTATCAAGTTAGCTTTACTCATTCCAGCTACTGATTTGTGTGGATGTTAACAGCCATCATGGGAGGATGCTTTATCGCCTTTCACTAGCTCCCGACTATTAATTCTGATTAACTTCACTTTCAGATACTTGTCTCCGATTCTTTTTTTCAAAAAAAATTCAATGTACCCAATTATTTCTCTAATTTGCTGCCCACTGGCTCTACTCCTGATCCAGCCTAGCCTCCCCTCTTCCCACTGACATTGAATACTAATAACACTTCCTTTTGATACAGCAACTTTCACATCAGGAGGACGTCTCAAAGAGTTGAGGAATCTGATTTATTCCTGGGGATGTAAATAACTTTCTGACAAATGCACCCTGGCCAACCTGCTGCAATCCTACTCCCAACCCAGTCGCTAGCTCAGACTGTGTAAGGCGCTATATAAGTGTAATTTTGTTGTTGTTGTGTAAAGCACTTTGAGATGTCCTGCTGACGTGAAAGGCACTATATTAAATGTGAGGATTGTTCTTAGCATTCACTCAAAGTATTATATTGTAGAGTCCATAGGATGGTGGGTTGTGCAGTTGCCTCACTAGCAAGAGGACCTGAGTTTGATTTCCATACTTCACATGCCTCCATTTACCTAGACATCAATAGGCACTCATTTCTTACTTGATTGATCACTCAATCCACAAAGGCACTGTACAAATGTAATTTTGTTGGTGTAGTTTGTGAGATACTGTTGTGCGCAATTGGTTTCGCACACAAAATACAGTCAATTTACTTTACAATATATGTCAGACATTAAGTCCTAGATGAGAGCTAACTTTCTTCAGTTGAACGTCAACAAGACCGAGGCCTTCTTGATTGGCTCCCATCCGCACCTCCATATCTCAGGCACTGATAGCAGCACCATCCATGGAAGCTCACTACACCTCACTGAGCCAGTCCGGAATTTCAACATCTTGTACAACTCTCAACTACCGTTTCTATCCGTGACCTCCTCTGCCTTCTCCCACCTTCACAACAATACCCGGCTCCACCACTGTCTCACATTGCAGGCCGCCAAAACTCTCATACATTCATGTATAACATCCAGGCTTGACTATGTAAACTCTTTACTTGCTGGCCTCCCCACCTCCTCCCTCCATAGGCTGCAGATCATCCAGAACTCTGCAGCCCAAATCCTCTCCTGTACTAGTCTCTGTGACCATATAATCCCCATCCTCGCCTGATTCCACTGGCTTCCCATAACACAGACGATACAGTTCAAGATCCTGGTCATCACCTTCAAAGCGCCCCCATGGCCTCATTCCCATCTACATCTGTGATCTCCTAACCCCCTGTCAACCTGCCCGCTCCCTCCCCCGCGGCAGGCTTCGGCCTGCTGCCTGTACCCGCCTTGTCCGCCCCACCATTGGCGGGCGAGCCTTCAGCCATTCTGGTGGTTGGTTTGAGACATCTCAATGATGTGATCGGGCACTATATCAAATGCAACAAGTATTATTAATGCTTATTATTGAGCAGGTCAGCCTGGCTCGGTCAGTCATGCTTTGGCCTCTTGAATCAGAAGGTTGTGAGTTCAAGCCCCACGTTGGAGACTGGGCTCACAGTCAAGGCTGACACTCCATTACAGTCCTAAAAGCAAAGAAAATAAGCATGGATGGGCACCCTTGATTGCACAGCTATTATTTTTTATTACTTTCTGTAATTCAATTTTATGATTGCAAAATTATAATTTAAAAAAATGCCTAATTTACTACTTGGATAAATAATGTAGACTGTGCGGGGGAAGTGGCTCTAAGGCTTTCAGTGGCCCTGCTGTACTGCTGTGCTCTTCATTCAACTTGAAATATGACATTGACTGAAAAACCACAGATTATTTCACTGTCTCCCTGATCCACTGACAGCAAGCAAACATCTGCAGCACTGTGCAGACCAGTCTGTCTTTCCTTCCTGTCTCCCTCCACCCAGTTAGTACAAATTAATCAAAGCTGGGATTCAAATTCATGACCTTTATGATTTCAGGTCCACCGATGACAGCTTTCAATCATCTTTTCCTCAGCGCAAGTGGAAAGCCCGGTCAAATAAATACGTGGTCAAATAAATACGTGGTGCACATTCCAGGTTTCAGCCTTCAAAGCGCCCCCATGGCCTCATTCCCATCTACATCTGTGATCTCCTAACCCCCTATCAACCTGCCCGCAGGCTTCGGCAGTAGCGCAGTCGGTAGCGCTCTTGCCTGTGAGTTATATCGACCAGTTCACTCCCTCCGCTCAGCGTGCTCCAGGTGCTCTATGTCCCCGACCCTCCCCCACTATCAGCGGTCAGGCCTTCAGCCTCTCTGCACTCACCCATACCACAGTTCTTTTGTCTCTCGCCCTCCCTTGCCTCTTTGAAGGCCCATCTCAAAACCCTTCTCTTTGACCATGCCTTCGGTCTTGCTCCTAGTTCTACCCTGTAGCCCTCCTGATCCCAACCCCCAGCTCGGGTCCAAATCCCTGACTATTCAGCACCTCGGGCAAGCTCCTGATGTGAAAGGCCATTTGTTGTTGTTGTTGAGTCAGAAGCCTGCGGGTTCAAGCCCCACATCGGGACTTTGAGCTCAACAATCTATCCTGCCACAGCAATACAGTGCTGGGGGAGTGTTGCATCGTCGGAAATGCTGTCCATCAGATTATATATTAAACCAAGGACACATCTGCGTGTTTGGGTGGATCTTAAAGATCTTGTGGCAATATTCAAAAAGAGAAAGGAGTTTCTCTCCCGATGTCCTGGCCGTCAATTCCCCCAGCTAAAATTGTTCACTCACTGTGATGGCTGTATAAAAATAAACAGTTCCCACACTTCGCAGTAAATACTGTGAAGCACTTTGAGATGTCCTACTGACATAAGTGAAGCTATATCAGATGGCCAGGACTCAGGGAGAAACTTTCTTTGCTAAGGAGTAGTACAATAATTTTTCATTGACTTTGCTTGCTTTGAAAGCTTCACTTGCCCGCCTTTGCATAAGCATTTCTCGGTGTGTTTTGCAACTTGGTTTCACAAACAAGTTGTTGAAACTGTAACATTTAAAAGAACTGGGTTAAAAATACAGCGAAACTCAGTTTGTCACCATACAAGCCCTCGTGGCTGAATGCACTCCTGTGAAAACTTGATTCACCCCAATGTTGTCACACTGTCATCAGTGGGTTGGGCTGACAGAGCTTTAATAAGACGTAGCGTATCACCTTATATTACGTAAATGGTACCTTCACACATTGGTAACAACCAAAACAATTTAATAGAGAGGAATTATACCCCAATCCACTGCATCCAATTGTATGCGTCTGACAAATGGTACTCACATAGAGGGGGGATTATAGGAGGATTTACTTGGTTAGGGATCACAGCAACATAATTTGGTAGTGCCTGAAAACAGGTCATCCTATCCTCTCTCTAAGCTCAGGAAAGGATGTTATGATGCATTGGTGAGACCGAGAGAGAGAAAAGAAGGGATAGATTTGTTGTTGAGTAAAGTAGGTGAGATCTGAACAGCGATTGTATCATTTATAGCTTAAACCAACAAGCAGGTGCACGCAGTGTGTTACAGGCATCAGTCCCATTTAGTCGGTAGCACTCGATCCTCTGGGTCAGAAGGTAGTGGATTCAAGCCCCAAGTCTTGACTATGAACTTACATAGTCTAGGCCAGTGGCTTCCAAACTTTAAATAGCGGTGCCTCCCCTAACTCAGCAAAGTTTTCATTGTGCCCACTCCCTCCTTCACATTGAATAATTTTCTCAAATGATAACAACAAGTTCAATATTCTCTTGACCTGTTTTTAATCTTTTTTTTAAGTATTAACCAAAACATTAAATTGTTAAACATTTTAATTAAATGAAAAAATTATTAAAATTGTGAAAATTGTAAAATTGTCAATATAGAATTGTGAACTTACATTTACAATTTACAACACTTAGAATTTGTTAGTATGAGCTTACTTTTTAGCGCAAAGTTTCTCCCTGACTGCCTGACTCACTCACTTGCTCCCTGCCTGGCTCCCTGCCTGCCCGACTAAAGAGATTAAGGGGTATGGGGATAAGGCAGGTAGCTGGAGTTAGAATGGAATATCAGCCATGATTGAATGGCGGGGCAGGCTCGAAGAGCCAAATGGCCTACTCCTGCTCCTACTTCTTATGTACTTATGTTCTCATTCACTCGCTCCCTGACTGCCTGCCTGCCTGGCTCACTCCCTGCCGGCCTGCCTCACTCTCTCGTTGCCAGCCTGGCTCACTCCCAGGTCCTAGCGCTGTCACCCTCCCTTTCCACCCGCTGGCAAACGACATATTAGCGAATTTCGTAACGCTAAGCGTGGTTTACCTGTAATAAGAACAATAACGGCCGCCCCTCACATCCAACGGTACGTGTCCCCCAAGGAAGACGCGCACCATAGTTAGGAAACCACTGGTCTAGGCTAACAGTCCAATGCAGAGATGGGGTGGGTGGTGGTGGTGGTGGTGGGTGGGGGGTGTCGGGGCAGTGGCAGAGTGGAGGGGTCGGGTGGTTAAACCAAGGTGCTGTCCTGTCTGCCTGAGCAGGTGGATGTTAAAGATCCCTTGGTGCTATTCACAAAAAGAATGATATTTTAACATTGTAGAGTGCCGCACAGATTTGCCAGGATGTTACTAGGGAAGAGTGGACACTGCTGTCATGAAAGATTGGACAAATTAGAGTTCTTCTCTCTCTCTCTCTCTCTCGTTGAGACAGTGTTTTTCCTGGTGTCGTGGCCAACAGTTAATCCCCAGATAGAGTTGGTCATTTAACACTTCACGACTGTTTGTAGCCATTGCTGTACTCAACCTGGTTGTCATGTTGGCCAACAACTGTAAAATTTTGTATTTTGCATCAAATCCTACAAATGTCCTCCCAACATGAAAGGTGGTCGATCAGTTACCCTCGCAAAACGTCTCAACTCCAAAGAGGAAACCTCTAACCTCTGGAAGAGCTCTTCATTGACCGGAAATCTCTCTCCCAACACTCGGCTCCTGGTAGTTCTCAAAGTCACATCCATAAGCAACAGAGAAAATTTGGGTCTCGCTCTCAAGACGCCCTCCCACTATCTCCCCTCCTAAAACCACACTCCCCCTGAGCACTTCACCTCTCCCCATTGAGCAGCACGATGACAGAAGACAGCGGATCTGGCCATTCATACAAATATGAAAATACGATGAGGTCAGTCAAATAACACAGTAAAATAGAAGCTCGGATTTCAACAGATACTCTGACAATACCTGCCGTTTAGCCAAGTATGAACAGAGAGGGGACGCAAAAAGAAGTTTTCAGAGTGAAAAATATTATAACAATTTTTCTATTTGATTCAACACCTTGCTACACCATCAAAATATCTCAAAGAGCTTCACAAGGGGCTTTATTGTAAAATGCAGTGATTTTACTTTGGATGCGAATGTGACAGCCAATTTGTACACAGCAATGACCCATATACAGCCATAAAGTGAATCTCTCAAAACCACAAAGCTGCTCTGTTTCAACCTCTTACCATGAATTGGGGGGTGGGGGGGAGAAAAGAGTTCCCTCTGCATACTGCCTCTGTTCCCTGCAATGATTTATTGCAGTAAAGACACAGTCCTGAATAGAGGCTTACAGGGCTCTCTCTGGCTCTCGCCCTTTGAGACCATCTGTCTGACTTTCAGCTTCAGTGGTTCAGGGGAGGCTCAGTCGATAGCACTCTTGTCTCCACACCAGAAAGGCCATGGGTTGGGACTTTGACTTAACATAGTCCAGGGTTCAAATGGGGGGAGTGCACAGCATTGTTGGAAGTGCCAACGGATGAGATGCTAAACTCCATGTCCTCTCTGCCTGTTCATACGATTGTTATTTGAAAAGAGAAGCATGTTTCTCCTGGTGTCTTGTCCTCCTGGTCGGGCAGGAAAAATATTAATCATTTTATTTCATGGTTGTTTGTGGGTACATTGCTATGCACAAATTGCCTGCCACATTCGCCTACAAAATAGTCATAATTTACCGTATAATGGCTTCATGATGTCCTCCTGACATGAAAGGCGTTACATCAAATGGAAGGCTTAGCATTTAATAGGTGTGAGCTACTGTGAGGGAGAACGAGCAATGGAGAAACACATTAGCTTTCCCCTTGCAGCAGCGCACCAAAATGGACAATTTCTGTTTGCAGACAGAAATGGAAACACTTTCTGCTGCTTAACAAGAAGCAATAACGCATCATTGTCAGCTCGTTGCAAAGTAATCCTCCCACACAAAACCAGGTCTTTTCTGGTGAGAGGGGATGGGTGACGTACAGTGTTTGAGGAAAAGGTTACAATAAGAGACAATTTAACTGGGTGGCATTTTGAATCCTATTAAACGAATCAGACTGGAGACACTGATCAGCATTTGACAGGTTAGCTATCCAAGTCAGAGGCAGAGACCCTGTGTCAGCCCTGCCATCCTCTTCTCTCAGCTCTGCTCTTGGTTTCTATCATTTTCTGTGCTTCTTTCTTTCAGATCTCCAGCGTTGTCAGTTTCCCTTTTAATCTTCAATTCACTTTGGTTCAGTTCAGAGGTGATACAGCCTCCTTAATCAGCCTGGCTTAGTCGCCAATACCCTTAATCTGAGTCAGAAGGTTGTGAGTTCAAGCTCCAGAATCATGCAGCCTAGGCTGATGCTCAGGTACAAGGCTGGGGGAGTGCTGCATTGCCAGAGTTGCAGTCCGTCGGATGAGACATTAAACCAAGGTCCCATCTCCCTGATCAGGTAGACATTAAAGATCCTTGGCACTATTGGAAAAGAGAAGGGTGTTTCTCCTGCTGTTTCTCGGCTAACAACCCCTGATAAAAATTGGTCATCCTCTATGGCTATTTGTGGAACATTGCTGTTCGCAACCGGCTGCTATCTTTCAACCAGTATACACGGTCAAATTAATTTACAGTACATCCTGTGATGCTGGGTCTCAACCACATGATAAATACAAGTTATTATTATATGTTTTTGCAACCATTGCAGCATTAAACTCAGTCGAGGCTGCCTGACTTCCTTTTGCTTGTCTAAACCAAAGCTCAGACGGACCTGAAACTTCAAAAAGCCACGCCTGAAGCCACCACTGGGACGATACGGCACTCGAGGACTGAACCTGCACTGATTTCTCAGCGTTTTAGAGAGTGTGTATTTCGAGCTACAGTACCTCACTACCTTCAATACCAGATTTAATTTAAAAAGCTGGTTTCTCAAGGGTTTGCCTTCGCTGTAAACACAGCAGACAACCAGCTTCATCATTTATGTCTGAACTTGAAGAACCTGTTCGATTCTGCACGCATCCTCTGAAAATGCCTAGGAAGAATGTAAAGCTTATGCCCTATGGTGGGAATCCATCTCGCTCCATGCTCTAAATGCCACTTCCATATCCCAGCACTAGAATATGTGTATATAATAGCTTTAACCCTACAGAACACACAATCGCTACACTTTACAGTAAACCCCGCAAAGCACTTTGAGACAGCTCAGCGACGTGATGCAAGGATGATCATAATTATCATTATTCCCCAGGTGCCCTTGATCTCCATTCACTAAGACTCCTGTGCCTCCTGTCTGTTGCCTTTACATTTATGAAGCTTATTTTTCCATGACCAAAAAAAAGCAGTTGCATGGAGGGGAGGAAGGGATGAAATGGCACCGGGTGAAGAGGCGTCTTCCACCTGTTTAGCTCATGTTTAAACTCCGGGTAAAAACTTGACCGGAATCTTACAAATGCTGGCATCGATTAGTGGATCCAGGGAATGAATAATGATCATCAATTAGTAAATTAACGGGCAATAAATGTCAGCTAAAGTAAACCTGCAGTCGATTCTATGGTTGGCATCAACGGAGACATGGCAAACTGGTAATGGTTTATGGCCACTCAATCCATGGCTGTTTGTGGGACGCTGCTGACTGCAATTAGTGCTACATTTTGCTCACAAAATACAGTCATTCTGTATATGTGTGTGTGGTGTGTGTGTGTGTGTACACATATAAGCACTGACTGAAACCCATCCTGGGATCTCACTGATCTTTCACCCTCTATATTCTGTGAAGCGGTTCTGTCTCGACAATGTAATAAATGCAAGGATTGTTTTTATTATTATTCTTTAACCTAAACACGCAAACCTGTGTAAAAACCCAGCAGCCTGGGCTTGCAACAACAACAACAACTCGGACTGATATACAGCGTCCTCACACCACTCCAGACAGGAATCTCACATCGCTTCACAATAAGGGATCCCGGGGCCAAGCCGGCGGGAGTGGGAAGCAGGCGATCAAAAGCGCGGTGTAACAGCTGTAACCGCAGGCAGCCTTTCCCTGACCATTTCGAGGCGCCCCTTACACCCACAAAGTACACAGTCGTAGATGTGTTTTCCACCGTGAAATTGTCTCGATGACGCAGAAAAAGGAACGCAAATGGTACACGGAGGATTATTATTGTTCGTTCATTGACAATGCTCTGCCACCGATGTCTGTTTGCTTGTTTGTTTGCTTTAACCCTGTCCCCCCCCCCCCCCCCCCCCCCCCCCGCTTAGCCAACATCATTATCAAGGAGACACATTTTAATAGAGGACATAACATTTTAGCTCGAGGTTGCAGTAAACCTCCCAGGTCACATTTTGTTTCATGCATTTTGCCCACAAAATATACAGTCAATCCACAACACAATATATTCTGTGAAATGCTTGGAGACATCTCAATGACGTGGGAAGGCACTATATCAAATGCGAGGATTATTATTATTGCTGGTGGTAATATATATATATAACTATATATACAGTATATGTAAAAAAAAGGGATTTTCGATATTGAAGCAACTACACTATAAGGATGCGGCAATTTAACTTTTGTTGTTCCCCTCCAGCCCCCCTCAACCCCCAGCCCACACCCCTCACTCCTTCCCCACCCCGCCCACCCCGCCCCCGAAACTCACACCACAAAGCTTAGCTTTTGTCAAAAATCAAAGCAATTTCGGGACTCACATAATAAGAATAATAATCCTTGCATTTGATATAGCAACCTACTATCGCTACTTATCGTCTCGATAAGCGCTTCACGGAATACGCTGGTGAAGTGAACGGACTGTGTATCTGTGGGCACAACAGCAGCAAAAGAAAAACACACGAAAGAAATGAAATAGAAAGACCAATAAACAAACAAATGGTGAAATCTGAATGACAAGGAATGGAACTCAAATCTGAATGACAACTCAGTAAATGAAACAGTGATTGCTAAAGAGGGAGAAAGAGCAGTGAGATCCCAGGATAGGTTTCAGTCGGTGCATATGCACACACATACATACAGATACACACACATATATACACACATCGCACACACACACACATATATATATACACACACACACCACATAAATATACACACACAGACACACCACACACATATACACACACACACCACATAAATATACACACACAGACACACCACACACATACACACACCCACACCACACACATACACACACCACACACATACACACACACATATATATATACACACACCACATAAATATACACACACACATACACACACAGACACACCACACACATACACACACACCACACACATACACACTCACATATATATATACACACACCACATAAATATACACACACACATACACACACAAACACAGCACACACATACACACACCACACACATACACACACACACATACATAGACACACACATACATATACACACACCACACACATACACACACACACATACATATACACACGCCACACACATACATACACCACACACATACATACACACACATACACTACATACCTTCCTGACGCCAGTGAAGCCTCTCTCTGCAGCTACCTGTCTGGCCTCAGCCTCTCCACTGTCCTGTAACTGGACCAGGAAATCATTGGTGTACATTGGCTCCCCAGCCCAGCAGGCTGTCAAAACAACCGCATTGAGAAAGAGAAAGGCGAGGGTGGCCTCAGCAGTGATAGATCCCCGTTTCATCTGTGTCTGTGTCTGTGTGTCTCTCACTGTCTGTGTGTCTCTCTCTTTATCTCACTGTCTGTGTGTGTCTCTCTATCAACGTGTGTATATTCTTATTACAACGTGTCTCTCTGTCCAGTCTCTCTATCAGTGTGTCTCTCTATGCGTGTGTGTCCCTGTCTCTCTCTCTCTCTCTCTCTGTGTTTGTGTCTCTATGTCTATGTGTGTTTCTGTCTCTGTGTGTGTGTGTGTGTGGATATGAATGAGTGCCTATCTCACTGTCTCTCAGTGTGTGTGTGTGTGTCTATGTATGTCTCTCAGTCTGTGTGTGTGTCTCTCCAAATATCAGTGTGTGTGTGTGTCTCTCTGAATCTCACTGTGTGTGTGTGTCTGAATCTCACTGTGTGTGTGTGTGTGTCTGAATCTCACTGTGTGTCTCTCTCTCTGTCTACGTCTGTGTGTATCTTTGTGTCTCTCACTCTATCTGTCTGTCTCGCAGGGCGAGGGTAGCAAACCCTCCTCTCTGTAAGGACACTTGGGAGGATGGAGGGATGGATGGAAAGGTGATTTGAAAGCTAACACGAATGCCTTGTCTCAGCACCCACAGAGGACTGCTGGACAACTCGCCCCCACAGTGTAGAGGACTGGACACAGACTAGGCTTGCTCGCCTGCCCTGCCTGCCTTGCCTTAAAAACAGCCCCGCAATTCCCAGCAGCTGATCTATAATTCATGAGGATTTCGCCCAGGTTTCTCACTGGATCACGTCAAAGGGGCGTCAACCTGTTAAACATTCAGCAATACAACCCCCTCCTCATCTCCTAAACTCGAACTTACATAGATAGAGACAGACAGACAGACAGATAGATAGATAGATAGCATCTGCTTAGAAACTCCACCTCTTATTTGGGCAGCTCAGTGGGAGAGTAATACTAATACTTGCATTTTTTCAACCCACCACTGTTTGTGGGACACCGCTGTGAGTTGCTGTGGCTGCCGTGTTTCGCCCACAAATATACGGTCAATTCACTTCATGGTATATTCCGTGAAGGGCTTTGAGACGCAGTCTAGAAGATGCGAAAAGCGCCGTATTGAATGCAAGGATTTTTATTCTTTGATTTCGCACCTTATCGCGTCACCGAGATATCTCAAAGCACTTTACAGCATATACTGCGCGGCGTAGTGATTGTATTTTGTGGGGTTGACACACGGCAGCCAATCGCACACAGAAGTGTCCCGCAGACGATCGTGAATCGAGTTTAGTTTTTCAAAGAAATGCTGAGGGATCATTACCACCGGAAAGCGATACGCCAATCAGCTAACGATTGGATTCGTACTCCACGGGCCTCTGCTTACCTAGCAGCAAGTTGGAACCCTTATGTTAGTCAATTGGCAGATTGCTTGCTTTCTGGGGATAATAATCCCTTAAAAAAAACTGCTGGGTAAAGAGAGGCATGTGGAGTAAAGAAACTTGGCTAAGGTTTCGCCCTCCCAGGAATCAAACCTGGGTCCTCCCGACGTGAAAGGTGCTCTATCAATGTAATGTTGTTGTTGTTGTCCTCTCGCTTACGAGGTCAATGCGCTGGCAGTCTCACCTCTGAGTCGTAAAGGTTTGAGTTCAAACTCCACGTCGGGAGTTGAAGTCACGTAGTTTAATTGATACTACAAAGCAGCAATAGGCTATCAGGCGTTGTCCATCGGACGAGACATTAAACCAAGGTCCCACCCAGGTGGACATTAAACATCCAATGCTAACATTACAAGAGGAAAAGTGGTCCTCACCAACAGTCCCCCAAATAAAATTGTTTGCTCACTCCGTGCCTGTCTGCCGGACATTGCTGGGTGCAAATGGGCTGCCCTGTTCACCCATAAGAAACACAATTTACAGTACACTTTACAGCACATATTTTAAGACAAACTCCAGACGTGAAAGCCACTAGGCAAAATACAAGGATTATTATTACTCCTATTATTACTATTATTCCTTACAAACTTTAAAAGGTCCAGAATTTGGCAAAGAACTGAATTCCGGCTTGGGGCCAGATTTTTGCAAAGGTGTCTCCAGATGTCCTGGCCAATAATCTTCCAACAGAAGCACTGTTTGTGGGGCACTGGTGGTGGCAAACTGGCCGTTGCCATTGCCAATAAAACATCTTCACTACTCTTTACAGATATCCCTTGAAGCACTTTATAGTGCACAAAATGCACTATATTAAATGTGTAATCCTGTAGTTTATGGTTGGAGCACTCTCCTCGCAAGTGAGAGCACCCTGGTTTGATATCCAGGCAGGATGCAACATTAGGCAAATTTTCCTACTCCACGTGCCACCGCTTACCTCACAGTAAATTGGAACCCTGTTGTTAGTCGAGTGGCGGATTACTTGCTTTCTGGGGGTAATAATCTCTCAATAAATAAATAAAATAATAAATTTGGTCATTCAGTGGTATACTGTGGTATACCGCTGTGCACGATTGGCTGCCACATTTTGTCCACAAAATACAATCAATTAACTTGCCAATATATTCTATGAAGCTGTTTGCAATAGCTCAACAACGTGATATGGTGCTATATCAAATGCAAGGATTATTATTAAATATAAAGGCTATTGTTATTTTCATTTGGGAACAGGCTGCATTTCTTTTCGAAAAAATTACAAGAAAACGTTCAGTAGACAGATACAATTCATCTAATACTTGTTCCCGATTCCTGATGCAATGAGTCATTATTTTAATAAACTGGATGAGACATGGGAGCGTGCAAAAACCAAGGTACAAAGTGTAACATCAGAGGAAGTCTGCGATCCTCTCTATGTTAATCCTACCATGAAGATTGACTTTTCGCAAACGGAAACACAAGCCCTCAGTTAATTCAGAGCAAGGTGAATAACATTAAATCACATTATAGTCCAAGAATTACTGTGACTGTGCTGGGTGTAGAATAGCAAACATTTGCTTGGATTCAGTGGTTTGTTTTTTTGGCCAGCTGGGTGTTTTTCACATGCGGAAACCCATCACCACGCTTAAGAGTCTCTTAAACCATACATTGAGGACCACATGCAGATGCTACCACTTATATATGGAAACTTTCCCATTTTGGGGATGGAATGTGTAGTCTCTCTCTTGGAGTGTCAAATCCTACTTACCTAACGCGGGAAGATGGCTCTAGATGCTTTAGAGGATTTTCTGTGAAGTGTCGTAACTGTGGTCGCAGTTGCTCAGCCCTTTTGCCCTCAGCAATGTCCCACAAACACCCATGAAATTAATGACCAAATTTGCCTGCGGAGATTATTAGCAAAAACGCTGGGAGAAACTTATTTATTTTCAAATCGCGCTGCAAGATCTTTAACTTTCACCAGAACTGGCAGACGAGGCTTTGATTTGACGTCTGAACCATAAGAGTTCAAAGTCCCGATATGTGGCTTTGAGACCCCACCTTCTGAGCCAAAAGCTGACGCTCACTGAGCCAAGCTGACACACACACTGAGCCAGGTTAATACATGAATGGACAGCTCCTGCGAATAACACATGACCTTGAGGTATCCACTGCTACTTGAATCTCGGGAAAGGTGGTTGAAGTGGTAATGGAGATAATAGGGAGGTGATTGCCCCCATCCCCCACCCCTCCCCCCACCTCTTGGGTGGTCTTTAGGTGTCTGTATGGCACCTTTTCAAATATGTATGCAATTTGCAACCGTGCGCTCACAATTGCTTGGAATAGGTTTAAAGAATAGGTTGATTGTTTGTGGCTGGGATTGTGAGCTTGCGGGGGAAGCAGCTGCTCATGGTGGGGGTGGGAGGGGGTGCGGGGGGAGAATGGAATGTTTGTGGCTTACGGAGGTGGGGGCTGTGAGGGGTTGACGGAGAACCCAGCCTGCACCGTGGAGCCACTAATGACTCATCACCTCTCCCTCTCACCTCTGCCCAACCCCATTGCAAAACCTGGCTCCGCCCCTAGGTTGCGGACACAATACTGGATTCATCTAAAGAACAAATTTTATGCTGTAATGGGAGGACATAAGAGTAGTTTTCTCTGGGTGGGTGTTGTTCACCTACGAAACAGCCATTCACAGCCCTTTACAGTATACCTTGTGAATCACCTGGAGATGTCTTGACAATGTGATAAGGCACTATGTGTCCTGTAACTCAGTGTTCAGAGCACTCGCCTCGCAAGTGAGAGACCTGGGTTCAGTTCTAGGCAGGGCAAAAAATCTTGGGCAAGTTTCCTTACTCCACTTGTCTGATAATAATCCCTCAAGCAAAAACAAAGAATAATAAATTAGTCTCTTCAATCCATGACTGTTTGTGGGAAACTGCTGTGTGCAATTGGCTGCCGTGTTTCGCCCACAAATATAAAGTTAATTCACTTTACAGTCTATTCTGTGAAATAGAGACGTCTTGAGACGTCTAGAAGATGTGATAAGGTTCTATATCAAATGCAAGAATTATTTATTAATGATTCCTGTTATTATTATTATTGGTTGTTGTGGAAGGAAGAGTTCAAATGGGCTGAAAGGCATTCCTCATTTGAATCTTTCTTGTGATCTTGCAATTTAATTTCCGTTGTTCCTAACGGAGTTCAGTCTGAGTTTATTTGCTGACAATGTGACCCATCAATGCAATCAGCACTCTTGCACGTGTCCTTCAGGTTAATAATAACCTCAATCTGTTTGGCGAATCTCACAGTGCTGTCTGTCACCTGCGTTTTCCCATCCTCTGCGTCATGTGCTCCTTCACTCTCTCCTTTACTGTGGAAATTGGGGCTCGAGGAGCCTTTGATTTCTTCATTTACTGCCACAGGCACATCAGCAAAATATTCTCCCAGAGCATTCTGTACAGGTGGGCTGGTCTGTCTGCCTCTCTGGCTATCAGCTCTTTCACTAGGGAGTGAACTGTTTGCATCTGAGGTGGAACAGCCAAGAGCTGTAGTTGATGTTGAACATTTGCCTGGCAGAAATGCAAAGCATCGCATTAATATCCTTGCAGTCAGCACAATCTACAGCTTCAATTTCACTTACCTCATTCATTTCAAACCTCTCTCCTTCCTTTCATGGCCTTTTTTTTTCAACTGGCTGCTGCGTTTCACCCACAAAATACACAGTCCATCCACTTTGCAATATACAGTAGTCTGTGATGCGCTTTCAGAAGGCTAAATGATGAGGTGCTTTATCAAATGCAAGGATTACTATTATTATTATTATTATGCATTTGAAGTGGTAACTATCACACAGCTATGTTTACCCCTATATGAAGTTCATCATGGTTGGAGGGTGAGAAGGCAACACCATTTTTAATTTGACAGACGAGTTTGTTGCAACCATTTATTTTATAATAATAATCCTTGCACTTGATATAGCACCTTAACACGTCATCAAGACATCTCAAAGCGCTTTGCAGTATATATATAGTAATAGTAATTCTTGCATTTGATATAATGCTTTTCACGTCTTTGAGGCATTTCAGAGCACTTTACTGAATATACTGGAAAGTGAATTGACTGTATATTTGTGGGTGAACTGCGACAGCCAATTGTGCATAGCAGTGTCCCACAATCATGGATTGAGTGACCAAATTATTATTATTGTTTTTTATCTTGAGGGATTATTATCAGGCGTGTGGAGTAAGGAAACTTGCCCAAGGTTTCACCATGCCGGGAATCGAACCCAGGTCTCTCATTTGCGAGTGCTCTAACCACTGAGCTACAGGACCCCATGATATACTGTATGTGACTGTATATTTTGTGGGCAACACGCGGCAGCCAGTTGCGCTCAGCAGTGTCCTACAAATAGCATTGGAGTGAGTAACCAAATTTTTCTGGGGTTAATAAAAATAATAATACAGTAACTGCATTTGGTATAGTGCCTTATCACATAAACATACATCTCAAAGTGTTTCATAGGATTTACTATGAAATGCAGTAATTGTGTATTTGCAGGCGAACACAACAGTCCCAAATGCACACAGTAATGTTCCTCACAAACAGCCATGGAGTGAGTGACCAATTTTAATGCAGGGAGGATTTAAACCCTGCCCCCGAGGGAGGGAGCAACATTCTAATCCATTGCATTAACCAACTCTCATACAAAAAAAATTACAAAAGTCTGATGAACAATGAAAGACCTTTGGAAAATTTAGAATTTGTTTCATCTGTTTGCAAAGTGATGCCTGGGGTAAGTTTCCAGTCACTTAGTGAATAAATGCCTGACGTTCTTCAAAGGGTCAAATTGTATAATTCATATCCTTTTTGTTTCGTGACAAGCACGATTGTCCATGTACTGTTCTTGCTCTTATCACAACCTGCCAAAGAAACAGTAAAAGCAAGCAACCTTCCCTCCGGATGAGACGGTTTTGTGTGTAAATGCTTTTCAATGGTGTCAGCCTGGCTCAGTTGGTAGTACTCTCACCTCTGAGTTGGAAGATTGTGGGTTCAATCTTCTCTTTGATGGTAATAATAATATTCCTTGCAATTGATATAGTCTTATCACATCGTCTCAAAGCGCGTCACAGAATATATTGAAATATATATATTGTGGGCAATATGTAACCGCCAATTGCTCATAGCAATGTCCCACGAACAGTGGTGGGTTGAGTGATCAAATTTCTTTTTAAGGGATTGTTACAATGGAAAAGCAATCAGCCAATTGACTAATAACTGGGTTCCTACTTATTGCTAAGTATCCAGGGTATCGAGATAATCACTTACAAATCCCTTCACATACCCTCACTTCTCCTTGATGCTCTCCGATCCCACTCTTCTGCTCGCTTCCTCTGCTTAGCAAACTCAGGCCGTCTGCATGTCTGCTGGCCCCTTCACCCCATTATCAGCAGCAGCAGAGCCTTCAGCCACTGTGCCTCTTCTCGCTTCCCCCCTCCACCCGGGCCTTTCCCTCCCTCAATCCCTCCATCTTTCCATCCCCATACTTTATCAATGGTTCTGTAAATAATAATAATAATCTGTACATTTAGTAAGGCTCCATATCCCCCATATCGGGAGGATGTCTCAAAACACTTCACAGGATATAATATAAACAATAACAGCAACAACAACAAAATTACAGTTATAGAGCACCTTTCACATTCAAACCGAGGAACTCAAAATTCTGCAAAGGGATACACTTTTATAAAGTGATATTGACTTTGTACACTATGGTTGACTTTTTTATTAAAAAAAGAACATCGACTAACCAACAATTTGCAGATGGCTTAACTGGCTTCATAGAATTGTAAAACTAGGATTCAGGGAAAGATTATGCATTGTTCTGTACATTAGCTGGAATTTTTGAAGGTTATTTTTTCATTCCAGATGTATGGCTCATAGGTCAATAGCAAACAAATGCAATGTAAGCTCCACGGTTAACAGATGTATGTTATTGCTCACTTACACACTTGTTCAAGTCCAATCTTCCAATTTGAAATTTTGAGAGTTTTTAACCCTTATCACCCATTTTCTAGGTTTTACTTTGTGGAGCTCCTGTAGCTCAGTGATTAGATCACTCGCCTTACAAGCGTGAGAGCCCTGTTTGAATCCAGGCAGATCAGGGCGAAACTTTGGGCAAGTTTCCTTACTTCACATGCCTAATAATAATAACCATTTAAGTAACCATGTGCTGGACACAGTGGAGCCAGTGGAGACTGCCGGCAGCAATAGTTGATTACATCTCAAGTTGCAGGGCATCAAGGAGGATGGATTGAATGATGTGCGAGAGAGTTGGGGAACACATACGTCTTAAAGTGAGGTTTAAAATTGCAAATGATCAGAGGGAGCGTACTGTACGATAGAAAGCTTTCTATTAGAACAATCTGCACTGACAATCAAAGTGCAGAGTTAATTCATCACTAATCCATACATAAAGTCGTGTGCCACATAATTCATTTGAAAAATTACATGATTTGACCATCGCAAAGTAAACTATTATCACTTTGATGAAGCGCCTCAAACGTCTTAAATATCTCAAAGCGCTTCATGGGTAATCTTTGTCCACTGTAGTAACTGTGTGTTGGTAGGAATGGTTATTAATAATAATTCTTGCTTTTGATGTAGTACCCCTTTCATGATGGGAAGATGTTTCAATCTACCACAGAGCTTCATAGGAATTTTATTGTAAAGTGTGACTGTGTTTAGTAGATAAACACAACAGCCAATTTGCACAGAGCAATTTGCCCCAAAACAGACATGAAGTGAATGTCCAATTTTATCTGAGGGATTGTTAGTGTCCTGGCCAACAATCTCCCAGGTAACATTGGGAAAAACTCCCCTTCTCTTTTTGAATTGTGCTATGGAATCTTCTATAAATATATACATGTATATTCTATACATCTCTATAAATTTAATTTTGTTGTTGTTGTTGTTTCAATGTCCAACTCAACAAGGAGATGGAACATTGGTTTAACATTTCATTTGAAGGACCAAACCACCAACAACGTAAAGCTGCCTCCAAAACCATCATTCATATGGGCTACTATGTGGGGGGTTAATCTTTCCTCCCTTATCCAGATCCCCACCCTCCCCACTGACCATCCCAGCCCCCCCCTCACACCCCTCAGCCAACTGCTCTTTCCGCATCGGCCTCCAAAATATCCGCTCTGTCTGCAACAAGACCCTGGCCATCAACGATCTCATCCTTGATGAGAACGTTGACATCCTGGCCCTGACGGAGACTTGGATCACCCCAGGCGACACCTTCCCCCTTGTAGAAGCCACATCACCCAACTACACATTCCACCATGCTCCTCGACCCAACCGTCGTGGTGGTGGTGTGGCCCTCATTTCAAAGACATCCCTCTCCCTACCCCCCTACTCCTCCGGTTCCTTCCCCTCTTTTGAACAGCCCACCCTTTCTCACTCCTCCCACAGTTCCCTCAAAATCCTCTTAGTCTATCGCCCCCCCAAACCCTCCCCCACTTTCATTTCAGACTTTTCTTCACTTCTAACCTCCCTTTGTGCCTCCTCTGATCGCCTTATTATTCTTGGTGACTTCAACCTCCATTTCACCCCCTCCTGCCCCATCTCTTCTGAATTTTCCTCTTTGCTTTCGTCTTTCAATTTTTCCCTTCACGTTCACACTGCCACCCACACCCACGGCCATCCGCTAGATCTGGTGATCACCCGAGACCTCAACGTCTCTGGTGTCACCATCACCGACAAGGCCATTTCAGACCATTTTTTCATTTCTCTCAACACCGCTATCTCTCCCCCCTCCACCTCCAAACCCACCACTATCTTCTACCGGCCCTGGAAGAAGATTCCCCCTCAAACCTTCACCTCTGCCCTCGAAACCTCCGACCTCCTCCCCCTGTGGCATTTTTCCTGTACCGACCCATCCTCCGCCTCCACCACTCTTCATAACACCCTCTCCACTACCCTCGACACCCTGGCCCCCCTCACCTCCAGAACCATCTCCCATTCCCGATCATCACGGTGGTACACAACTCACCTCCGTTCCCTCAAAAGCCAAGTGAGAGCAGCTGAACGCACCTGGCTCAAATCTGGCCTCACGGTCCACCAGCAAATCTGGCTGGCCCGCATCAAATTTTACAGCTCCGCCCTAGCCACCGCCAAATCAGCCTTCTATTCCAGGATAATCCTGGAAGTGAAGGGCAACCACCGCCTCCTCTTCGCCACCACCAACCAGCTCCTCCGCCCCCCCCCCCCCCCCCCCCCCGTCTCGCTTCGCAGATCCTCTCCTCAAACGAACATTGTGAGGAGATGTTGGACTTCCTCGAGTCCAAAATAGAGAGAATCCGCTCTGCGGTTTCCTCCCCCCTTCTCTCCTCCACCTCCGCCCCTCCATCCATTATTTCAACCCCCACCCACCCCCCCTTTCATACTTTCAACCCCACCTCCCCGTCTTCAGTCACAAAAATAATCACCTCCATGAAACCAACCACGTGTTCATTGGACCCCATCCCAACCCCCCTCCTCCGCACCCAGCTCCACCTTTTGGCCCCGCTCATTTCTGACACCATCAACCTTTCCCTCTCCTCAGGCACTGTCCCTACCTCCCTTAAAACATCACCCCTATCCTAAAAAAACTCTCCCTTGATGCGTCGCAGCCATCAAGCTACCGACCCATCTCCAACCTCCTGTTTTTATCTAAGGTCCTTGAAAGAGTGGTTGCCTCCCAGCTCCGCTCTTTCCTCTCAACTCACTCACTCCTTGAACCCCTCCAATCAGGCTTCCGCCCTGCTCACAGCACGGAAACTGCCCTGGTCAAGGACACTAATGACATCCTAACCACCTGCGACCAGGGCTCCCTCTGCCTCCTCGTCCTCCTTGACCTGTCTGCTGCGTTCGACACAGTCGATCACACCATCCTCCTCCAACGTCTTTCCTCCCACCTCAACCTTCAAGGCACAGTCCTTGACTGGTTCCATTCCTACCTGACCCACCGCCTACATTTTGTATCTTCCAACGGTTTCTCCTCAAACCCCTGCACAGTTTCTCATGGCGTCCCCCAAGGCTCTGTCCTCAGCCCCCTCCTTTTCACCATTTACACGCTCCCTCTGGGCAATGTCATCTGCAAACATGGGGTAAATTTCCACATGTATGCGGACGACACCCAGCTGTACCTTTCTGCCTCATCCCTCAACCCCCAGACCATCGATGTTCTGACAGCATGTCTGTCCAACATTGAGTCTGGACGAGGGACAACTTCCTCCAATTGAACGTGAGCAAGACCGAGGCCCTCCTGATTGGCTCAAGCCAGCGCCTCCGCACATGGGGCGCTGCCAGCCTCAACATCCAAGGCTGTACTCTCCACCTCATAAAGCCAGTCAGGAACCTCGGCATCACGTTCGACCACAAACTTTCCTTCCTCCCCCACAGCCTTGACCAGCACCGCTTATTTCCACCTGCGCAACATTGCCAGGCTCCGCAACTACCTCAACCCCCATGCTGCCGAAACACTCGTGCACGCGTACATCACCTCATGGCTGGACTACGGAAACTCTCTCCTCGTTGGCCTCCCCAGTTCCTCCATTCACAGGCTGCAGGTCATCCAAAACTCTGCAGCCCATGTATTATCCCGCACCCACCTCCGTGACCACATAACCCCCACCCTCGCCCGTCTCCACTGGCTCCCCATCCTCCAGAGGATCGAGTTCAAGATCCTCGTCCTCACCTTCAAGGCCTTACACAGCCTTGCCCCACCCTATTTAACCAATCTACTCTCCCCCTATAAGCCCACCCGAACCCTCCGTCAGCAGGAATTGGCCTGCTCCAAGCCCCCCGCCCGAACCAGCCCACCATTGGAGGCCGGGCCTTCAGTTTCTCCGCTCCCACCCTGTGGAATTCCATCCCCCAATCCCTCCACCTTGTTTCTTCCCTTTCCTCTTTCAAGGCCGGTCTGAAGATTTTCCTCTTCGACCGTGCCTTTTGTTCCACCCCGAATTTTTCGACCTCCCCTATGTGTTTCACCCCTTCCCGAACACTCCCCTCCCAGCTCGGGTCACACGCCTCCTGTGCAGCGCCTTGGGACGTCCTCCTGACGTAAAAGGCGCTTTATAAGTTTAAGTTGTTGTTGGTTAGATTGCACAATGAACTGATAAGGCTTTACTCTTTGAGATTTACTGTACGTACTTCATTCGCAAAATACAAGGTCACTCCAATTTACAGTATGTCCTGTAAAGCACTTTGAGACAGACTCAACTACGTGATAAGGAGCTATATCAAATGCAAGAATTATTATTATTATTATAATAAATAATCAAATCACAATGTAAAAGTAGCCAAGCCTTTTCTTCCATTAAAGTTTGGCACGTTACTTTCTGTTCACATTTGTCATAAATTCAGAATGTGATATGAATTGAACATTACTTTTCCACTGTTTCCCTAGAGAAAAAGCCAGACTCTATTTGTATTTGTTACATCTTTGTCCACATGCACTGCTACTTTTAGAGTCTTATGAATCTGAAAGCCTAGATCCCTTTGCTCTCTCTAGCTTTCTTAGGGTCCTACCATCAAGGGTATAATGTTTGCTAGAGTGGATAACAGTCTCTGTCTGTCTCAGCTTCATGCGATTAAGTTCTGATATCAATAATACATGCTAACAATAGATTTTACTATAAGCATACAAAACACACAGGCAAAATGTAGTAATTATGGATAGTGTCTCTTAAATAATGCATAGTTTCAGAATCACATTTCTATTATGATTCTGTTCAGTTATGATTGTTGTTGAAACCGACAATGTGCTGTTTGTGTTAAATTTACGATAAAGCTTTTTATCAAGGACTTCAAAGACTTGTTAAACCTCTCGGTGCCTGGTATGTGCGTACTTATCAGCACTGAATATTCCTCTCTTTCCGGAAGACGTTTCATCGGAATACACAAAATAGTAAATGAAATGTCAACCTTTCCCTTTGAAAAGTGCACGTGCAGTGTTAAAAGGGCAGGTGGCTCCCTTGAATTTCCAGGTTAACATAACAAGTACCACAACGATAATAAATTGCATTTATATTGCTTTTGCATCAGGAGGACGTCGCAAGTCTTGGACAGTCAAAGGTTTGCCTCAACACCATCATTCATACAGACTCAAGCCGAGGACTGGAATCAAGAAAGTTTGGAGGGCAAAGAGAGTGAGGGAGGGAGGATGTCCAAAGGCAAGGTCAAGGAGGAAGGCCTTGAGATGGCGTTTGAAGGAGGAAAGGGAAGGAATGAGGTAGAGGGACTCAGGGATGGACTTCTAGAGGGTGGAAGCAGAAAGGATGAAGGTTCGGTGGGCAGGGCAGAGGACATGAAGCAGACATTAATGTCTGTGTGTTCAGGCAAAAATTCCAGAGAAAAAATTGGTCATTCACTTCATTGCTACATGTGGGATGTTGGTTGTTGTGAGCAAATTGGTTTCTGCATTCACCCATAAATACACAGTTACTCCACTTTATAGTAAAATTGTGTGAAGAAGCACTTTGGTACAACCTCCAAACATGAAAGGCACCATAACTAATCTAAAGCTTATTAATCCAATTTGCATTCTGTCGCCCATTTTCAAATGCAAACGTTATTTTTATTATTGAAGCTTGATCTACATCTATTTAATGTTAGATCTCAGCACTGTATTTCTGCATTGGAATCATTGAAAACATTTGGAGAGGAATAATTGGAAAACAAATCAAATCTCGATGGTAACACTGGGAGTATGACAGAATACTGAGATCCTGATGGTAACAATTGCTTCCTTACACATATTGCACAAGGATAATGTAAAGTTCTGGAAGCCTTGAACTGAAGGCTTCTGACTAGCAGCTTGGCAGAGTGTAATCATATTCAAAATTATTGTACTCAAACATGAGCAAACTAGGAATGCAGATTAGTCTGCAATGCACCTAATGTGCAGTATCGACATTAAAGAGATATGAATTACTTACACTTTCTGTGCTAAAACATCAATAATAAAAATAATCCTTGTAAGAATCCAAAATGTGCTCTGGAAAAAGAATAATAATAATAATCCTTGCATTTGATAAAGAGCCTGATCATATTGTCGAGACAGCTCAAAACACTTGAAAGGATTTTATTGCGAAGTGCGGTGATTGTATATTTACGAGTGAACCTGAAAGCCAATTTGGGCACTGCAGTGTACCCCAAAGTAAATGACTGATCTTATCTGAAACATTGTTGACCAGGACATCGGGAGAAATTCCTTTCTCTTTTCGAATAGTGTCATGGGATCTTTTACATTCACCTTAACAGAAGGGACCTTGGTTTACTGTCTCATTGGTAATAGAATAGAACCAAAGAAGAAATGGAACCTTGTGAAAATTAATAGATTTAACCTTTACTCTATTAGGTTGGATACTGGTGTGAACCAAGCAACTATATACAATCTTTTAACTCTTTGACGACCTTAAGAAATTACCTAGATCAATTTTTTTCCCCACAAAAAAAACAAATTTTAATTGAAAAATAAAATTTTAATAATTTGATATAGCACTTTTGATGTCAGGTAGACATCTCAAAGGGTTTCACCAGATTTACTGTAAACTTAGTTTATTGTGTATTTGTATTTATTTAAAGCACTCGTCTCACTAGTGAGAGTACCAGGATTTGAATCCTGTGCGGGGCAAATCTACAGTCAATTCACTTTACACTTTCTGTCATACACTTTGAGACAACTCAACAACGTGATAAGACACGATATCAAATGCAAGGATTATTATTATTATGTAATCTAACCAAAGTGGTCCAAAGGGGAGCTGATAAACTCAAAGGATGTTGAAATTGGACTTTCTGCCAATTGCCATATTGTCAGTCTGCGCAGCTGTGCAAATACTCCTGCATACTAATCTATAGCGTCCCAGTTCACCATTAATGCAGAGATAATGGCTGGCAGACAGCTGCAATGCAGTAATTCAATTGACCTGCTCTGGAAAAAAAAAGTCATCAATGGTAAAGAGCAAAGCTGCAGCCATTCTGACTGTCAACAGTATCCCAAGATTTAATTAGTTTGGTGAACTCTGCCTGCCAAGTTTTGTTCTTGATGTTACAGTCCATACTGCTAACAATGTTCTTTTTCTTATCGTTATGCAATAAGAAAAAGCATCCACTCACTATGTAAGAAGCATAGTGAGTGAATGGGATGGAGGCAACGCAATGAAAGTAAGCAGTAAAAGACACAAACACCATCAGTGAAGTGGGATTTGACAGGTGCGATTATAAATAAATAAATAATTAAGCCTTGCATCTCATAGAAGCATTTCACAGGATAGACTATATAGTGGAGGGACTGATTTTTTTTGTGGGGGTGAAACACGGCAGCCAGTTTCTGCACAACAATGTCCTACTAACAACATTGGAGTGAGTGACCAATTTTATTTTTATTTTTTTGTTGGGTGGGGTGGGTAGGGTAGTGAAGTAATGGGTTGTTGGCCGGGACTCCAGGAGAAACTCCCTTCTCTGTTCGAACAGTGCTGCAGGATCTTTAAAGTCCACCTGAATGGGCAGATAGGACTTTTGTTGAACATCTCGTCTGAAGGACCCACCTCTGACAATGCAACACCACCCTACCCTCCTCCACTCCCAGCACTGCATTAGAGTGTCAGCTTACACAATGGTTCCTGACATGGGGATTCAACCCACAACCTTCTGACTCCAGGGTGACAGTGCTACCCACCACTGAACCTGGCTGACACACAATATGATGAATATGCCAGCACCATCTCTTCATCAGCAGGTTACAAAAATGTAGAAAAAATAATACAGCAGAAACAGTCAGTTGGGCCCTACAAGACAAGACCTACTGGGCCCTACAAGACTGGTATATATATTTCAAATAAGCCTCCACTTCTCCAATTCTGTCTTCAAAATCCCTTTCTTTCTTATCTTTGCACTGGTTTTCCTCTTAAATATATTAGTAGCTCCTGTAGCTCAGTGGTTAGAGCACTCAACAACAACAACAACTTTGATTTATATAGCGCCCTCCACGCCGGATGGCGTCTCAGAGCGCTTGCCTTACAAGCATGAGACCTATGTTCAAATCCAGGTAGATCAGGGCGAAACCTTGGGCAAGTTTCCTTACTCCGTATGCCTAATAATAATCCGTAAAAAAAAACACGACAATAAAAATTGGTCATTTCAATCCATGACTGTTTGTGGGACACTGCTGTGCGTAATTGGCTGCCACGTTTCGCCCACAAATATACAGTCAATTAACTTTACAGTAAATGTTCTGTGAAGTGCTTTGGGACATCGATAAGATGTGAAAAATGCTATATCAAATGCAAGGATTATTATATTAAATATAAATACGTCGATGCTCTATGCTTCAACCACAGCTCCGGACAGCGAGATCTACTTTCTCACTACTCTCAGGACAAGGAAGTTTCTCTGCAACTCCCTATCAGACCTATAACTGGCTATCTCATATTTACACCAACCAACAAGTGATCTTATTAATGTCCACCTTTATAAATCTTAAACATCTCTGTTGGAGATCCCTCTCAACCATCTCATCTCCAGAGAGAAAAGCACCAACGTATCCAATTTTCCTTGCTGATTGTATCCACTCATCCCTGGTAAAATCTGAGTGAATCTATGTTGCACTCTCTCCAAGGCTAGTACGGTGAACAGAACTGCACACAGACACCCCAAAAGTGAATAGACCAAAGTTTGATATAAATTTATAATTACTTTTGTACCTGTATACTTTTTGGGGGCAGCCTAATGTCTGATGAAAACAGAAACCTGTCACCATGCTTAACAGTATCCAAACTAGATAGAGTTCCGTGTATGTATGCTACTTACACATGGTAATATCCCTCTGTGTGGAATGGAATGTGCACTCTCTCCCTGGAGCGCTCTGACGCTGCCCGCATGGAGGGCGCTATATAAATCTAAGTTGTTGTTGTTGTTGTTGGATGTACCCCATAGACCTAATTCCAGAGAGTATTTGGTACAGATTGGTGCGAGCCAAGGCTTTGAGACCCAATAAATGATGCAACAATAACTCTAATTTATATTCTCCCTTAATGTAGAATAACATCTTGGTTGGATGACAAGCAGGGGAGAAGGCAAAGGGGGCAGGTGACCACAGGTAGATCCATGAGGCAGGCTTGATGGCAGCAGCAGCAGCAGCAGCAGCAGCAGCAGCAGCAGCAGCAACAACAACAACAACAACAACAACAACTTGTATTTACAAAGCAGCCTTCACACAGAATAGCATCCCAGAGTGCTTGGCAGGATTTAAAGTGGAGTGACTTTGTACATTTGTGTGCGGAGAGCGGCAGCCAATTGCACACAGTAGTGTTCCACAAACACTTTAGTAAGGAAAGTAACAAAGTGAGGTGCATTGAGAGCTACATTCACTCAGAATGGACAGAAATGGGCTGACACATGGCCCCTTGGGGCTAACATCTCATGTTATAAAGACTTAGAGGAAAAATTGTGCAATTTTATTTTCCATTTGGCAAACTGCGTGTCGCCACTGAGGATGTCAGCTGAACCATAACATTTATTGCCTGTTGGCATCAGAGATGCCGCTCATGAATTTTTAGCAGCTTCCTATTCATTGCCAGAACATGTCATCGAAAGGCTGTGTTTCTTCCCAGCCTGAACCATCCACTGAATTTATAGCAAATCACTCCCCTGACCTCTAACCCCAAGGCCGAAAGCAAAGCTGCCAAAGAAGGGACACATGATGCATATCAAGGAGGGCTGGACACATGCCTGTATAGTGAGCGTGTACGTATCTCCTTGTATAGGGAATATTATAGAAGCCTGTGTTTGGCAACTGCACCGTTGCCCCACGCCCCCAAATCCTCTGAAGCATCTCAACACTTCATATTGAGCTATATCAAATAAAAAGATTATTACTATTTTTATTGTAAAAAAATAATAGCAGTTCGGGAGCAGGCAGCAAGGAGAAGAAACCTGGGTTTAGACATACAGTATTTTCTGAGCATTTCATTATGTGACAAATTTAACAGTATCTTATATTACATTCTAGTTTTGAAGGAGATTTTCTGTGGTGGTCGATCAGACTTACACAAAACCTTCTTTAAAATGAAGACTACATTTCATTTGTAATTTGGGCGCAGCAATAGCCCACACGCAGCCATGAAGTGAGCGAACAATTTTATTTGGGGGATTTTTGGCCAGGACTCCAAGAGAAACTTCCTTTCTCTTTTAAACAACACCATGGGATCTTTAATAGAGTGTCCTACCGACATGAAAGGCGCTATACAAATTCAACTTTGTTGTTTGTTGTTGTTGTTTAATTTCGCCCAATGAATGGTCATGAACCAGGAGCTCGGTATAACATCTCGTCTGAAGGACAGCACCTTTGATAATGCAGTGCTCCACCAAGCATTGTATTGGAGAGTCAACTTAGACAGTGAGGCTTGAAGTTACAAATGAACCAGTCAGTCACCCCTGAGTCTATTAGAAACCTCATCTTCAAACTGGACATCTCAGCAGTGAAGGGCAATAACTCCAGGGCACTGTTCATGACAGCACAGCCATTCTGGCTCATCAACAGGACATGGAAGAGCAGATGTTAATTAGGGGCAGGGGCCATCCTACTCAGCCCCTTTAGCCCTACAAGCCAAAGTTATAATGTATAGGGTGTTCCGGTTTGGACAAGCAGCAGGAAAGCTTGCCAGACAGTGGTATCAATGGCAAGTAATGCGGTTTTAACAACAACAAGATTACACTTGTATAGAGCCTTTCACGTCAAGAGGATGTCCCAAGGCGCTGGACAGTCACTGTGTCAGACCTGAGCTGAGGACAGGGGTAGGGGAAGGGGGGGATTAGGAGTTGTCAATGGGACCGTCAAAGAGGAGAGATTTGAGGCGTTTTTTTTTTGAAACATTGACTGTCCAGCTCCTTGGGACGTCCTCCTGACGCAAAAGGTGCTGTACAAGTGTAATTTTGTAATTGTTGTTGTTATACTCCAGCAGTTACCCCGAATGCACCAGAGGTCCTCAAGCCTTGGCTCTTGCCAACCTGTGCCTCGTAATTTTCAGAATTAGGTAAACAGGATGAGTCTGTCCAGGGAGAGAGGCACATTTGTTTCCAAAACTCAATCTCTGGAATCTCAGATGCAAGGCTGACCAAAATAAAAAGTTTGAGCCTGCAAAGAAGAAGCATACGTTCGAGAGGTACATCTCTATTTCTGCTGGGTGATAGATTATTTATTTGCTCAGTGATAGATTCCAATCACAGAACTTTGTTCAGCCACTGCGGCCAGGCATCTTATGCCCTTTGTATCAGTTTGCTTCAGCAGGTAATGGCTTCCAATTGATCTGCCGTATCTCTGAACAGCACATGCTAAGCGTCAAACAAGGAAACATACATCAAACCAGGAGGCAATAGTGACACTCACTAACAATTCCTTGAATAAAATAACCAAAGGCTAACCCCAGCCGCACACTGCTGCTTGATTCCTGAATCACTGAAAACAAAATCATTTCATGCTCTCCATGAGTTGAGAGATTATAAGGGTTAGCTAACTCACGATGATGCATTACTTGCTAGCCATGAAAGGCCTGAAATTCAACCTCATTTTAGCCTGCAAGTCATTTTCACCTTAAGACCACGTCATTTTCAATTCACGGCTGTTTGTTGAGACATGGTTGTATGCGAATTGGCTGCTACGTTTGCCTACAAACCATTCAGTTACCACACTTTATAGTGAAGCACATTGAGACATCCCCCCAATGTGAAAGACATTATATAGGTATTTGCCTATAAAATACGCAGTCATTGCACTTCATAGCAGAATCCTGTGAAGCACTTTGCGACGTCAGGATTGGTTTGGATGAAGAAGGGCCTTTAGCACTTCCGATCTCATCCTTCCAGAACACCTGTCCTAATGTCCCCACCATGAAAGCATTACATTTTTTAAAAAAACAAGTCTGGTGTCCTAGCCTCTGCCATTCTTCCTGGCAACCTGTTCCTATCTGGGTTAATTACCCTCTGATTAAAACAATACTTCTTGGTGTGTTTGTCCTGAAATTGCTTTTGCAACTATACCAATGTTTTCCTGTTCTACTGTTTCAGTGCACCCAATAGTATTGATCTAGGTTTCCTTTTTGCAATTGCATTTAAAATATTTTTCACCTCTATAAGGTCCCCACTGATAATTCTCCTTTCAAGCCTACGGGGTCTAATTTCCACATGACCCAGAAAGAACTGAAAAATTGGCTTCCAAATCACAAATAAAATAAAACTATGGGCTTGAGCCTTGGTTTCTGAGGAATTTGGTGATCCTGGTCATCTAAAAGTCTGTTTTATCAATCATCAAAAATCCAGTTAACCCATCAATTGCCTTCTTCAAGACCCGTCTCATGACCTTCCTTTTCAACTGCGCTTTCAGTTAACTGACCACCAGCTCTCTTGACTCCAGCCCGTTTGATTGCAAACTTTTCACTGTCCAGCGCCTTGGGACATCTTCCCAATTAGAAAAGTGGTACACAAATGTAACTTATTGTTGTTGGCTATTCAGATGTATTTCTGAGGCACAGCAAGGGAGCTTTCGTCTGGAACTGGCAGTGCTTATTTTCTGACTTTTAACCATAAAAATCTGCCTGTTTCACCAGCGCTAATATTGCTTACTTCAACGAGCAAAGAAATGTGCCTAATTTATGTCCAATCTGATATGTTTCAACAATTCTGTCTTATCAACAGAGCAATGAACAACAAAACAAGAGAAATTAAAGTATCTAGAACCACCATAAACCCAGATTGTCACAGAATCAACTTTGGTTACATTACCAACTGATTGTCTTACTTTTGGATTTGTCCGTTCTTCCTGATCCAGTGTCATTCCACGGAGTCACTTTAGACACCTTTAAATAGAAGATCGAAAGAGCATTTTGCATCGCATGGAATCGACAGCACCAAAATAGGCCATTTGGCCCGACACATAAATATAAGGTACTCCATATACATAATAAGAATAGGAACCATGTGTACTCCATGGACGAGACAGAACTTACCAAGAGAGAAGCTGAAAGCGAATTAGGAGTGTCAAAACAATATGAGGCAGCAATTTACAAAGAATGCACAGCATGGAAACAGGCTACTTGTTCCAAATAGTCCATGACTGTTTGTGGAACACTGCTGTGTGCAATTTTGCCCACAAACTGTACAGTCACTTCACTTTACAGTACATGCTGTGAAGCATTTTAAGATATCTCAAAGATGTGATAAGGCGTTATATTGAATGTAAGTACTGTATTATTATTACTATTATAATGGTGTTTATATTCCATATAAATCGTCACCCATTCCCTACTGCCTCCCATTCACTTTTATTCCCTTCTCATGTGAAGTTCTAGCTTCCTCTTGTAAGCACCTACATTATCTGATTCACCATCATTTCAGGCAGTGAGTTCCACACTAGACTGCAGCACATACTGCCCTTCACAGGCTCTATGAGATGATGTGAGGCATTTTTGATGTAACAAAGTGCTACATCGAATGCAAATATATTCTCTTTTCATCAGCACTTGTACATGTGAAGAGAATATGAGGGTTTAAATAGCTACTTGTCGCTGGCTGATGGTATGTAATAATAAATCCTTTTTTAAAAAATCTTGCAGGAAAACTTACATAATCATTCTTACATTTGATATATTATTTGATGCAGTGCCTTTAATGTCTCAAAGCCCTTTACAGGATTTACAGTTATAGGCGTAGTAACTGTATTTTTTGGACAAATATGGCAGCAAGTTTGCTTTCAACAATGTCCCCCAAACAGCTATGAATAAACGACCAATCTTATTTAGGGGATTGTTGGCCAGGACATTGGGAGAAAAAATCTCCCTTCTCTTTTTGAATAGTGGCGCGGCATCGTTAACTTCCACCCGAACAGGAAGACTGGGCCTCGGTTTAACATCTCATCCAAATGACAGCAGTGAAGTCCTGTACCTCAGTGGTTAGAGCACTTGCCTTACAAGCTTGAGACCTGTGTTCGAATCCAGGAAGGTCAGAGTGAAACCTTGAGTCTTACTCCACATGCCTTAATAATAATCCCTCCAAAAAAAACACAATTAATAAAAATTGGTCATTTCAAACCATGACTGTTTGTGGGACACTGCTGTGCCCAATTGGCTGTTGCATTTCGCTCACAAATATACAGTCAATTCACTTTACAGTATATTCTGTGAAGCGCTTTGAGACATCTGAGAAGCGATATATCAAATGCAAGGATTATTATCTCCGACAACACAGCGTGCCGTCAGCACTGCACTGGAGTATCAGCATGAACTGTGAGATGTAATAATAGGAAACCCTTCATCTCTGCAGCATCTGTGGCTTTAATTATTATTTGGAAACCGTTCAGTCCCTCCGACAATGCAGCACTTCCCCTTCTCCTCGCATTGGCTTGTCGGCAAAGACTGATCAGCCGAGATGTTACGAGTGAATCTGCAACCTCTTGTCCTCCACTGTCTGTGATCGACAGTGTTCTGACAGAGAGCCAGATGGAGACAGCAGCAGGTCGATCTGACCCCTCTGCACGACCGGCCAACTTACAGAGATAATTAAAATCACAGTATGAAATTCACGCTCACATCAGCGGGAAGCCAGGAGAAACCCCATGAGGGGTTAGCATTCAGAGACTTGGGTATCCTTGTGCACCAGTCTCCAAAAGTTAGTTTGCAGATATAGCAAGCAATTAGGAAGGCTAACGTATGTTGGCGTTCATTACAAAAGGGTTAGAATAGGGAAGTCTTGCTGCAACCCTATAGGGCCCTGGTGAGACCGCACCTAGAATATTGTGTGCAGTTTTGGTCTCCTTATTTAAGAAAGGATGTGCTCGCCTTGGAGGGGGTACAACGTAGATTCACTAGATTGGTACCTGGGATGAGGGGGATGAGTTATGAGGATAGGTTGAACAATCTAGGCGTATATTCTCTAGAATATAAAAGTCTCAGAGGTGATCTTATAGAAACATATAAGATTATTAAGGGACACGACAGAATAGATAGTGGGAGACTTTTTTCCCTGGTTGGAGAAACTATAACCAGGGGTCCGAGTCTTAAAATTAGGGGTCAGCCCTTTCGCAGAAAAAACTTCTTCACTCAGAGGGTAGTGAATTTATGGAATTCTCTACTCCAAAGGGCTGTAGATGCTCAGTCCTTGAACATATTCAAGATTGAAATTGATAGATTTCTTGTGGATAAAGGGATTAAGGGATATGGGGATAAGGCGGGTAGGTGGAGTTAGAATAGATCAGCCATGATCTTATTGAATGCCAGGGCAGGCTCGAGGGGCCAAATGGCCTACTCCTGCTCCTAATTCTTATGTTCTTATGTGCTCTAAACAAACAGGCCAAAACCCTCCTGTCATTTTGTTTGTGTGGTGGACACTTGGACTGTAGCCTTAACAGCCTTGAGCTACCTGTCAGTCCCAATCCCCAGCCCCATTCATTGTGATTGTGCTTGAATTAAACCTGACATTTGCTTTGATAAAATGTTTCACAGGTTAAAAAAAACAAAGGAACAGGCAGGCAGGCAGGCAGGCAGAGTGAAAATAATGTGGTAGAGAATATTCGGATTGAGAAGGCAAACAGCTAAGATCCCCACATGAAAGCATTGCCGTGTTACAACAATAATAATTATTGTTAATAATCCTTGCATTTGATCTAGCGCCTTATCACGTTGTCAAGGCATCTCAAATCGCTTCACAGGAATTACTGTAAAGTGTTACTGGCTGTGTATTTTATGTGAGAATCGCCCACAAAATATCAAATGAACTGCAGTGATAAAGCCATCTCCCTCCTACCTGCCTCCCATTGCCACAGACAACCACAAACTCATACACCCTGTGGATACCACTATGCAGCCAACACTTCTGGAAGACACTGAAAGTGATGAATAATATTTATTGTCAGCCTATTGCTGTCAGCGTGACTCAGTTGGTAGCAGTAAACATTAAAGATCCCATGGCACTATTCGAAAAGAGAAGGATATTTCTCCCGGTGTCCGAACCAACAATTCCCCCAAATCTGGTCATTTACTTCATGACTATTTGTTCGATTTTGCCACGCACAACTTGGCAGACAGTTTCTCCTACAAATACATGGTCACTTCATTATATGGTAAATCAAATTTCAGATGATTCGTTACTTTGATACCTGCTAAGGCACCGTACTAAATGCAAGGATTATAATAATAATAATAATCCTTGCATTTGATAAAGTGCTTTTCACATCTTCTCGATGTCTCAAAGCGCTTCACAGAATATACTGTCATGTGAATTGACCGTATATTTATGGGTGAAACGTGGTAGCCAATCGTGCACAGCAGTGTCCCACAAACAGTCGTAGATTGAATTGACCAATTTGTTATAGTTTTTTTGAGGGACTATTATTAGACATGTGGAGTAAGGAAAGTTGCTCAAGGTTGTGCCCTGGCTGGAATTGAACACAGGTCTCACACTTGTAAGGTGAGTTCTCTAACCACTGAGCTGTAGTATGTAATAAGAGTATCTATTATTACATACTATTATTATTTTGGAAACTTCTTTGGAACTCCATCCCATTGTCCCTTCGCATCACCGCATTAGAGCATAGACTTACAAGCGTGAGAACTGGATTTGATTCCTGACAGGGCGAAACCTTTCAGATGATTCGTTGGGCAACTTTCCTTACTCCATATGTCTGATAATAATCCCTCAAAAAAAATTGGTCATTTCAATCCACGACTGTTTGTGGGACACTGCTGTACACAATTGGCTGCCAGGTTTCGCCGATAAATATACAGGTATTCCTCGCTTAACATCGTACTTTGGTTCTTGAAAAGTGCGATTTTAAGCGAAACGACGTTAAGCGAATACATCTTTCCCATAAGAATTAATGTATAAACTGGAGTTAGATTCTTTCGGACATTTTTCGTCAAAAGTTTCTTAAAAAAACCATTATACAGTAAAAGCCCGTTTATCTGGCACTCTCGGGACCTGGCCAATGGCGGTTAAAGCGCGTGCCAGATATTCGGCCGAAAAAGCAAAAAATAAATAAATATGTTTTAAGTGTTATAAAAGCATTTTCAAAGTTAAAAAAAAGCAACTACAAAAAATTGTGATGACCCTTCGCAACCCTACTGAGTACTCTCATTTAATGCATTTTTCCAGATAAATTCCGGTTAATCGAATGTGGATCTTTTTTTACGATGCCAGTTATACGGAAGTTATGGTTGATCGGGTGCCGGGTAAATAGGCTTTTACTGAGAGTACTCAGTAGGGTTGCGAAGGGTCATCACAATTTTTTGTAGTTGCTTTTTTTTAACTTTGAAAATGCTTTTATAACACTTAAAACATTTTTTTTAAAAAGCACCCAAGGCGACAATGCCAAACAAATTATATAAAAAACGTACTTACGAGTTGCGCTTAGTGCACAAAATAGACAGAAATAATGTTTTGACTGAGCTTTAGTTGTGATATTGCCCTCTAGAGGTGGGAGGACCCACTGGTGGTTAATTTGGGTCAAAGCAAAAAAAGTTGGGGAACCACTGCTCTGGCACCTCAGGATTCGTGGGACATCAATTAAGTGTAATAGTGGAAACCCTTACGGTGGCAACTAAAGCTATTACACTTTTTCTCTCTCTTTGGCATTTGTCTACACTCCAGAGGTTTGGCGACACTATGTGGACTCCATACAGGATGTTCGACATCCAAACAAATATGAGCCAATTTCTGGATCACATTGTAGGTTGAGACGGGAAGTTATTAGGAACAGAGGCTGAGATTTGATGGGGACAGGATGAGGGAGATGTTGTTAGATTAATGTGGAGCTCACCGAATGGGTTGATGATAGAGATGGTCAGCACGGAATGTAGGAACACAGACATTGAGGTTTTCCACTCTAGGCACTGTAAGATGTGGTTTAATCATTTCTGTTACAATAGTTTGAGCTGAGATCAGAGTGAAATTGTTTGGACTTGGGGAACGCGGTTGGTCGGTGGCTGGCCAGTCAGTCGGCTCCACCCCCTGGCCACGGGCACTCCTGACCCTGCAACCAGCCAGTGGAGTCAGTCGGCTGAAAATGCTAAATAAGTAGGTAGATAATTTAAAGCATTTTTAGATAAATTCCGGTTAATTGTATGTGGACTTTTTTTTGCGATGCCGGTTGTACGGAAGTTACGGTTGATCAGGTGCCAGATAAACAGGCTTTTACTGTACTTGCTCCCTGACTGCCTGCCTGACTCACTCACTCGCTGCCGACTGGCTGGTCTCACTCACTCGCTGCTGGTCTTACTCGTTGCCAACCTGCCTCGCACTCTTGCTGCTGGCCTGGCTCACTCCCAGCCTGCCGGTCACTCTCTTGATGGGCAGGCCTTAGTGCCTTGTGCCCCATTTCCACCTGCTGGCGAATGACATAATAGCGAATATCGCACCATTAAATGAATATATGTTCCCCACATCAGTAGTGGAATAACAAAAGAATGTTAAACGAGGCACCATTAAGCGGGGTCTGCCTGTACAGTCAATTCACTTTACAGTATATTCTGTAAAGCGCTTTGAGATGTCTAGAAGATGTGGATTGCCCTATATCAAATGCAAAGATTATTATTAGTATTATTATTATTCCCTCCGTTACCTTCTTCAAGGCCCATCTCAAGACCCTCCACTTCAACTGTGTCTTCGGTCATCCCCCTACTTCTAACCTCCCTGTCTTCCACCCATCCTGACCCAACCAACAGCTCAGTTGCAAATCTTTGAGTGTACAGCACTCTCAGGGACATCCTTCCAGCGTGAAAGGAGCTATAAACAGCAAAAGCCCATTTATCCGGCACTCGATCAACTGTAACTTCCATATAACATCGCAAAAAAAGTCCGCATTCGATTAACTAGAATTTTTCTGGAAAAATGCCTTTTTAAAAAAACAATGAAAAAATGTTTTTTTCAGCCGAATAACTGGCAGGCGCACTAACCGGCATTGGCCAGGTTCCGATGGTGCCAGATAAACAGGCTTTTACTGTAAATAGTAACTTGTTGTTGTTATGGTTATTGAAGCAGTTCAGGGACTGAATGTGAACGTGACTGACAGCATTTTGGAAATCAGTTGGAGATGTTGCAAATAGTGCTTTTGGGGAAAAATGTACACCATCTGTGCCAAGACATCAACAATAGCCAATCAAAAATGCACTGTGCAATGCTGGCTGTCCCTTTCCCTTCTCCCCTTTCTCCTGGAGGTTTTGTTTAGTTTTTTGAGGATAACAGAATTCATCCCCTCTGTGCTATTTCTCTGCAAGATTTCATATTCTTGTTTTTTTAAAACTAACTTCTCTAACCCCTACTGTAGTTAATCTTGCTTCTGCCCTGCAGGACGCTGATGTGAGTCAGTCTGTGAGCATTCATCAGATGTCGGCAACTACAATCCCACATCTAGACGTAAGCGGTGAAATCAGGAAGCAGGGAGTTAACTCCTGCAGATTGCAGCAGGTCTACGGGGAGTTAGTGCAATAATATCCGAAACCAAGTGGTAAAATGGTCCTTTAAAAAAACTAATAATACCCCTGCATTTGATACAGCGCCTTTTCGCTCAGCGGGCTCCAGCCTACTCCATGTACCCCGATCCACCCGCCCCAACATTAGCGGACGAGCCTTCAGCCACTCTGCTCCCAACCTTTCGAATTCCAACCTGAATCCCCCTGCCTCATCCCTTCTCTAGCTTCCTTCAAGTCCTGCCTCAAGATCCACCTTTTAGGCTGTACCATCGGTCCCCCTCCCACTTCCCCTCCCTCCACCCTACCCGACCCCAGTTCGGGTCTGAAACGCTGACTGTCCAGCACTTTGGGACATCCTCCCAAAGTGAAAGGCGCAATACAAATATAATTTTGTTGTTCTTATTTTCATGTCAAAGCACTTTGCAGGAATTACTGTGCTGCGGTGATTGTATTTAATCATTATTATTATTGCATTTGATATAGTACCCCATCATGTTGTTGAAACATCTCAAAACAGTTCAAAGAATTTACTGAAGGGGAATTGACTGTATGTTTTGAGGGTGAAACTTGGTAGTCAATTGCACACAGCAATGTCCTACAAATAGTCGCGGATTGAGTGACCCAATTGTTTTTTTAAGGGATTATTACCCCTAGAAAGCAATCTTCCAATCTACTAACAATCGGGTTTCTACTTGTTGCTGGGTAAACAGAAGTATGTGGGGTAAGGAAATGTTAGGGCTTGAACACGTAACCTTCTGACTCAGAGGTGAGAGTGTTGGCACCCTGAGCCAGGCTGACACTTTAACACTTAAAACAGCTTGGATCCCATTATTACTGCAATGTTGCTTCTGCTGCTACTTCAAATGCTGCATAATTTGTGAGATGAAAATGTATAACAACAACAAAATGACACTTGTGTCGTGCCTTTCACCCCATTCAATTTAGAGAGACACGAGCCAAGCATAAACCTTTGGGTTAATTTCAGCCTTGGCAAGACCAACACCCAGGAGCTGGGGTATTTTTAATGTTTTATTTGCTGCAGATTTACGAGGGCTGGCCCATCAGTAATCTTTGTTTCATCTCTGTCTGCCTATTCCAGAATTAGAATTATTTGGCAAGGCTGGAAACTGTAACTGAGAGGATTATTACACGTGAGAAACAGATCAAACGAGCCTGTCAACATGACACTTTGGGCAGCCTAACACTCGGCTTGTTCTGCATTGGCCTGTTTCCTACGATTGCCAAGCTCTTCCTGAAAGGGTGGTGGAAGCCAATTTGATAACAACTTTTAAGGGAGAAGTAGATAGTTATTTGGGGAGGACAGGTTTGCAGGGCTATTGGTAGAGAATGGGGGAGTGGGATTTATTTGGATAGCTGTTAAAGAGCCAGCACAGACACGATTTGTCGAATGGCCTCATTCTGTGCTGTATACAGTAATTTGATTCTATGATGATTCTAGGATTCCTGGATTCCCTCAAGTGTTTCTCATGGGACTGAAGAAATCAGAGTCCATGAAAAGATCGGAACTCATAAAACTCAGTCGCCTGCAAAAACACACAGTCACTACACTCCTCAGCAAATCCTGCGAAGCTCTTTGAGACATTTCGACAAACCCATTTAGAAAGCAATCTAATGCAGTGATGAGGTGAATGGTAGGCTGTGTATATTGTGTATTGTGGAGTCTTGTAGCTCAGTGATTAGAGCGCTAGCCTTACAAGCGAGAGACCCGGGTTCAATTCCAGGCAGATCAGGGTGAAATATTGGGCAAGTTTCCTTACTCCACATGCCTAATAATAATCCCTACAAAAAAATCAATAATAAATTGGTAATTTCAATCCACAACTGTTTGTGGGATGATTGAATATGGACCACCAGACCAATGATAATAGCTATAATTCTTGCATTTGATAGGCTCCCACAGGGGGATATCAACCACAGACATGCGGTTAACTTCCACATGTATGTGGATGACACCCAACTCCATCTCTCTGCCACTAACCTTGACTCCAGGACTACTACTGTGTTGACAGACTGTCTGTCAGATATCAAGTCCTGGATGAGAGCTAATTTTCTACAGTTGAATGTCAACAAGATAGAGGCCCTACTGATTGGCTCACAGCAGTGCCTTCACACATCAGGCGCTGGCAGCATCAACCTCCATGGTTGTTCACTCGACCTCACCAAGCCAGTCAGGAACCTAGGTGTCTTGTTGGACCCTTAACTGTCATTCCTCCCCAACATCCAAGCAATGGTTTGCTCTGCCTTTGCTCATTTCCGCAATATTTCCCGACTCTGCCACTACCTCACCCCCAAAGCCGCCGAAACCCTCATTCATGCGTTCATTACATTGCAGCTCGACTATGTAAATGCCCTGCTTGTCAACCTTCCCAATTCCTCCCTCCATAGATTGCAGATGATCCAGAACCCTGCACCCCTTATCCTCTACCGCTCCAAACTCTGTGACCCCATCTCCCCCATCCTTGCCAGACTCCATTGGCTCCCCATCATCCAGAGGATACAATTCAAGATTCTGGTCCTCACATTCAAATCTCTCCACAACCTCGCCACACCCTACAGGCTATGGCCTGCTCCACGTCCCCCAACCCATCCACCCCACTATTGGTGGATGAGTTTTTAGCCACTCAACCTCCATACCTCTGGAACTCCATCCCGCAATCCCTCTGCCTCGCCCCCTCCCTGGCCTCCTTCAAGTCCCGTCTCAAGACTCTCCTCTTCGATGGTCCCATTGGCAACTCCTTATTTTCTCCCACCCAGCTCGGGTCCAGCACCTTGGGATGTCCTTGTGATGTGAAAGGCACTATACAAGTGTAATTTTGTTGTTGTTGTTGTCTCAAAGTGCTTCACAGAATATACTATAAAGTCAATTGAATGTATATTTGTGGGCAAAACATAACAACAACAACTTAGATATATATAGCGCCCTCTACGCCGGATGGCGCCTCAGAGCGCTTCATTTTTTGTGGGCAAAACAAGGCAGCCAATTGCACATAGCAGTTCCCACTAATAGTAATGGATTCAGTGACCAAATCATTCGTTTTTTTTCTCCAGAGATGATTATCCTACTGATGGCTCTGTACAAATGCAATTTTTTGTTTATTATCAGGCCTGTGGAATAAGAAAACTTCCCCATGATTTTGCCCTGTCGGAAATCAAATTTGTGTCTCTCGCTTAGAGATGAATGCTCTAACCACTGAGCTACAGGATTCCTCTATTATTTTCTGATGGAAGGAAAGTGTTTTGTGTGTCACCAGTGATTTTGTAAACCAAAGTAATTAATCAGGCCGACAAATTTATACAGACTCACAGCAAGTACAGACAGTGAAGGTTTTTGTGAACTTGTGAGATGACAAGACTCTATGTTAAAAGCAAAGCTTATTTATTATGACTATAGTCCAAGCTTGTCCTCACCTAACAAACATGCAGTCGCTACACGGTGGTATTTCCAGTGAACTGCTTTGCGATCTCCTCCTGATGTGAAAGGCATCATAACAAATGATGGTTTATTATAATTAAGGCAATGTTGGGCAGCACTACATTGTTGGATGTGCCTTCCTTTGCATGTTAAGCTAAGGTCCCACCTGTGTCCTAGCTCAGGTGGACATTAAAGATCCCGAGACATTAGCTGAAAAGCAAAGGAACCAATGTCCTGGCCAACAATCACCCAGATAAAATTTTTGTGGGTCATTGTTGTGTGCAAATTGGCTGCTACATTCACCTATAAAATCATCATCACATTAAAATTTTGTGAAGCATTTTTCGATGACGTGATAAGGTGCTACATCGAATTGAAGGATTATTTAGCAATGATACATACATACACATAAGTATATCTGAATCCTGATAAATGTGCTTATGGAGTCCTGTAGCTCGGTGGTTAGAGCACTCGCCTTACAAGCGTGAGACCTGTGTTCGAATCCAGGCAGGTCAGAGCGAAACCTTGGGCAAGTTTCCTTACTCCACACATAATAATCCATCCAAAAAAAACACAATAATACAATTGGTAATTTCATCCATGACTGTTTGTGGGACACTGCAGTGTGCAATTGGCTCTTGTGTTTCGCCCACAAAGATAGTCAATTCACTTTAAAATGTATTCTGTGTGCGCTTTGAGACATCTAGAAGACGTGAAAAGCGCTATATCAAATGCAAGGATTATTATTATTTAATACGTATTGACATTCTGGATGCGTTCTTGGCTTCTTGGCAAAGGTCAGTATGTAAGTTTATTCCAAAAGGCTAACATTTTCATCTGGTGGATCTGAATGAAGGTTTTTTTAACTGCATATCACATCCTATCCTGTATTTATGGTAATGGAATCAAAGAATATTTAATTATAGAAAATTAGCACCAACAGTAAATTGCAATGGGATGCAGCACAATCCCCTCAGGAACTCAATTAAGCCGTTCTTTTAGATGTTAATATGCAGATGATCATACAATGTGGAAGGAAAGGGTGAAAGTAATGAAGTAATGCATATTACAATACAGTATATACCGATAGCCTATTAGTAAAATAGCAATCTCTGTATTGGATAACTTCAGCTTGATGAAGACCCATGGTGGGGAGAAATAATCTCTGAGTTCAGATTTCTGGGTCTTTTGTACTCAGCATTTCAAAGCATCCAGTCTGGCAGATTCTCAAATAATAAATTCTTAATTCTTAAATAAAAAAGCCAGGCACTGTTAATACACACTTAACAGTGAGCCAGAAGATTGTGAATTCAAGCCTCAAGTCAAATCTTGGAAAATACATAGTCTAAACTGACACTCCGATACCATGCTGTATTTTTCGATGTGCTGTCTGTCCTTCAGATGAGGTGTTAAACCGAGGTTTTCTCTGCTTGTTCGAGTGCATGTTAAAGATACCGTGGTGTTATTTGAAAAGAGGAATTTATTCTGGTGTCCTGTCCCAACAATCCCCCAGATTACATTGGCTGTGCACCGAATGGTTAATTATGCGGCATTCCTGCGTGTAAATTCGAGGCTGCTTTCACCCTCAAAGTACAGTCACATTTTCTATCGTCCTGTGAAGCTCTTTGAGGTGTCTCGACGAAAGGATGAGGAGTTACATCAAATGCAAGGATTATTATTTTAAAATTGGAGTCAGAAATTTGTTTCTCTCAAATTTTTAACCGGTAACATAGGACCGGGTCCACGACATCCCCTGAAAGGGTTTAATGATAACCTTGGCCTTGAGCTGAATTGGCATCACTTGGGGTTCTACAGCTGCAGTTTTAGTATCTGCACAATTGGCTTATTTGTTCTCAAGAAAATGAATTTGGAACCTTCACATTTTCTAGCTTAACGATCGTGGTTAAAAAGCCCCCCCACACCTGCCACCCTACACACACACACCTGCCTTTTAGCCCAGTGATCATGTTTCCAAGGTAATGACAGTCACAAGGCTGTTGGATATCACCTCACATGGCCACAGAATGGATGCTGTGCCCCTGAAGTGCTCCCCTGGTGCATCAGAATCATTTTAAACTTAAACAACGGGGAGCCCAGGAAAGTGCTCCAGAAACATTTATAACATAACCCAGGGGTTCAATTCCTGGCCAAGGCAAAATCGTAGGCAAGTTTCCATACTTCACACGCCTCTGTTTATCCAGTAGTGAGTGGGAACCTGGTTGTTAGTCGATGGGCGGATCGCTTTCTGAGGGTGTTGATTCCCCCCCACACCAAAAAAAGTGCTTACGCGGCCCATGACTGGTTGTGAGACACTACTGTGCAGCGTGCAATCCACTGCTGCAAAATATGCAGTCAATCCACTTTACCATATATTGTTTGAAGAGCTTTAAGATATCTCAACAACGTTATAAGTCACTACAACAACAACTTGCTTTAATATGGGGGCCTTCACAAAAGGCGACTGGCTTCCCAGAGTACTATGACAAATGCAATTATTATTAATATAATCATGTTAAAAATCCCAGAGTTTAAATAGTTTCCTGTAAGAACATAAGGAATGGAAGTGGAAGTCCTGTAGCTTGGTAGTTAAGAGCACTAACCTTACAAGCATGAGACATGGGTTCAATTCCAGAAACGGCCAAACCTTGGGCAAGTTTCCCTACTTCACACGCCTAATAATAATCCCTCAAAAATAAATCATAAATGGTCATTTCAATCCACAACTGTTTGTGGGACACTGCTGTGTGCAATTGGCTGCCGCACTTCTCGCACAATATACTGTACTGTAAAGTCAATTCACTTTACACTTTTCTGTGAAAAGTGCTATATTAAATGCAAGGATTATCATTATTATTATTATTAATAAATGCTAGATGAAAAAAGACCAGATCTATCTAGTTTACGTTCCACCTTGCTAGCGGTCGCACATAGAGTGTAGTGGCTTTATTTTGGAGGCAGCCATTAATGCATAGCAGCATCCCACAAACAACCATAAGGACACTGGCAGAAGCTCCCTTCTCTCCCTGAATAGTGGCACGGGATCTTTAGCATTCGAGGAATGGCACCTCTTGCAAGGCTGGCGCTCTCCCCCCAGCAGGGCACTGCAGTGTCAGCCTAGACAATGTGAGCTCAATGCGGGACATTCACTTTAACATGTGGCCCCTTAACAGTGTTGCTCACCTGCTTCCTTTGGTCGGTGGGAGCTGCCCTGTGCTTCAGCTGCATGGACTTGGAAATAAGATTGTCTCCCAAAGCCGAGATGAACCTGGGAGTCTTGTAACCTGGTGAACGGCTTTCAATGTTCCCTGCAAAACAGTTAGAAGCAAGCGAATCAGAGGATTCCACAGAGCATCAGTCATACGGTCAACAATGAAACCCGTTTGGTTCACTGATCCTCTCCCATCCACACTACCCACGCACCCCAATGTAAATCACGCATAACTTTGCTCATTTCAAACAGAGCATGTCTCTGACAAGCCTCCAAACTCGCTTCCTGAGACTTCAGTGAAACTCGACTTGATGTTTCTATTCGCGGGAAGTCAAGCAAAGCTACATTCCTAGATTGAGTGGAAATGAAAAACGACAATGCATTTTCCTGGAAGTATTGGAACAACTACGGAAGCCTTCTCCAAATCATATCGAGCAAACACTCCCAGCAACACTCTGTTTACCTAGCAACATGTAGGAACCCAGTTGTTAGTCGATTGGTGGATCGCTTTCTGGGATAATAATCCTTACCCAACCCCAAAAATTTGGTCACTCAATCCACGGCTCTTTGCGGGACACTGCCGTGTACAATTGGCGGCTGCGTTTCACAAACAAAATATACAGTCAATCCAATTTACAGTATATTCTGCGAAGCATTTTGAAACGTCTCAATGATGTGATAAGATGTTTTATCAAATGAAAGTATTATTTTTATATTTCTACAAAACACAATACAAAGTGGTGGGTTAATGCACTACAAATTGCTCTAAGTCTTCACCTCCTCATTCTATACGGTGGTTTTATTATACAGTCATTAGAGTACGGGTAGGAGAGCTGAGTATTTACCCTTTAATCCCATAGAATTTTACAGCCACATCTGATGCAGCCCTTTTTCACTTTGGTAAAATGCCTCAAATTACACCACAGGATGCACTGTAAAGTGTGATGAATGGGTATTTTTGTAGGTGAGTGCAATGGACAATTTGCACACACTAGTGTCCCATAAATAGCCTTTAAGTGATTTCATTAATCTAGGCCAGGGGATTGTTGGCCAGGACACCAGAAGAAACTTCCCTTCTCTTTTCAACTAGTGCCACAGGATCTTTAAATGTTCACCTGAACAGGCAGATGGGACCTCAGTTTAACATCTCATCAAAGGACAGAACCTTTGACAGTGCAGCGCTGGAGTGTCAACCTAGACTGTGGGCTTGAATCCACAATCTTATGACTCGGAGGTAAAAGAGCTGCTGACTTTCAACTGACAGTCTGACACTCCTATGCAGTGCTGCATTACCAGAGCTGATTCTTAAAGGGATGGATAAAGTAGCCACTGAGGGACTGTTTCCCCTGGTAGGAGAATCTATAACCAGGGGTTATAATCTTAAAATTAATGGTCAGCCTTTTAGAACAGAGTTGAGGAAACATTTCTTCACTCAGAGGGTAGTGAATTTTAGGAATTCACTACCTCAGAAGGCTGTAGATGCTTAGTCTTGAACATTTTCAAGGCTGAGACTGATAGATTTTTGAAAAATAGAGGGATTAAGGGATATGGGGATAGGGCAGGTAATCAGAGTTAGGTCAGAAGATCAGCCATGATCTTATTGAATGGCGGGGCAGACTTGAGGGGCCGAATGGCCTACTCCTGCTCCTAATTCTTATGTTCTTATGCTCTAAGCACTGAGCTATAAGATTCTTAGTTTTGAGTCAAAGTGATAAGGTCCTACATCAAATCCAAGGATTATTAAGACATCTTCTCACAAGGATGAAGAGGCCTAAACTTGTCTTTCACATCGTTTTGCTCTCACACTGGGATCATCCCCATTGCTCTTCTCGGCACTGCCTCTGCCCCGTATGTTGTCTGGGAATCAGAACTGTCTGTTCTGTACGTGATGATGTGAAGTCCGGTAGTGTTTTGGTTAGAGTACTTGCCTAACAAGGAATCAAACAAGCAATGGGTTTGATTCCTGGATGAGGCAAAACCTTAGACAAGGTTCCCTGCTCCACACATGACTCTTTACCTAGTATTATGAAGAAACCTGTGTTAGTCAATTGGCGGGTTGCTTTTCCAGCGGTAATAATATCACCAGTATATTCTGTGAAATGTTTGAAACATCTCGAATGCGTGTTGAGGCTCTGTATGAAATGCAAGGAATATTATTCACATATTTAACAGAGTAAAAATTGTCCACGGCTCCAGAAATGCACCTTTTATATTGATCACTGAATCTTTTGCCACATGAAGCGACTCATACATAGAAACCTCAGTGTCCAATCAGCGTGATAAAAATATCTTGTAAACCCATTGCTAGGTGTTTTGTTCCTTGCCTGTATGCTTGAACAGTGAGCATCTGCTGCTCAAATTCACAATTAGACATGTTACTCTCAGCATAATAAGCAGGATAATAATAATCCTTGCATTGGATGTAGCGCTTTTCATGTGTTCTAGACATCACAAAGCGCTTCACAGAACATACTGTAAAGTGACTTTACTGCCTATTTTGTGGGCAAAATGCAGCAGCCAATTGTGCACAGCAGTGTCCCACAAACAATGTATTATGGTTTTTTTTAGGGATTATTATCAGGCATGTATAGTAAGGAAACTTGCCCAAGGTTTTGCCCTGACCTGCCTGGAATTTAACCAAGGTCTCTTGCTTGCAAGTCGAGTGATCTAACCACTGAGCTACAGGACTCCACTATATTCTATATACAGTACTGTAATCTACGGCAAGCAAACATGGCTGAATTTGCAAGCATGCTATTATCCTCTATGTGCAAACAATAAAAGCTGTAGCCAGTTTTTCAAAGGGCATTTATCCTCCACAGGCTGATGTTACACATTTCGGTGAGCTAAACTTGAAACATTTTTACTTTAGTCAAACAGAAATGTTATTATAATCTTTCGCAACATCCAAACCCAAGTGCTCACTGATATTAAAATCAATCCTACTTTTAATCTTAGATTTTATTAATTCTGACATCCTTCTGTTGCCTCTACATAGGGCGGCTTAAACTTGTGGATTTGCAGAACATTATTTCTTTACATTAGCAGGAATCGGTTTAGTGGAAGCATTATACTTGGGACTGGACAGTTTTATATAGGTTCAACAGGTCCCATGTAAAAAAAGGGTACCAGGTTTCGGACCTTTAATTATTGCAGCCTGGCTTAGTTGGCAGCATTCTTGTCTTGGGAGTCAGAAAGTTGTGGGCTCAAGCTCCATCGCACGACTTTGAACTCCACACTGAAACTCCAATACAGTGTTGGGGGAGTGTTGTATTGTCACAGGTGTCATCCTTTGGATGAGGCATTAAACTGAGATCTTTACTGCGTGTTACTGCATGTTCAGGCACAAATTAAAAATCGTTTGGCCTTATTTGAAAAGAGGAGGGTAGTCTTTCAGGTGTCCTGGTCAATGTTCAGTGGGGGAGGGTAGCAAGACGAGGTAGTGGATGGGAGTTCCAGAGGTTAGAGGCGTAGATACCGAAGGATGATTATGTGGAGATGGGAGGGAGATGCAGAGCGAGTTTGAGTTAGCTAAGTGGAGAGGGCGTGCAGAGGTAGAGACAGAGGAGAGATAAGGAGGTGCCAAGGAGGGGCTGGATTTGTAAGTGAGGACAAGGAAAGTGAGGGCACGGACCTTGAAATTGAACTACTGAGATACGAGGAGCCAGTGAAGCCTGGCTAGGACTAGAATGATTGACATGCAGAAATTGTTGTGGCTGAGGGTGCAGGTGGGTGATGTTTTGGATGAGATGTAGATGGAGAAATGGCACAAATATAAGGGAAATATTTTGACTGGTTTGTAACAGATTGCAAAGTGCAGAATGGCTCAAAAATTGCCTTTAAATACATCTGTGCTGTTCTGTTTATTCAAAGACATGAAAGTCATTTTTAAATCCATTTTCTGTTCTGTTTATTTACAGTATTTCATATGTAAGCCTCACTGGCTTTCAGAAAACATTGCTGAATTGTGCTCTTTGTTAAGATCTACAGAAATCTTTCATTGCATCACAATAATAATCCTTGCATTTGATGTACCTTATTACATAATTGAAATGTCTCTAAGCAATTCACAGAACATACTGTAAAATGGACTGACTGTGTAATTTGTGGGCCAAATGCAGCAGGCAGTTGTGCATAACAATGTTCCACAAACAGTCATGGATTGAGTGACCAATTTTTTTGGGTGGGATTATTACCCCCAGAAAGTAATTCATCAATTGACTAACAACCGGATTCCGATTTACTGAAAACAGAGGAGCATGGAGTAAGAAAACGGGCCTAGGGTTTCGCCCTGCCTGGGAATCAACAGTGGCCCTCTCACTTGCGAGGTCGGAGTGCTACCTACTTTGCTACAGGCTTTCACATATTTATTCAATTAACGACTGAAACAGGGTAATGATTAATAATTAATGGCTAGAACAGTTTGCCAGGAAGCGTGGTTGAGACCAGGTCTGGACTCATTAAAAAAAAACAGTTTGATTCTCTGATGCCAATCTAAAAATAATAATAAATAATAATAATCTTTGATTCGTCTCAAAGCACTTCATAGAATATACTGCAAATTGAATTGACTGCATGTTTTGTATAATCTGACTCCCGCGCTCCAGAATACCTTTCCCCCATCACTGCATCAAACTGCTTTCCAACTGACGCCAGCATCCAGTCTTCAAGCACCGTCTCTTTGAGCAAAGGAAAACTTCCTGCTGTCCGTCCTGAAATTTCCTTTCACAACTCAAAGCCTGTGTCCTCTTGTTTTACTGTTGTTGTTGTCGTCTCAGTACATCTGTACTCATCGGTTTGCATTTATATTTCAATCCCATGTTGTATTTTCTACACCTCTGAGTCCTCTTCTATCAAGACTGAAGAGCCCTATCTTGCCCATATCTGCTCAGGATGCTGGGCTGTTTCCTCTCTTCCCCCTTTCTCTGAAATTGTCAAAACATCTTCTCTGTGGCAGATTTTTTGCTGGAAATCAATCGAGAATGAGAACAGCAAGTGCACATACAAACCAGGGATGCGGTAACACATCACCCAGCTCAGAGTCTCACTACAATGCCTTTGCCTAACGTGCATTTGGCATCTGAATAAGTTACTCCCCGTGAGTACTTTGCTTTTCTCTTGTGGGCAGCGTTTCAGTTCCTGCCGGAAATCACAGAATAAAAACAATAATAATCCTTGCATTTGATATAGTAGTTCCTTACCACATTGTTGAGACGTCTCAAAGCGCTTCATGGAATATACTGTAAAGTGAATTGTCTGGGTACTTCGTGGGTGAAAAAATAAATTAAAAGTTCCATGTGTTGTGGTGGGGAGGCGGAAAGCAAGAGCTTTGACATTTCCACACACAGTGATACATCACTCCTTCCTTTTGCTCTACAGCATTCAGATCATTACCCTCCCTGCAGCATCTTGCTTTCACATTTCAGTTATAATCATAAATCATCAAGCAACATTGCAATTCACGCAGTGTTTATAATCCAGCTTTCCCCCCTCAATCACTTGGCTTCCTCTTATTCACATGGAGAAGGTAGTGTCGGCAAGCAGACAAGACAAGACGGTTATGCCAGAGCTGCTTGTTCCGTGACCGACAGATTTTAATGATGACAGTAATACTCCTTGCATTTGATTTAGTACCTTATCATGTGGTTGAGACATCTCAAAGCGCTGTGTAGTGAAATGACTATGTATTCGGTGGGAGCAACGCGGCAGCCAATTGCGCACAGCTGTATCCCACAAACAGTCGTGGTTTGAATTATCAATTTTTTTCCTGAGGGATTAATCCCCTGGAAAGTGATCGGCCAATACCTAAGGTTTTACCCTACCCAATGGATCCGCTCGCTTGTAAGGCAAGTACTCTATGCAATACGCTGCTACAGGGCTGCATTTTATCTGATAAGAAGTGAAAATAATCACATTCTAAGGACTCCCTGGAGCACAGTTTAGTGAGTCAACCACAAATCTACTCACGCTTGGCTGATAATGGGGAAGGGAATCAGCATGGTGCTTGATTGTTTCTGTCGGTATGTTTTCAGATCAATTTATCTTTATTTTTTAACCCCAGTCCTTGCCAGGCTCCACTGACTCGCCAATTCCCATTGATCGACTTCAAGGTCCTCACTCTCATTTATAAAGCAGCTACACGCCCTCACATCTCTTTTCTCCTGTGACCTATTTTTTTCTCTCTGCTCCATTCTGTGAACTCAGGCTCCTGGAGCTCAGTGGTTCGAGAACTCGCCTTACAAGCGAGAGACCTGCGTTCGAATCCAAGCAGATCTTTGAGATGTTGATAAGTTATGAAAAGCGTTATATCAAATGTAAGGATTATTATTATTATTATATAATCATCAGCAGAACCTCTGGTATACCATCCTTCTTCCCTTCTATTCCCCCCTCACCCCCCGTCTTTAAATCCTGCCTAAAAACCCACCTCTTCGACTGCACCTACGGTCACCTCACCAGTTCCTTACTCCTCTACCCTCCTCTTTCTCTCTTGTGCCTGCCTTTGTGAAAAGTTCCAAGACGTTATCTAGCATGATGGTTGCAGATTAAAAATAAGTTGGTGTTTGTTGTTGACTCGAAGTGTGTCTGTGTGTTCAACCAACAACCTTATACAGGGCGTCCTCTTGACGGGAAAGGCACTATACAAGTGTCATTCTGTTGTTGTTGTATAACAAGCTGCTCCTGATTGGAATGGAGAACAACCCATGGTACAACTGGAATGGTTGCAAGGCTACAAGGACATAATTATTTTTCCATCAAGCTCAAAGTTCTCAAAAATGAGTTTACAGAGCAGGAACTCATTAGTTTGAATCCCAGCCTGTGAAGGGTTTGTTGGGCTCAGCCTGGATTGCATTGGAAGGTTAAATTGGGTTTGGTCTTCCTTGTATTTGGGAGGAGAAAATCTCCTGCTCTTGGTCCCATTACAGCACCCCTCTACTGGTTGTGTGTATGATTGTGTGTGGGGCAGCCAGATGGAGAGAGATCAGGTTTGTCTGTGAAGCACTCTTGAGACCAGTGTCCTACTGACACTCACTGGCAAAGCTCACATATAAACCATGACCAAGGGCGATCAGTCAGAGACACACGTAAGACAGAAAATTTGTTTTTAAAAAGATTGAACAGACTAACTGTGTCCAATTACACACTTAAACATAATGGTCAGCCAAGAGTTAAACGGAAAGCCAATTAAACAATAACAACAACAACTTCGATTTATATCGCGCCCTCCACGCCGGATGGCGTCTCAGAGCGCTGAAAGACTTCAACACAGGCTAAACTTTAAAATGTTATCGAGGACTAAGCCGTCAATCAGGCCGAGGCGAAAAGGTCACCGAACTGGATTTACAATCTTACCACATCTCCCAGTCAGCCCAGCTCTTCCCACAGGTAGAGCGATCCGAGGAAGCAGATACGGAATTCCACTGACACAGGTTGACGGTAGGAGAACGTTGTCCTCCGCGACACTCCACAAGTAGGGCCTCACTGCTCTGATGGCCTCCACTGTCGTTTTCACCTCCTGAGATTCCTGTCGGCCCCTGCTGATTTCAAAATGCATCAATATCACTGGGAGGGAGGCAAGGAAGCTACATGAAAGCACAAACCACTCCATCGAAAGAACTAAACACTGGTTATTGCTGCCTACTGTACTTAGTCAAGCAACAAAAATGCGAGCTACTAACAGCATTGTGCGGCAGCCTGCCTCAGTTGGTCGCACACCCACCTCTCGGAAAGTTGTTGGTTTCAATTCTCATGTTGGGTATCTGAGCTAATGTGGTCCAGGCCTGATGCTCCAATGCAGTGCTGTTGTTGTGCAGCATTGTTGGAGGGGCTGTCTTTAAGCCAACACCCTCTCTGCCTGCTCAGGGTAACTATAAAGATCCTGTGGCACTAGTCAAAAAAGAGAAAAGGGTTTCTCTTTGTGTCCTGGTCAACAATCTCCCAGATAAATTAGATGGTTCACCTCATAGCTGTTTATGTGGCACTGTTGGCTGCCTTGTTTGCCTATAAGATACCCAGTTCCTGCACTTTACACTGTATCCTCTGAAGCGCTTTGAGACGTCCCCCTGATGTGAAAAATGCTATAAGAACATAAAAATTGCCAGATGAAAGAAGACCAAGGACCATCCAGTGTGCTGCATTTCACCCACAAATATACAGTCAATTCACTTTACAGTATATTCTGTGAAGCTCTTTGAGATGTCGATAAGATATGAAAAGCGCTATATGAAACGCAAGGATTATTATTATTATCCTGGCAGTCAATACACATGTCATGTCTTAAAGTATATACTGCATTCCAAGATATTATGTCCTAAAAGAAATGTAACTAGCAGTACCAAATGTAAGGAAGATTATTCACCAAGCTTTTCGTTCAAAGAGTTGCCCTTATATCAAACAAGAACCTGATACTCACAGAAACATGATGGTTTTATTCGATGAGCAACTATCTTAATCAAACTGGGAAAGTTAAGCCAGCGAGCAAAATGGTATTTAAAAAATATTGTTAGGATGTGTTAGTCTGGTCCTTCGGCATTCTCGGGAGAGGCCCGATGACTGCATGCTGCAAGTTTAAAGAGTCTGGTGAGGGGGTGGATAATCAGCGCTTAGGTTTTGATGGACAGGATAATTAAGATTTCAGGCAGGCAAGAGTAACATTAAAGACTGATACAAGCAGCGAGTCTACTATCGGTCATCGGTGCAAATTCACACTCCAAGTAATTTTATTCTGAGACTTCTTACTCAGATAAGGCTAAGATCACATACTGACAATCCTTTCCCACACAGTTAACCCTCCCTGACTGTCATGGCTCAGAGTTTCATTTACTACTGTTCGATTGAAAAACCCATTGGAAAGCTGCCAGACGGAAGGCAAATGAAGAAACTCACATCTGACAGTTTAATGCAGAAAAGGAAAAAGGAGATTATTGTGCAGAGCGGGTGCTTAAAAAAAATACACAGCATATAACATCAGTGCCGCAGGGTTTATGTTCTATCCCTCAATAACATCAACAACAAGAAATGATATTTATCTAGTGCCTCTCACTTTGGGAGGATGTACCCAGGCGTTGTACAGTCAAAGATGTGCACCCATTGTGATCAGGAGGGGTAGAGGGCAGCAAGGGAGGGAGTAAAAGGGTGATTGAATGTGTGGTTGAAGAGGAAGGTCTTGAGACAGGCCTTGAAGGAGGCGAGGGAAGGAGCAAAACAAAGGCAAAGGCAATTTGGCATGGAATTGCAAAGGTTGGGGGCAGAATGGCTAAAGGCGCAATCACCACCCGCCAAACTGAGGGAGCGGACAGGTAACAAGTTATGGAGGTAACAGGTTATTGGAGGTAGGGAGGAGCAAGACCATGGAGGATTTTGAAGATCTTTATTTTCTTTTCAAGATAATCCAGCTAATTTTCCCAGAATTTAAATCTGATTAGAATCTTTTGACTGGGAGGAACAGAAAATAAATAGATTGCAACAATTACAAAGATGCCAGCTGGATTCTTCCCAGTTTCAGCAGTGATGAATAACAGGTCAGGAGCACCACATACAGATTGTGGTGATTCCCTTGCACTGTTTTCAGTGGATATAACAACTCAGGTCCAAATCACTAACTGTCCAGTGCTTTGGGACATCCTGCTGACGTGAAAGGTGCTATACAAATGTAATTTGTATTTCCTGTAGCTCACTTACAAGCCTGAGACCTGTGTTCAAATCCAGGTAGATCAGGGCGAAACCTTGGGCAAGTTTCCTTACTCCACGTGCCTAATAATCCTTCCAAAAAAAACCACAATAATAAAAATTGGTCATTTCAATCCATGACTGTTTGTGGGACACTGCCATGCACAATTGGTTGCCGCGTTTCGCCCACAAATATACAGTCAATTCACTTTACAGTATATTCTGTGAAGCGCTTTTAGACCTTGATAAGATGTGAAAAACGCTATATCAAATGCAAGGATTATTATTTATTATTATAATTTGTTGTTGTTGGATATGACCCAAAGCACAATCAAATGGCAAAACAGCATGACCATTTCTGGAATTAACCATTAAATACTGCTCCAGTGAATAATAAGAGTAATCCTTACATTTGGTATAGTACCTTTCACACCAGGAAGATATCTCAAAGTGCTTCAGAGGATGTATTGTAAAATGTAACGACTGTGTACTTTGTAGGCAAATGTGGCAGTCAGTTTGCGCACTGCATCGTCCCACAAACAGCCATGAAGTGAATGGCACATTTTATTTGGCAGATTGTTAGTCAGGCACTTTTTGAACTGTGCCATGGGATCTTTAACGTCCACCTGAATAGTTCAATGTGAGCACTTCTAACAATGCTTAGAGTACTCGCCTTAAAAGCGTGAGATCTGTGTTCGAATCCAGGCAGATCAGGGTGAAATCTTGGGCAAGTTTCCTTACTCCATACTCCTAATAATAATCCGTCCAAAAATACCCCACAATAATAAAAATTGTTAATTTCAATCCACAACTGTTTGTGGGACACTGCTGTGCGCAATTGGCTGCCGCATTTCACCAACAAATATACAGTCAATTCACTTTACAGTATATTCTGTGAAGAGCTTTGAGACATCATAAGATGTGAAAACCGCTCTATCAAATTCAAGGATGATTATTATTATTATTCATGCAGTACATCCCAGGCACTGCATTTGGAGCCAGGGTCTCGGCTTTGCGAGGTAAAGAACCGACACAGGGACTTGAACGCACAACCTTCTGACTTTGAGGTGAGAGTGCTTCCAATTGTGCAGGCTGAGGACAGAACGGAAATTGGCATTATGTGCCGAGTAATTGCTTACCGGTACTTCATTACGGGACTCCAATGTTTGCTGCTTCTTGGCTGGCCGCTAGGAGTATTTCGGTCAGGCTGTTCAGGCAGAACTCGTTGTAACATGCGCAGGCTTCCCTGGGGAAAAGAAAACAAGCAAAAAGCAATTATGTTCATTGAACACCGAGAGATTCAGGATCACAAGAGTTGGGGGAGGTTACTCAATCCATTGAGTCCAGGCCAGATTTTTACATGGATGATCTATGCCGAATCTCGTTGCATAGATGTTAGCACACTCATCTCGCAAGTGAGAGGATGCAAGTTCGATTCCCGGGTAGGGTGAAACCTTAAGCAAATTTGCTTACTCTATACATTTCTAGTTATCTAGCAGTAAGTGGGAACTCGGTTATTAGTCCATATCCAGATCGCTTTCCAGGGAGAATGATGATCCTCCCTCACCAAAAACCTCCCCCTCAAATTTTGTTACTCAATCCATGGCTGTTTGGGGGACACTGTCGTGAGCGAGCGGGGAATACAGAGAAATAGGAGAGGGGATTAGAAGGGTTGGAAGCACGTGTGGAGTATAAAACCGACATGGACTAGTTAGGCTGAATGGGCTGTTTCTGTGCTGCAACATGTATAAGAACATAAGAATTTGCTAGGTGAAAGTAGACTAAAGGTCCATCCAGTTTTCTTTCCACCATCTTTGCAGTTGCATAACATGTTGTGTCCCACAGGATATACTATAACCCAAGATATTATTTCTTTACTTTATCAGGACGTCCTCCCGACATGAAAGATGCTATACAAACATAATTTTGTTGTTGTACTTCATAGAAATCTATCTCATTTGAATGAATCAACACTTTCTGCTTCCACTACCTCCTCATGGAACCTGCTCCCCACATTTTACTACTCGCTCACTGCAGCAGTATTTCTGCAGATTTGTTCAAAATTTATCCCCCCCACCCCCGAAACCTACTGTTCAGTACAAGAAAAAAAAACACTGTGTATCTGTTCCGTGCATGTAATTCTATATAATTAAGGATTTTTGGGGTTGCGCGGGTTACCTGTACCTGGCCGTGCTGAAACCCATCACCGTGCTTAAGAATATCTAAAACACATTTTATATGTCACCTGCACATAAAAATTTGCCCCTATCAGGGAAGGAATATGGGTGGATAATGGTAGCGCAGTTGATGTAGTTTACATGGACTTTCAAAAGGCATTTGACAAAGTGCCACATGAGAGACTTATTAGGAAATTAAAGGCCCACGGCGTAAAAGGGACAGTGGCAGAGTGGATCCACAACTGGCTGCGAGACAGAAAGCAGAGAGTTGTAGTGAGCGGCTGTTTTTCAGACTGGAGGGAAGTGAGCAGTGGTGTGCCACAGGGATCAGTTTTGGGACCATTGCTCTTTGTAATCTACATCAATCATCTGGACTTGGGTGTAGGGAGTACAGTTTCCAAGTTTGCAGATGACACTAAGTTAGGGAGAATAGTAAATAGTGAGGAGGATAGTAGCCATCTGCAAGAGGATATAGACAAATTGGTAAAGTGGGCAGACACATGGCAGATGAAGTTTACTGCAGAGAAGTGTGAGGTGATGCATTTGGGGAGAAGAAATGAAGGGAGGCAATATAGGCTAGATAGTACAATTTTAAATGGTGTGAAGGAACAGAGAGACCTGGGGATTTGTGTTAGTGACTCGTTGAAGGTGGCAGGACAGGTAGACAAGGCTGTTAAGAAGGCATATGGGATACTAGGCTTTATAAATAGGGGTATAGAATACAAAAGTCAGGAAGTGCTGACTAACCTCTATAAAACTTTGGTGAGGCCTCAGCTGGAATACTGTGTTCAATTCTGGTCACCACACTACAGAAAGGATGTGAAGACATTGGAAACGGTACAAAGAAGATTTACTAGGATGGTGCCAGGATTGAGGGACTTCAGCTATGAGGAGAGGCTAGATAGGCTAGGGTTATTCTCTCTGGAGCAGAGAAGATTGAGGGGAGACCTAATAGAGGTTTATAAGATCATGAGGGGTTTCGACAGGGCAAATAGAGAAAAACTATTTCCACTCGTGGGTGAATCTGTGACTCGTGGTCACAGATTTAAAATAGTTTCAAGGTGAAGTAGAGGGGAGCTGAGGAGAAATCTTTTCACTCAGCGAGTTGTTCGAATCTGGAATGCTTTGCCTGAAAAGGTGGTGGAGGCTGATTTGATAACAACTTTTAAAAGGGAATTAGATCTTTATTTAGGGAGAACAGGTCTATTAGGCTATGGGGAGCGGGCAGGGCAGTGGGAATGAATCGCTCTTTTCAAAGAGCCGGCACAGACTAGATGGGCCGAATGGCCTCCTTTTGTGCCGTAAAATTCTATGAATCTATGAATCTATGAATATGCACTCTCTCCCCATAGAGACATATCATGCTTATCTAATTATCTGCTTACCTTAAGCACTCTGAGATGCTACCCCACATAAAGGGCACTATATAAAAGCAGGTTGTTTTTGTAATTGCCAAGTGCTTAAAGACGTGAAAAGCGCTATATCAAATGCAAGGATTATTACTATTATTAATTCTGAAGAGAATTAGGAGCAGGTTGGTGAGAGCCAAGGCTTGGGGTCTCCAGAGTGTGGTTTAGGTGTATTGTTGGAGTCCAACCAGCTAAACCCACTGGTTATAATTAAGGAATTAAATTCATTAAGGAATCCCACAATTTTGGACCATGTGTTTGCTTACTATCCAAGCTCAGCTTGCATTACTCGAGACATAAACAACAACAACATTGGACTTATGTAGCGTCTTTCAAGTGGGGAGGATGTCCCAAAGCACTGAACAGTCAGGTCGGGACCCGAGCGGGGGGGGAGGGGAGGGTCGGGGTAGGGGGAAGGAGAAGGAGAGTGAGAGAGGGGGAAGAGTTAGTGGGGCAGCCAAAGGTGCGGTCGAAGAGGAAGGTCCTGAGACCGGCCTTGAGGGAAGAAAGGGAGGAAGTAAGGCGGAGGGGCTGCGGGATAGAGTTCCACAGTGTGGGAGAGGCTGAAAGCCCGGCCGCCGATGGTTGGGCGGTTAGGGCGGACACGGAGCAGGCCTGAGTCTGCTGAATGGAGGGGACGGGCAGACTGATAGGGAGACAGTAGGTCAAAGAGATAGGCGGGGGCAAGGCCGTGAATGGCCTTGAAAGTGAGAACAAGGATCTTGAATTCGATCCTCTGGGTGACGGGGAGCCAGTGGAGACGGGCGAGGATAGGAGTGATGTGGTCGCGAAGCCTGGTACGGGAGAGTACACGAGCTGCAGAATTGTGAATGATCTGCAGCCTGTGAAGGGAGGAGCTGGGGAGGCCGACATGGAGAGAATTCCCGTAGTCGAGCCTGGAAGTGATAAAGGCATGGATGAGAGTTTCGGCGGCGTGGGGGGTGAGGTAGTGGCAGAGTCTGGCAATATTACGGAGGTGATGGAAGGCTGTGCCGGTCATGTAATGGATGTGGGGGAGGAAAGATAGTTCAGGGTTGAACAAGATGCCCAGATTCCTGATTGGCTTCAAGAGGTGGAGAGAGCAGCCTTGAACGCTGATGTTGTCAGCATCTGAGGTGCAGAGGCGCTGACTTGAGCCAATCAGGAGAGCTTCCGTCTTGTTGACATTGAATTGTAAGAAATTTGCCCTCAGGACTTGATGTTGGACAGACATGCAGTCAGAACGCCAGTAGTCCTGGAATCGAGGGTTGACGCGGATAGATAGAGTTGGGTGTCATCCGCATACATGTGGAAATTTACCCCATGTCTGCGGATGATGTCGCCCAGTGGGAGGGTGTAGAGGGTGAAAAGCAGGAGGCCAAGGACAGAGCCCTGGGGAACACCGCATGCAGCTGGGCAAGGGCTGGAGGAGAAGCCATTGGAGGAGACGAAGTGAAGGTGGTGGGAGAGATAGGACCGGAACCATAAAGCTTGCTGGGCTGTGCAGATTCTAAAATATTTTCTTCACAAACCGTCACTTTATGTCAAGTGTCCTCCATATATACCAGTTAAGGCTGTTACTGGGAGCTGCATACTATCAAGTGAAACAAACAAGGTGCGTGACTCTAAAGTAAACTGCAGCTTACGTGCAGCTTAGGTGGCTGACATCTTATTTGTCAGATAAAATCGAAACTGTTCCTTCAGTAATCAAGGTCACACTTGAAAAGGTCACCACTTGTTATTAAATTCTTGACGTTTTTAAAGTTTTTTTTTACAAGCAGACAGGCTCCCCAGCTGCACTCTACACAAATGGGCAATTCCGCACGGGAGAGGACAAAAACAGCAAATTTAAAAGTTATCAAAATCTCTATGAAATTACATGTCTTGTGTGAACAAATGTCTACTTAACAAGGAACAGAAAACCGTTTTTCAATAACTTCATTGATTTGCATGAAAATTTGATTCAATAGAAATTCTTTTGAAAGTTGAGGGAAAAATTATGCCCAATTTTCTGATTAATTCCATTACCAACATTCTTTTGATCTTGGAGCCTTCCACATGCAAGAGGTATCCAATTTTTTATTTTGATATGATAACAGGGGTATCACCTGACCTTATAAAAGTTTTGTTAATCAGTTAGACCTAAAGACTAATCCATAGCATGTAAAACTATGGAGAAAATTTCTCTGAATTGTAATTCCGTTAATACGGAATTGCCCAAATGCAGACCATACAGATCCCTGCAGCCATGTCCTCTCCCGCACCAGGCTCTGTGAGCTCCTGTAAATCAGTGGTTAGAGCACTCGCCTTACAAGGGTGAGACCTGTGTTCGAAACCAGGCAGATCAGGTCAGAGCGAAACCTTGGGCAAGTTTCCTTACTCCATATGCCTGATAATAATCCCTCCAAATAAAAATGTGTAATAAATTGATCATTTTCAATCCACCACAGTTTGTGGGTTAGTTTGTGGGACAGTTTGTGGGACAATTGGCTGCCGCGATTCGCCCACAAATATACACTTTATAGTATATTCTGTGAAGTGCTTTGAGAGGGCGATAAGATGTGAAAAATGCTATATCAAATGCAAGGATTATTTATATTATTGTAACACCCCCATTCATAAAATCCTTCTAATCCCATCTTCAAGAAGGATTTCAGCAACCGATTGATATAGTGACATGATGTCGGAAAGGTCTTGCAAATGGGAGTGACATGGGCATATTTGTTTTTTGGGTATCTCCTATCATTTAGGAGTTACTTTCAGTTTAGAGTTGTTTTTTTGCACTGCAGTTACACCTGGCGAAAGGCCGAGACAAAGCTGCACTGTGGTGTTGTGTATCACAGAGCAAGCAGCAGCAGCAACAACAACAAAATTAGATTTTTAAAGCGCTTTCATGCTTGGAAAATTTCCCAGTGATTATAAAATTGCTAGTAAATAATAATAATAATCATCGCATTTGATACAGAGCCTTCTCACTTCACTGGACCATCTGAAAGCACTTCACAAGCTTTTACTGTGAAGTGAAATAGACGCAAAACGCAAATGCAATACAAATATTCAGGCCATCTCAAGCTTGGCTATTAATCATGCAGATTTTGAATTAAGTAGACACCTGGGACATTTTGCAGGGTGGTATATCTGTGCTTCATGTCATTTTTCTCTTATATTTCTTGTCAATCACATAAACCCTATAGGCATAATTTCAGTATGCCAGGAAAATAGTTTAGCGATGTCAGATTAAATAAATGCTATTTTATTCTCAATGCTGTGGGGGCGAGACTGTAATATAACAGCACTGGGCTGGGCCAGCCTGGAGTAGAGATTCATTGATACTTTTCTAGGTTTGATGACTGTTTTATCTGCAGCAACATGACAACACAAAGCATAAACGATGATATGCATTGCAATTGCTCATCTGATCTTTTCAATCCACAACTCCTACCTGACTTCGTGGTTAATAATAATAATCATCTTTGCATTTGATAATAATAATAATAATCCTTGCATTTGATATATCGCCCTATCATGGCAATGAAATGTCTCAAACAGCTTCACAGAATAGATTGTAAAGTGGATTTTACAATATATATTTGAAGCGCTCTGAGATGCCACCCTCCCAGCGTGGAGGGCGCTATATAAATGCAAGTTGTTGTTGTTTTTGTTAGATTGACTGTGTGTTTTGTGAGTGAAAAATGGAGGCCAGTTGTGCACAGCAACATCCTACAAACAGTCATGGATTGAGTAACTACAGTTTGGGGGGATATGGCTCCTTAACACATTGTTGAATCATCTCAAAGCCCTTCACAGGATATTCTGTAAACCGTAGTGACTGTGCGTTTGTAGGCACAGAACAATGTGCACTTATGCCACACCCTTCCATGTGGGGTATTGCCTTGAAGCATTGACACAGCAATGCCCACAAACAGCCATGAGGTGACCAATTTTATCAGGGGGTTTGTCAGTGAAGCCACCAGGGGAACCTCCCTTCTCTTTTCCAATGGTGCAGTGGTACAGCGTGCATTTGAATAATAATAATAATAATAATCATCCTTGCATTTGATATAGCGCTTTCCACATCTTATCAACGTCTCAAAACGCTTCACAGAATATACTGTAAAGTGAATTGACTGTATATTTGTGGGCGAAATGTGGCAGCCAATTGCGCACAGCAGCGTCCCACAAACAGTCGTGGATTGAAATGACCAATTTTTATTATTGTGGTTTTCTGGGGACGAATTATTATTTGGCATGTAGAGTAAGGAAACTTGCCCAAGGTAGGCAGAGATGAACCTTGGTTTAACATCTCACCCATAAGGATGGAAATTTCTGACAATGTAGTGCTTCTCCTGGCTCTCTAATGGAGTGATGGTCTAAATTGTCAGTTTAAACCCTGTATCTTCCTCCCAGGTATTTACACATGTCTGGATTGGGATAATTTCTCAGTTAGCTACTGTCCTTCTCACCCTTTGCTTGTTCCTAAGAGTCTTGGTAAGGAAACCCTCTCTGTTCAGCCAATCTTGTCAACTTGGAGTGCTCATTCCATGGGACACCTGCCAGACAGGATGAGCCTGCCAGTATCAGGTTCAACAGCAGCCTCTCCCCCACCCACTCCCCCCAAACAAATGTCACAGATTGGCAGTCACTGTAAAGCAAGCCAGTCATTGAGAGGATTAGATTCCTCTACTTTGTCCACGTAAGGTCTTTCTCTTTGATCTGAATGTAGGCAAAAGGAGCAAGACAAGCAATGGAAGGATTGAGGAAGGCAGAAAAGAGCACTGGTCACTGAAACCCTCATCCATGCCTTCATTGCATCCTGGCTAGACTATGAGAACACCCTGCTTGTCGGCCTTCCCAATTCCTCCCTCCACAGGTTGCGGATAATCCAAAATTCTGCAGCCTGTGTCCTCCACTGCTCCAAGCTGCGTGACCCCATCTCCCCCATCCTCGCCTGACTTCATTGGCTCCCCATCATCCAGAGGATCCAATTCAACATCCTAGTCCTCATATTCAAAGCCCTTTATGGCCTCGACCCACCCTAAATCTGCGACCTCCTATCCTCTTACCAACTCACCTGTCTCCTCTGCTCAGCAGGTTCCAGTTTGCTCCACATCCCTCGACACACCCGCCCCACTATTGGCGGGCGATCCTTCAGTCACTCTGCCCCCAACCCCTGGAAGTCCATCCCGCAGTCCCTTCGCCGCTCCCTCCCTGGCCTCCTTCAAGTACCGCCTCAAGACTCTCCTCTTCGACGGCCCCATTGGTCACTCCAAATCCCTCCCTTTCCCTCCACCCTCCCTGTCTCCAGCTCGGGTCTGAAACAATGACTACCCAGCACCTTGTGACGTCCTCCTGATGTGAAAGGCGATATACACGTGTAATTTTGTTGTTGTTTTTGTTTACAGGACAAACATTGCCGCAATGTTTAAAATAAGGAGCGGACCTCACTTTTACTGGTAAAGGATGGGTTTAAAGGACTTAGTTCAGCACAGCTAATGTTAACTGAAACACTGCTATCGATTTTGTGGATCCTCAATCCTTTGTAGCAGAGTTAAACTGAAGAGTAAAAAAAATGGATCTAAAAATAATACCTCGGATGCAGTACAAGTGGCAGCTGGGGCTATATCACCATGACAGTGTTTACTTGTGTTGGTGCTACTGAATTTGTGGTGAGGGCTCCAGGCTTCCCAGGTTTAGAAAATGCTCTGTGCCTTTGCCATCTGGGTCCTCAATTGTATTGTGCACTGAATTAAACAGAGTCACATCTGGTGACAGTAATTCATTGAAGCGCCAAGAAATAAGGTGATTATTATTCATGCAATGGTTTGTTACAACCGGTGGTGCTTTCAGAAACTGGTGTTCAGCAGGTCAGAGCTCCCTACATAGGATGGTGGGGAATCAGGAACCACAGAACATTGGCCCACCAAACACAGAATCAATTCACTTCAGTTTATTATGTGAAGCGCTTTGAGACGTCTCAACAACGTGCTGTAACAAACAGAAGGATTATTATTGTTCTGATTATTATTAACGCTAAATTTGCTGAGGTTCACATGGAATTTTGTTCAGTCTTTAAGCCAATTCAGGAGCAGCTCTCACTGAAAAAGGCATTCCTCCATTGTAGATTTTCTCAACATGTTTACATTGCATATAATACTGACTGACTGTCCCATTTGTGTGTGGGGGTATGTGGGATGGTGGGATCAAATCAACCGTCTATGGAGGTCTCTAGTCTAGTTACTGAGCAGATGACCTACAAAGTAGTCATCATTGCTCTCAGGCTCACAGCTCTGAAAGGCGCTGTATCTAATGCAAGGATTAATATTTTTGTGCTTAACATGAGCGCAAGCAAATATAATTCAATGTAAATCCAAGTGGAACTGGGGAGAATTGTTCTCGTTGCCTTTTCTAATTTGAAACCGCCCACTTGTTGGCACGTGGAGGAGTGCAAAGGTTCAAATCAAGTGAAAACTACTGCAGATCAGAAGTGTGAATTAAAAATCAGAGAGAGCAATGGGCAGGTAATTTAATGACTGCAGAGGATTTACACATTGGCCAAGGCATCACAAACACAATGTCAGATGTGATGTGAGGTGGTGGGGGAGGCCAGTGTATTTTGGAAGGTTGATATCAAATGGCTTATATTGCCTTCTTCCCAAACTGATTTTGTGATCTTATGAAAATAGAACTGGTATTTTCTTTTTTTTTCTAATTTAACAGCAGCCCTCTTCATCATTTCTCCACAGTTTCAATTTGTAAAGCGGTCTTTTGTCTGATCAAATGAGAAAAAACCTGTATCCAAACACAGGAGTGAAATGGTTAACAGGAGCATGGATTTTAATTTTAATGGACTAAATTCTCAACTGGGCAAATCATTTAAATGTTTCAGGGTTTGGAAGATTTTTTTGTTTTATTTGTTTTGATCTTTTCAATTTATTAATGAATCAAATTTCCAGTGAAATTACACTTTTCAGTGTGTTCAATTTAAATGATAACAGATCTTTGAAGCATGCGAAGAAAGAATAATTTTTATAAATAAGCCGCCCACTGCTCCAATATAGATCTCTGATTCACCTCAATGGGATCATAGTATAAAAGCATGTTAAACTCATTGTGCTTCTGAATACCAGATGAGATACAGCAACATGAAATAACGAGCGATAATGAGACTGATAATTCTGGAATTATTATTGTAAAATTCTGTGGAGCGCTTTGAGATGTCTCAGTGACATGATTAGGCTCTATCTCAAATGCAAGGGTTATTATTATTATCCCTTCTATCATACACCTTGTTGGGTATTCACTCCCCACCTCCATCTTTCACAATCCTCCTCAGTTCCTACTTTCCCCCACTACACTCCAACATCTTCATCTTCCTAGTCTCCCCATCCTCTGATTTGGATCTCGGGGGACTAGGAAATACAGTACTAGGCTCTTCTAGGCTGCGCTATTGTAACGAAGAACTAAAAGCAACAACAATTTGCTTTACATTCACAGCAGATAACATTTCAGAGCTGAGAAGGTGACCCATAGATGCGGTCATCTCCAGAGGTCAGGGAAGGCTCGGCCACCAATGCTAATACAGAGGGGAGTGTGGGAATGGGGAGATTCTACAATCACAGGAAAAGTAGCACAATTTTAAGTGTCCATCTGTTGGATCAGTGTTTGATGCCCACCTCACTCACCTCTTGGTGTCGGAGTTTCAGAGTGGTCATATTCCGATTCACTAACTCGACTCTGCTTAGTTCATTGTAGAATTCGACTCGACCCTTGATTGTGACAGCAGACATTTCTTTAACCTTGGTTTGGTGAGTGCTGTTCCATGGCTTTCCTGTGATGGGTTTGCTTGTTCTGGCCTGGTGACTGCTCCTGCTTTGTCTCGCAAGCCCAAAGTCCTTCAGAAGTTTTCTGCATGAAAATAACAAACAGACAGAGCTGGGCTGAATTGCTTTAGTTATCAAACAATTCCCTGTTGGACCACCTGGAACCTTACACAGAGATGGAAATAATATTTCTCACCTGTAAAATGTCTCAATGTTGATGAACTGGTTGTTTTATTTCTGTGTATTTCTGTAGTGTAGTGATTAAAAGACTAGACTTACAAGTGAAATGACCCAGGTTTGATTCCTGGGCAGGGTGCTATCTTAGGCAACTTTCCGTATAAAGGATTGGCTTCAATACAGAGTGAGATGGATGACCAGATTCAATCATGATGACTTTGATTCAAAAGGCCTATCTCAACAGAGTGTGAGCTAGATAAGCAGATTCATAGACATTTGTAATCATAATAATTCTTGCATTCAATATAGTGCCTTAATATGTGATTGTGACGTCACAAAGTGCTTCACATACTATACTGTAAAGTGAATTGACTGCAAATTTTGTGGGCAAAATGATAAGATTTAATATTTTAAAAGTTTTCATATAATATTTGATATGAAATAATTAATTTAATATTTAATCTAAAAATGTCAGTAAAACATTGAGATTGATCTAAAGGACTGTGTGAGCTGGATGAATGTAGGTCAAGAAATATATTGAAAATTGTTTGAATGCGAAGTAGCAAAATCAATTACCAGTGTACATTTCCAGCCATTAAACAAGACTGATAAAAAACAACAGTCCTTTACTTATCACTGGTTGAATATCGAGTCTCTATGCTTTACAATAAATCCTGTGAAGCGCATATGGAACATGCCATTGTATGGTTATGAAAGTATTATTCTTATTTTCATTAAAGAAAGCTCAGGAGCACTTGCAGTTACCTGTACCTTGCCTGGAGTAGTCAAGCTGAGTACTGTCATTAAGTGGAACAGTAAAACATTTTCCATCCTTAGCACACTCATTCCTCTCTCTAATGAACACTAACAAGTACTTTTCCACATTTTCTTTCTCGGATGTGATGAATGGCACAGGCTAATGGAAATTCGTGTTTTCAAACATGCAAGAATTAAGTTTCAATATAGCCAGATGGCATATGAGAATCTACCTCAATCCAACCCATTAAGAAAGCAAACACAGAATTCAGTGAGAGCACGGGGCCAAGCCACTTTAAATCACAGCAAGCCAGAGATGTTCGAGTGCTGAAGGAAAAACACCATCACAATTCAACACCTATTTGCATTCACAAGGGGCCAAAATTATATGACATAACAAACGAATCGCAGAAGTAAAGCAGACATCTAAGTTTAATGTGAAAGTTTGATGCTGATGTCAATCAGATATTTGTGTATGACGGAACACTGCATATACTAAAGACTGACATCATTTATCATTTCCTTAAGAAAAAACACTCTCAGTGACTCCAGAAATTCCTAAGTTCATTAGCATAATGATTAGTGAACGACCCAGGTTTGATTCCCGGCAGGGCGAAACCTCTGGCAAATTTCCTTACTCCATACACCTCTGCTTACTTAGCAGTAAGTAGAAACCTGGTTGTTAGCTGATTGGCGGATAGCTTTTCATGGGTAATAATCCCTCCGGACAAAAACAATTGGTCACACAAATCCACGACTGTTTTGTGGGACACTGCTGTGAGCAATTGGCTTCCACCCACAAAATACAGTCAATTCACTTATATTCTGTGAAGCGCATTGAGATGTCTCGATGCTGTGAAAAGGCACCATACTATCAAATGCAAGGATTACACTACTAAATGCAAATATTATTATAATAAACAGCTGGTGTAAAGACATCAAAGTTCTCGGTTAAAGTACAGGAAAATAATAAACAATAAGAAAAACAAAGCAAATAGTAAATATTCACCAATACTTCTTGCATAGTATTTCTATGAAATATGAAGGATTGATGATGAGACATGCACCACATAGACGGTTCCCACATCTCTGAATATTACTGAAATTTGTGTAATTTGTGTTTGCACACCACAGATGCCTAACCCTAGCACTGAGTAAAATGGAAAATCTAATAAACAGATATTAAAATGTTTATACCCTTTATAATCCCATTATTCAAACCTCCTTTAGCCAATGCCCGCATTAGATTTGCAAATATATCAGTGATATTATTACTATACACAGACAAATCTTAGATATATTGCTTTATAAATGTAAAGATAAGTAATAATAATCCTTGTATTTGGTACAGCACCTTTTCTCATGCTGCTTCTCTGTAAAGTGCAGTGAATATATTTTTGTCGGCAAACGCAGCAGCTATCTTCCACACAACGATGTCATATAAACAGCTAGGAAGTGAATGAGGATTTGTTTTACTTGGGGATTTTTGGCCGGGTCGCTTCTCTTTGTAGTGCCATGGGATATTTAGCATTTCTGAACAGACAAACAGGTTTAACAAAGGACGGCATGTCTGAAAAAGCAATGAGCCACCAGCGCTGCATTAATAATAAAAGTAATATAATCCTTGAATTTGATATAGCGCTTTTCATATCTTCTAGACATTTCAAAGCGCTTCACAGAATATACTGGAAAGTGAATTGACTGTATATTTGCGGGTGAAACGTGGCAGCCAATTGCACACAGCCAATTCCACAAACAGCCGTGGATTGAAATGGCCAATTTTATTATTGTGTTTTTTTAGAGGGATTATTATTAGGTGTGTGGAGTAAGGAAATTTGCCCAAGGTTTTGCCCTGATCTGCCTGGATTCGAACACAGGTCTCACAATTGTCAGGCAAGTGCTCTAACCACTGAGCTACATTAGAGTGCTAGCCTAGACAGTGAGTCCAAAGACCAACTGGTGAACCTTAATAAAGATTGCATTTTAAAGAAAATAACAATTATAATTGTCATCACTTGTTAAATTAGTTAGTTCAGAAAAAAATGATGTGAATGATGTGATGACTGCTAAGCGTTGTTAGCACTACCCACCTTATTGACGGTGGCATGTGTTGTCAGGAATTGATGTGTAAATAATAACACTTGCATTGATATAGCATGTCATCGAGGCATCTCAAAGCGCTTCACAGGACCTTCTGGGAAGTGGAGTGACTGTGTATTTTGTGGACAAAAAGTGGCAGCCAGAGGAAGGGCATCAAAGGAAAAAACAAACTGCACTTTTCTCACTCACTTTTTAATGGCCCTGAGGAGAGACTGGGGGAGTTAACTGGCTTTGTCTTTTGTTTGGGAAAAATGGAAAAGCACCAGGAGAGGATCATAACATATTAAATGGTGTTAAATTACAGCTTTTTTTTAAAACAAAAGCTGTTATTATAAAACAGCTTCGCTTTATAAGTATCTTTACTAAAATAGAACAGTACAGACATATTGCTGAAAAATGTGATTTAAATTAAATTCATAATATTTAGTGAATTTCTTTGACAGTACAAAAATGATGAGAGTAAATTCTATTGGGAATTAGTATAAAGTAAAAACAATCTCCAAATATCTACCAGAGTATAAGTAATATTAAAATAATAATTCTTAATAATTTGATATAGCGACTCATCACATTATTGAGATGTCTCAAAGTGTTTCACAAGATACATTGTAAAGTTCAGTGATTGTGTACTTTGTGGCCCAATACAGCAGCCAGTTTGCACGCAGCAATGTCCCACGAATAGCCAGCCATGGATTGAGTGACTGATTTTTGGGGGTAGTGGGGGATTGTTGGCCAGCGACATCAAGTGGTAAGACCTCTGCCGAGGACATCATTTGTAGAAGATTTTCTTTGGATTCCCACAAAGCCCTATGTCAGCACTTTGAGCTCATGTCTGGGATATATCATGTCAATACAGTGCACCATTGTCCGAGGTGTTGTGTTTCAGATGAGATGTTAAACTGAGGTCCTTTCTGCCTGTTCGGATAGATGTCAAAAATCCCATGGCACTACTCAAAAAGTGAAAGGAGTTTCTTCCAGCATCCTGGACTACGTTCATCCACAGATAAAATCAGTCGTTCACTTCCTGGCTAATTGTGGGATGTTACTGCTCCATGTCCCATGCCCGACCCATCCTACCATCAGTGGATAGGCTTTCAGCCTCTCTACCCCCACACTCTGGAACTCCATCATACAGTTCCTTTGCCTTGCTTCCTCTGTTGCCTCCTTCAAGGCCAGTCTCAAGCCCCTCCTCTTCGATCATGCCTTCTGCTGCTCTCCCAACTCTCTCCTTCCCCTCCTAACTCTCTTCATCCCCTCCCCCCTACCCTGCCCTTCCCCCTTGCTCGGGTGCCGACCTGACTGTTCAGCACCTCGGGATGTCCTTCCGACGTGAAAGGTGCTCTATAATTGTAATTTTGTTGTTGTGTGTAAATTGACGGCTGTGAACAAAAAAACACAGTCACTCCATTTTGCAATAAATCCTGTGAAGTGCTTTGATAAGGTATTGCATCAAATGCTTGGATTATTATAAAATTGCTATGCCATTAGAAAATACTGAATCTATTTTTCCTCACCCCTGGCTGGATATTGCACAAAATCTTATGGAAACAGAAAACCTAAGGGCAACAAACGAAGAATTGTGCAAGATAAATGAAAGATACAGTACCCAGAGATATCCAGCTGTACCACCCTGATCAATTTCTCTTCTCCCTCCTGCTGTTTGTGCAGACACATGATTCAGTGGATCCAACTGGCCTAACTCATATTTAATCTCATTAAACAAAATTGGGGACAAAGTTAACAAAGTCTATACCACGTTGGCCAAATTATCAGAAATCAGAGAAAGCATTCAACTAAATCCAGGATCCACACTGGCTTCAAGAGTAGGATGGGCTGGCAGATTAAATCTCTCAAAGATAAATAATTTGCAACCACCTGACAAATGTGAACACTCTACCAGACCCATCTCCCTAACGCACTTGTGGCTCACAAGAATAGTTTGCAGAAAACCATTCACTTGCTTTACCAATCTAGATCAGTTATGTTCATATACATTATTCACATTCAGAACTATCTAGCTCATTCAGAACTCTGCCGCCCATGTTCTCACCTGCACCAAACTTCACTCCTCCATTACCCCAGTCCTTGCCATACTTCACTGGCTCCCTGTGCTGGAGAGGGTCGATTTCAAGATCCTCACTCTTGTCTTCAAATCTCTCCACTCCTCTGCACCTCCTACCTCTCTGACCTCTTCTCTGCCCAAAACAGCACCCATTGCCTTCGCTCCTCCTGCTCTGGTCTCGTTTCCCGAATCCTCCGCTCCACCATCAGCGGCCGTGCCTTCAGCTAGTATGCCCCGAAACTCGAGAACTCCATTCTTCACTCCCTTCGCCTCGCTCCCTCTCTTCCTAGTTCCATGTTATATACATCAAAATTGTTGTATATACGCGCAGTTATATTTACAGTCAAAAAGGCTGGCGGAAGAAGATTTGATGGTACTTTTCAAACGGGAATTCAATATGTACTTGAAAAGAAAACATTTGCAAGGCTGTGGGGAAACAGTGGGGAAGTGGGACTAGTAGGTAGCTCTTTGAAAGAGCCGGCACAGGTACCATAGGCTGAGTGGCCACTTCTGTGCTGTAAGATTTTGAGATTTTATGAAGTATAAAATTGCCTCCAATTACCTACACAATTCAAACAAAAAAGTAAAGTAAGCCAACTACTCAAGTCTGTATAGCTCAGGTAGCACAAATGCTGGTGTCAGCTTGGCTTACTCGGCAGCAATGTGAGTCAAAGTGTTTCAGGTTTAAGCTTCACTTTGGGACTTTTGCATTATTAATCAAAACAGCTGGCACTTCAGTGCAGTGCTGGGGGAGCGCTGCATTGCCAGAAGTGCTGTCCTTTAGACGAGACATTAAACCGAGCTCCTGAAGCACTTGGGAAAAGCGTGAATGGTCAAATGAATCCCACTCAAGACAGGGGAATCTTACATCAGCATCACGCTCACAATAGCCTCCTCCTATAAAGAGTGCCCCCACAATCTGGAACTCCATCCCGCAATCCCTTCGCCTCGCTTCCTCCCTTTCCTCCTTCAAGGCCGGTTTCAAGATCTTCCTCTTCGACCGTGCCTTCTGCTGCACTGCTAACTCTCACCCCTTTCCTACTCTCCATCCCCGTGCGCCTACCCCAACCCTTCCACCCCCTGCTCAGATCCCGACCTAACTGTTCAGCGCCTTGGGACATCCTCCCGACATGAAAGGCGCTCTATAAATGTAATTTTGTTGTTGTTGTAATGCACAGCCTTAAAACAACATTGCCATTTAACTCAGGGAATTGGTAAATACAGTAAAAGCCCATTTATCTGGAACCCGATCAACCACAATCCGTTTAACCAGAATCGCAAAAAAAAGTTTGCATTCGATTAACCCGAATTGATGCGGAAAAATGCATTGGAATTGTTTTTTTTTTTGCGTTTTCGGCATAAAATCCGGCACATGCTTTAACCAGCATTGGCCTAGTCCCGAGGGTGCCGGATAAACGGGCTTTTACTGTATTTGGACTGATGTGTGGCGTATACTGGGATAAATCTCTGCGCACTTTTCCTCTTGCAGACTTAAAGTTACAATGCAATACCTGTATCCATGACAGCCACACCATCCCCTGCTTCCCTCAACAGCGGGTGATGCTGTTCAGTAGACGTCATTCATGCCAACTTCAATACAAAATCGAACAGACCTCAGCTGCCGTAATAGATCTTCTTACAGAAAAAAGCTGCACGAGTCCTCAGTCTGACTTGCTAATGTCTCAGTCTGACTTGGTAACACTAGCTAAAGATTGCATTAATTGGTTCAATGGGGTGCCTAACACTAAATGATTTAGGTTATGGTGGATATATATACCGAGTTGAAAGACCATATTGCATTTACAAAAACACAACACAGCACTCCCTCCTATCACCTGATGCCAGTAACATATTGGCTGTCATAAATGTGAAGCAGTTCACAACAGAAGACTTTGCATCACTCGCAGAAAAATATTTTAATTAGCTTTACCGTACATATGCAAGCTGACCGGTCCTAGTGCTCTGGAATGCTACCCACCATGAAAATGTGCTATATAAACAACAACAGCAACAAAATTACACTTGTATAACGCCTTTCATGTCAGGAGGATGTCCCAAGACGCTGGACAGTCATTGTGTCAGACCTGAGCTGGGGACGAGGGGGCGAGGGAAGTGAGGGATTAAGAGTTTTGGTGATGGGTCCATCGAAGAGGAGAGTCTCGAGGCGAGACTTGAAGGAGACACTATTAAAGGTGTCGTCTTTCATTAAACTGAGATCCCTCTCTGACTGTAGAAGTGGATATTCAAGATCCTCGCTGCACTATTTGAAAAGAGAAGGGAGATTCTCCCGGTGTCCTGTGCAACATTCCCTCCAGATAAAAATTGGTAATTTACTTCGAGGCTGTTTGTGGGATATTGCTGTGTGCAATTTGTAGGTTGTGTTCACCTACAAAATGCACAGTCTCCACACTTTACAGCATATTTTGTGAAGCGTCCTATTAATGTGAAGGGTGCCATACAAATGCACAGATGATGATTATTATTAATTCCAACTGACTGACGGAGATATACATTAATGAAACCCAATTTCCTGAAAGAAAATTGAGTGACTTTATCTACAAACATGTCATCATCATTGCATTTGAACAATCCTTTAAAAATAAATAAAGATTTGGTCACTCAATCCACAACTGTCTGTGGGAAACTGCTGTGTGCAATTGGCTGCCAAGTTCGCCCATACATATACAGTTAATTCACTTTACAGTATATTTTGTAAGTGCTTTGAGACGTCTAGGAAGATGTGAAAAGCGCCATATCAAATGCAAGGATTATTATTATTATAGAAGGTACTTTTCTCTCTTAAAGAATTATAATGTTTAGCGTGGAAAACAGCTTGCAAAACTCTCAGTATAAAATAAGACATTTTTTGCCCAAAGTTATTATTTAGAGCAACACAGCGTGGAAGCACAACACAACAATTTGCACTTATATTAGCACCATTATTTGGGGCAATGTCTCAGAGCACTTCATAGTGGTGGAGTGTACTATGTAGCCATGTTCACCTGCAAAATACACAGCCAAACTATACCACAAAACAAGACACGTTACACCACACTTTACATTAAAGCAGTGAAGTGCTTTCTGCCACATACAGTACAATTCAATATGTGCAGAGAAAGACTCCTCAAATATTATAGCATGGCTATTTTTGAATGGACTAAATCATGTCTGTTGTTAAGCACAACAGGTTAAGCACTCTGGAGTAGAATGGGTATAGGAGTGAATTTACGTTTGGCACAGATCCCCTCCGAACTCTCCCGTCTCTCCTACTCTCCTTCCCCCTATCCCTCCACCTCCCCACTCCCCCCCCCCCAACACCTACTGCTCGGGTCCTGACCTAACTGTTCAGCACCTTGGGACATCCTCCCTACATGAAAGGCGCTCTATAAGTGTAATTTTGTTGTTGTTGCATGGCGGTAACTCAAATATTGTTGGATGCACTTGACAATTAGGGGTCACTTGATCTGAGCAAGCCCCTGGTGTGGTGAGCACACCACTGGGACAGAGATGCCAGCCTGCTAACAACAACAACAAATTACATTTGTATTGTGCCTTTCATGTCGGGAGGATGTCACAAGGCGTTGCACAGTCCAGCGGTTGAGATTCGGTGGGGGGGATGGAGGGCAGGGAGGGTAGGAGTGACCGAAGGCAGGGTTGAATAGGAGAGTCTTGAGACGAGCTTTGAAGGAGATGAGGGAGGCAATGAGGCAAAGGGATTGTGGAATGGGGTTCCAAAGAGTGGGGGCAGAAAGCCTAAAGGCCCAACCGCCCATTGAGTGGGGGAAGCGGACAGGGTTCCAGTTTCAAGAAGGGGTTTTTGGGAGGGCGGAAGAGGTTGGTGAATGATCCTGGAGTTGCGGGGGTCCCCAATAAACCAGAGCACATTATTCTCCTCCAAACAGAATACATCTGTTTAGATGACTCCGATAGCCCTGGCAAGAGGAGCTGTCAATATGGGGCAAACACCTGATATAGTGTAACAAGGAATGAGAGTTGCTCAGACTTGTGTTCCTTCATAGCCATAACTACAGATTAGATATTTCCTCAATACACCCAAAGCATCAATAATAGCTGATAGTCTGTTCTGGGCATCCAATCTTGTGAAATACAAGTCTGTTAGAAATTATTACTGACAATGGATTAGCTTGAATCCGACCATACTATACGGCAAGCTTCTGCAGTTTTTTGACACTTATTTGTCATGCTCTGCCTAAGACACTTTAAGGCGGCTGTTTGTTTTCCTCGCCTTGTACTCCCCCATTAAAATTGCTTCATTTCACTTTGTCCATTAAAACGCACAAAGGCTTTTGTCATGCAAATATCACTCAGGCACAGCACCCTGAATCGCCCACCACAAAAACATCCATCTCTCTCTTTTCACTGCACATCCCACTCCCTCTATTAATTACAAATTCAAAAATTTAAAGGCATCTCTTAACCTATTGCTGTGGAAACAGATTGCTTCAAAAAGGGAAAATGCTTCTGGTTTCCAGTGTACGACTGACGCAAGTCTACGTAGATTGTAGATTGGCATATCTTTCTAAGCCTGAAAAGGAAATATAAAATCACTGGCTAAAAGCATTTTACTTGAGACCATCATGTTTGTTGACCTTCTGACTCAATGGAAAATTAACTCTATATTGAAACCAGATATTCGTGACAATAAATGGGCGGAGCGAAACGTTAGGGAAACTTCCTCACTTCACATGCCTCCGTTTACCTAGAAGTAGTTAGGAACTGGTTGTTAGTCAATTTCTGGGGGTGGGGGGGGCGGGGTGGTAATGACTAAAAAGTAAACTCTGGTCACTCAATCCACAAATGTTTGTGGGACACTGCTGTGTGCGTTTGGCTGCCACATTTCACTCACAAAATGCACAGTTAATTCACTTTACTATATACTCCGTGAAGCACTTCAAGGTGTCTCAATTATATCTTAAGGCTCTATATCAGATGCAATGATTAATATTATTTCTTCTTATAAGCCAAATCCATTGGGAAACACACCCTTTTCATTTTGTGAAGTAATAATCCTTGCATTTGATATTGCATATTGGGAGGAGCTTTACAGGATTCACTGCAAAGTGTATTGACATACTTTTTAGGCAAAATGCAACCAATTTGTATACAGTGAGGTGCCCACAAACAACCATGATCAAATGTAACAGGAGGACTATCGGCCAGGACACCAGGAGAGGGAAACTTCCCTTCCCTTTTCAAGTAGTGCCACAGAATCTTTAATGTCGATCTGAACAGGCAGATGCGACCTTGGTTTAATGTCTCTTCTGAAGGAAGAACATCACGGCGCTCCCCCAATACTATACAGTACTAGAGTGTTAGCCTAAAGACTGTGCGAGTTAAAATTCCTGAAATTATGTATTTGCTGTTTGGTTGTTTGAAATCTTGGTAAAATGTAATTGACTTTTTAAAAAAAAACTTGCTGAAGCATCATACTCTACCTCGTCAATATTCTCAGTTCCTCTGCGGTTGGCAGAACAGATTCATTGCAACTACAAGGGCACGATTCCACTTCTGCGTTGACAGATTTCACTTTAGGCTGCGGAAAACGAGAATGGAAATTCTCAGTTACATGCAAATGAAACTGCTGAACACAAACACCGAGTTCACACATGTTCCACAACAAAAAGGATTCTGAACTAACACCACATAGCTTACTGTTGAGAGCATCCTCTGGTATTCTTCCCGCTGCTTGTCCAGCTAGGGCCACACTACCCAATAATAGGAGCTGAATGGGGAAAATCCCTCCCTACCCCTAGTGGTTAGTCTGCTCTTTCATGTCTTGCCGATGAGCCAGACTGGCTGAGCTGTCATCAGCAGTGCCATGAATTACTGCGGACCTCACTGGCTCAGGAACTGGATTACTGAGACCCCAACAGGGGGTTGACTTGTGTCCTGTGCCAAGCACATCACCTTGGAGCCAGTTTCTCAACAAAAAATCAGCGCTTTGAGTCTCATTTGGAATTAATATAGAAACAGGAGCGGTCACGTGGTTTGTTCAGCCTGATCCGCCAATTAATCTAATTCAACAAGGTTTCTCATTCTATAAATGGAACAAAAGCAATCAACACTTGATGGATCCCAGTGCGTTGGCTAAAGAGAGATGCGCAGATACTTGGGCAGTAGAAGTATAAAAGGGATGGTGGAAGGCCTGGGGACTTTGATTAAAAGATATGTTGTGTTCATCTACAAAAATACGCATCACTACGTTTTTCAATAAATCCTGCAAAATGCTTTCAGACATCCTCCCAGTTCCTGTTCAACAATCCCCCAGATAAAATAGATTATTTGTTTCATGGCTACTTGTGTCTGACGCTGTTTTGTGCAAATTGGCTGCTGCATTCGTTCTATAAAAAAGCCAATCACCAAAGCAGCACCTCATTGCAATGTCAACTTAGACCATGAGCTGAAATTCCTGATGTGGGAGTTGAACCCACAAACGTTTGACTAAGAGACAAGTGTACTGGCAACTGAGCCAAACTGACAAGATATCAGGGTCATAAAAGTGCAGTGGAGATTTACTAGGATGATACCAGGATTAATTGTTTTGACTCATGAGCAGAGACTAGAGGAACTCCGTTCATTTTCACTGTAATGCAGAAGCTGGAGGGGAAATCTGATAGATATCTTTAAAGTTATGAAGGGTTTTGAAAGAGTTGATTGGAAGAAATTATTTTTACTGGTCTGTAAGTCAGCGACTAGAAGGCATTGATTTATTAGCGTTAGCAAAGGAGCAAAGCGAAAGATTAGGATCATTTTATTTTTGACAAAGACTTGTTAGTATGTGGAATGCCCTGCCGAGTGCCATGGTCAAGATACGATCAATCTTAATGTTGAAAAGCAAACTCCTTTGTAGATAGATTTCTAACAGAGGATACAAGATGCGCATCCCTACAAAACTATCCTATCATACAAATGTCATCAAGTTATTGCACAATGGAGACCAACATAAACGGAGGCTAGAGACAGGGCTCAGAGTATGAACATCTCTCCAACAGGGAGGGTCTATTGACAGGCGGAGAGCAGTGTCAACATCTGTCTGTCACACAGAGAGGTTATGGGGTTGCACCTCAAAAGCCTCGCTCACTCACCAGCTGGGCTTTTGGAGCGAAGGTGAAAAGAACAAAACAAAAGAGGATAGCGGAAACTGCTCTGTTTTTCCCACACACAACATACACAACAACTGCTCTTGCTTTCCTGCTCGCACACATACAGCCAGTTACACAGCTCCATCCCTGGAACAAGGCACTTGCCATTGCTCACCACTTCTTCTTGGCATTATCCAGGCTTCCCTCCTACAGTGGTGATGCTGTAGTGCGCACCTTAAGCCGTTTCAGCCAATTTTCTAAGTCAAAAGTTGTCCTTCCTAACACACCCAACCCCACCCCCACCATTGACCTAGGTTTGGATAACTCATCTCCTCCACCGCACCCATCCCCCCACCATGCACCCTTTCTGGAAGAGTGTTCAACCAATTTATCAACTTTAGCTACACAGCACAAACACTGAGAGCAAACAGACAGCTCTTTTCACAGGTCTGAACATATTTAATCACTCTAGGATGCAACCATCGCATTCAATACATGACGTATCTGCAAACTGAGGAACAAAAGTGGTCCAATTACGGAAATTTGCTGGGAGACAGTTCACTGTGATCTACTGGGGCGACCTGCTCTTTCAGGCATTACATTCACCGTGGAGAGTTAGTTGGGCAAACAAGTTACTGTGTTGATGCAGTGAAAAGGAATGTTTGCTGAGCACAGAAAAATCAACTCTCCAGTACGGCAAACACTCGAAGGACAATTTGCGGACAGCCATGTTGTTGCATCTCATAAGCAAACAAAGATCCGTCAAGCTTTTGAGAGATTTGTTTGAATATAAAAGGTTCATCTGTTGCGGACGTGCTGTTCTTTAAAAAAAACATGAGGCAGCAATAGTCATTTGTTTGTTCACGATTAAGTACTTGAGATACTTTTGTTTTAAAATATGACTTCATAACAGATTCAGCCTGGCTCAGTTGCTAGCATTCTTGCCTCTGACGCAATAGGTTGTGGGTTCAAACCCCCATGTCTGGACTTTGAACTCACATAGTCTATGATGATACTCCCAGCGTAGGCCAGGGTGAGTGCTACATTGTCAGAGGTGCTGTCCTGAGATGAGATGCTGGCTCTGAGACACCATCCGGCATGGAGGGCACTATATAAATCGAAGTTATTGTTGATGTCCTTCGCATGAATCAATTAAACGTTAAAGATCCCATGGCACGATTTGAAAACAGAAGGGAATTTTTCCCAGAATCCTGACCAACAATCCCCCCAGATAAAACAGGCATTCACTTCATGGCTGTTTGTGTGACATTGGTGTATCCAAAATGTTTGCCGACTAAATACAATCACTCCACTTTACACTAATTCCAGTGAAGTGATTTGACATGTCCACTGGACATGAAAGCCCTATACCAACATCCAGGATTTCTATTATTTACTATTCATTTCTAATTCCATGTTTTGCCTCCCTTAAGGTGACACTTTTATTTGGAAAGTTTAAGATCAGGAGAGATCTATCTCTGAAGAATGATATTTGATGTTTGCAATTACTATTAATAATAATATTATAATAATTATTGCATTTGGTAATGGAGCCTTTTATGTCAGAGGGTGCTAGAAAGCTCTTAACAGGATTTATTGTGATGTGCAATATCTGTGTATTTGTGGGTAAATGTGGCAGCCCAATTGCACACAGCAGTGTCCTACAAAACAGCTATGAAATGAATGAGCAAGTTCATTTGGAGGATTGTTGGCAAGGATTATGCCTTCTCTTTTCAAATCATGCAATCATCGGATCATTACCATCCAACTGAACAAGCAGCCAAGTCCTTGGGTTAATGTCTCATCCAAAGGACAGCACTTCCGACATTGCAACACAATCCCAACATTGGATTGGAATATCAGCCTAGAGTCTATGAGATCCAAGTCCCGAAGTGGGGCTTTAACTCTTAACCTTCTGACTCAGAAGTGAGACTGCTACCACTGAGCCAGGCTGCCACACAATTTCTAAACCCGATTTGAAGTGCAATCTTCTCAATGAACTGCAGCCAATTCCACTGCATCGGAGATTCGGGAATATAGAGATGTTTTCAAAATACTATAGAGATTTCAAAGCATGCCATTGGACTCATTGTGTCTACATAGGCTTTTGGAAAAGTGATCTATTTACCTGCCTTACTCCTCCCGCAAACGACTCATTTTTTAAGAAAGCTATCCTGTTCCCTTTTAAATCATTTCACACTGAACGGTGAGTCTGCAGAATGCTTTATGCCCTCTATCTGAAATCCTGATCCTTGGGCTCAGCTCCACGATCTCTGCCATCACCTTTAATGAAACCTTTAATCCGAGTTCAGTGCAAGCAAGATAACGGTTCTCATTCACTGAAATGACAAACAACTCTTGTCCATCGCAGCAACCATGAAAATCAATTGCGACGCTCGCATTCACAGCTGGATGACTTCAAATGACTTGTACGTCAAAGCACAGCTCCTTTTGTGCAGAACGAGTAGCGCAGCTTTGCGATGATGACACATAAAGGTTTGGCATAAACACAGTTGATACAGTGGAAACAAAATACAGAGCAGCTGGAAAATAAATGCAGCTTTGACTTCTTAAAAAATATATTTTTTTAATGTACGGCAAAGACACAGACATTTACAACATATTCTGCGAAGCAGTTTGAGCTGTTTCAATGATATGATCAGCCGCTATATCAACTGCAAGGATTATTATTATTATTTTTAAAGTGGCAGAGGTGATCATGGCTATAACAGCAGTACAGTAGTTAATAATAATGATAATAATAATCTCTGCCCACGTCATGTCATCTTGTGGAAACATCTCAAAATGCGAAAAGGATTTACTGTAGTGACTGCAGTTGTAGGAAAACCTGGTAGTCAGTTTGCACTCAGCGACGCCACACAAACAGCTTTGACGTGAATGACTATTTTTGCTTAACCTACAGGATAGTTGCAAGGACACTGGGAGAAATGTCCACTTTTCAAATAGCACCAAGGGCTCTTTAACATCCATCTGAAAGTGTAGAATGGAATCTCAGTTTAACATCTCCTTCAAATGACAGCAACTCTGATAATGGTGGACAAGTGTCAAATCTTAGGGAATCCCAGGGGTTTATTAGGAGTGCTGCTTGATTTCAGAGATTAAGGGCAGAATGGCTGAAAGCTCATCCACCAATGGTGGGACAGATTGAGCAGAAAACATGAAGCAGGCCTGGGTGTTCTCAGAGTGGCGGCCATGTTGCAGAAGGTCACAAAGGTTGATTGAGGTGATGACGTGAAGAGAAATTTGAAAGTGAGGAGACCCTATCATCACTCAGCTCCATTGGCTTCCCCTCCTGGGATGGGAAGCCATTGGAGCTGAACGAGGATAGGGTTATAGGCTCATGGAGAAAATAGTTATTTAATCCCTGGTGTGGTCATTATTTCCATAATCTCGTAACACTATAATAAACAGCTATTTATCTAGCATTAAGGGATGTTGCCCAGGCAATCACTGGCCTTACAAAATAACATAATAAGAGCCATGTGGGTTAGATGCAGTCATAAGAACATAAGAATAAGGAGCAGGAGTAGGCCATTTGGCACCTCCAGCCTGCCCCGCAAATCAATAAGATCATGGCTGATCTTCTAGTCTAACTCCACCTACCCGCCTTATCCCCATATCCCTTAATCCCTTTATCCATTGGAAATCTATCAATCTCAGTCTTGAATATGTTCATCTGAGCATTTACAACCTTTTGGGGTAGAGAATTCACAGTCGTGCATCATTGTAATCATATTTATCAGTGTCACACTGAAGACTAGTTTTTCCTTGTATCAGAAATGGTATGGGGGCTCATTTGAGAATTTGAGAACATCGTGGCTATTTCATATCCTTCTTTCTGCCCATTTGATCTCATTGTTCCAGATTACCCACTCTACTGTCAAATTGTTCTTTAAATTAGTCCAGTGGCTTAACTTCCCACATGATTCTAAAATTACATGCTCCAGTTGTTAATTACCCTCTAAGTAAATAAATACTTCCTGGTGTCTATCCTGAAGTTAACCTTTGCAACTCGGGTTCTCGGGTTCTACCGTCTTGCTGCCCCCAAAGTATTGTTCTGGGTTTACTTTATACAATTCCTTAATGTTACAAAAACAATAATAAATTGGTCATTTCAATTCACGACTGTTTGTGGGACTCTGCAGTGCGTAATTGGCTGTCGTGTTTTGCCCACAAATATACAGTCAATTCACTTTACAGTATATTCTGTGAAGCGCTTTGAGACGTCTAGAAGACGTGAAAAGCGCTACATCAAAATGCAAGGATTATTGTTTTGATTACTTTTTCAATCCAACTTAAAATGTCATACACTTTTATAAAGTCCTCTTTGAGGCGTCGCCTATGAAGATTGGAAATCCCCAGCTTGCCTAGTCACCGATCAACGCTCATTCCTCTCACTCTGAGGATAATCCTTCTTGCTCTCTTTTCCGTTTGGTCAACTGGGTGTCTGATACATGTGGAAACCCATCATCATGCTTAAGAGTATCCAAACCAGTCTGAGAGTTCCATGTATGTACACCACCTACATATGGAAATTTCACTGTATCTGGAACGTACCCTGTGTACAGCGCACATACCCTGGAGAGTGCATATTCCTTTGCTGGCAGTCCTAGTAATCACAGTGATCAGAAATGTATGATGTACTGTAAGTGTGGGTTGACCAGAGCATAGGCTGAGGATCTTCCATGGATCTAAACTCAATTATTTAGGCAATATAGCCCAGAATCCTGTTTGCCTTGCTAATTGACACAACAATAAGATAACCACTACAATAAGGGATCCAAAGATTGCTTAGGAAAAACTACTTCACGCAGAAGGTAGTGAGATGGTGGAACTCACTGCCATGAAGAGGCGATTGAATCAGATAGTAGATGCATTCAAGCGGAAGATGATGGAGAACGGAATGGAAGGATTTGGGAAGGAGTAAGATGTTTGCAGATGCTCTTATGGAGTATAAACACTGGCATGCACTAATTGGGCTGAGTGTCCTGTTTCTGTGCTGTGCATTGTTTGTAAATTGCTGCCTCACGCTGTTGATCCAGTGAGCGATGAGTCAACTAATACCCTTAGATCTCTTTCGGCTTCCCTTTTGGCAAACTCCATCGCATCCACGGAGTGCACGTGTTTCTTGTTCTACTATCTATATACAACACCTTGCATTGACAAAAATTAAATCTAACGGTTACTAGGTAACCATGAAGACAACCATTATGAATCCATTCTACAATAATGTAATTATTAATGGGTTTGTTCTCAGTTACTATGACAAGTGCGTTCAAGTCCACTTCAGGACATTTAGCTGATATACTGGGGGAGCAACAACAAGTTGAATCTATATACAGTAGTTCCCTTCAGACTTGGAGGCTTTCAGTTGTTGGTAGTGCGGTCCATTGGACCTTAAACGAAGATCCCGTTTGCATTTGCAGGTGGGCATTAGAAATCACACAATATTATCTGAAAAGAGAAGGGAGTTTCTGCTGGTGTCCTGGCCGACAATCAACCAGATAAAATTGGTCATTCACTTCATGACCATTTGGGGGACACTGCTGTGCGAGAATTAGCTCCTGTTCACCTGCAAAAGGCAAAGTCACTACACTTTAGTAAATCCCTTCTTCCGATGTAAAAGGCAATACATCAAATACAAGGATTATTATTATATTTTAATCTTTGCTTTCAGGTCAGATTCTGCACATGTCTGAGCATTTGTATCAGCCAATTTCAGGAATTTCAGGGATTTTTCTCTGGCACCACTCATTTCCCCGTACCATTTTGTAGGTAACAAGTGCCTGTGTGGGAAGCTGACAAGCTATGTAGGCAGCAGTGACTCATGTGAGGGGATTGTTTTCAGGCAGAACTGAGCTTTCATGCTGTTTGCAGGAAACTGCATGATGCTTTTAGAATATCTTGGAATAGCATTGCAGTTGTCAAGGAGGGTGTGTGTGACTGGTAAGGCTTGAAATGATTAGCCAAGTCTCATGCGCAGCAGTCCTGAAAATTCTGTCACCAATGTGAAAAATGTGATTTTATTTCCACAATTTGGACTCCATAGGATGTTTGTGACAACAATTTATTTAGTCATGAATTTGCAGTATTAATTTAATATAACTTAATGTTAATCGTAGCAATTAATATAATGCCTTTCATGTCATGAGGTACTTCACGGGATACACTGTAATATGTAGTAACTGTGTATTCTGTAGGCAAGCTCTACCCACAAATAGAATAGTAGAATTCAAACGGCGTTCTGCAACTCTTCAATTCAACTCTTCAAATATCAAATCCTTTGGTGGAATTACTTGTGGTTCTACCACCGGATCAATTCTTCCCTTCAAACGTTTGAGCCATACAGACTGGGATGATTCCAGTTCTGCGCTGAATTATCTGATCTCTACCTGGGTAGGAGTTGTCATGCTCCAATTGACCTCAGGACCTAATATTGTGGAGCTGTGTACCATTCCTGATCACCCCTGGTTCTGCATGTGAAACAAGAGGATCCGGGAATATTTCAATTGCACACAGTAATGTCCCACACTAATGAAGCAATCGACTAATTCTATCAGAGGAATTGGTAGTCCGGACACTTGAGAGAACCTCCCTTCCCCTTTTGAATAATGCCACAGGATCTTTAACATCCATTTGAGCAGGCAGACATCACGTGGTTCAGTGTCTCAAACAAACAAAAGCACCTCCCACGTGGGTGGGCGGCCTTCCCACAGTATCTAATTGGAGTCTCTGCCTAGACCTTGAGATGAAAGTTCTGATATGAGGAGTGAACTCACAACGTTCTAACTCAGAGGCACCAGTGTTACAAATTAAGCCAGGTTGACATCCAGGCGTAATTTTAGGAACACACACCAGGAATTTTTTTTTAGCCGGAAGGTAATTAGTGTTTCGAACTGGAAGCCAAGAAGGGTGGTTGAGGACAGGACACTAGACACATTTCAAAAGCAGCTCGATACTGTGATGGGGGGATGGGAAGGTGGGTCATCTGTAGGCATGAGATCAGGTACGCCAAAGGGCATTCTTCATCCAAACCAATGTTGTGTTCCTATGATACTGTTGACAAAATAAATATCTAACATGAAGAGACAGGAGCCTTGGTCTATACATGAATGACTGGTTACATTTTTATGAAGGCAATTAACTGGATTGGACACTGGGAATCAAACTCACCTTGACAACAGTGCCTTTGAAACCTCTTCTGGGTTCAATTAGTTGAAGTGTTTCAATTTTCTCCTAGGATGAGATTTAAAAAAAGCAAAAGTGGTAATGTGTCTCTATCCAACAAAAATATTTTCTAAAATATTCATGCTCTCAATTGTGGAATAAACATGCAATTTCTCTACATTATTTATTAAAATTATGTCAGTTCTACTTCAATGGTCAGGCAATGATCAACCTCACTTTGTCAATGTTTGTTTTGATATAAAGATGTACTGTCTGGGTCAGCCAAGTCAGAAGATTGTGGGTTCATGCCCATGTTGGGACAGGCATATAGTCTGGACTGATAACCTAATACAGGTATCCCTCCCCAACCGCAGGGGATACGTTCCTCTAAACCTCCGCAGTTGGTAAAATCGTGGTTGGAAAATGGAGGGCCCTATGGGGATAGGGGGAGTATGTTTGCTTTTTTGCGGTTGGAAAATGCAGGGCCCTATGGGAAACTTGGGGATAGGGGAAGTAAGAGAAGGTGAAATAGAGAGAAGGTGAGAGAGAGAAGGGGGGTGGGGGAGGGAGTGGGGTGGGGGGAAGAGAAGATGAAATAAAGAGAAGGTGAGAGAGAGAAGAGGGGAGGGAGTGGGGGGAAGAGAAGGTGAGTCAGAGAGAAGGTGAGAGAGAGAAGGGAGGGTGGGGGAGGAGGCAGTTGGTGGGAGGAGAAGGTGAAATAGAGAGAGGGTGAGTCAGAGAGAAAGATCTCTATATGATACACTTACACACAGAGAGAGAGAGAGGATGCAGAGAAGCGACAATAAATTCATGTTACTGTATTTAGCTTAATTCTAAGAGAGAAGCATTGTCGCTGGTTGATTGCAACATCGTAACTGGGTCTTAGTGCTATACGCTAGCGCAAAGCGACATCGAGGCTGGTTGATGCAACTGGGTATTAGCGCTAAACGCTAGTGTTAAACCATGTGTTAAAAACCATGGATAAACAAGGGTTATAAGCCGTGGTTTGCAAGGGTTGTTGCATTTAGCAAACCGTGGATGCGTGAGTTTCGTGGTTGACAAGCCCGCGGTTGGTGAAGGGTACTTGCACAGTGCTGGGGGAGCCCTGCGTTGTTGGAGGTATTGTCCTTTGTTGAGAAGTTAAGAGGAGGCCGTGTCTGACTGTTCAGTTGAATGTTAAAGATCCCATGAGACTAGAGGGAAAGTAAAGGGATTTTCTCCTAGTGTCCTAGCCAGCATTCCCCAGATAAATTTGATCACTCAATTCACAGCTGTTTTGGGCACACTACTGAGTGTGTGCAAAATTGGCAGTCCCGTTTGCCTGCAAAATGCACGGTCACTACAGATTACAATAAATCCAGTGAAATGCTTTGAAATATCCTTTGAAAAATGCAATATCGAATGCAAGGATTATTAATATTATTATTACTTTGTCTGCAAGAATCTTAATATTCTGCAATTATCAGGTTTTGATACAAGAAGACTCTACCCTCACATGATGTTGCACGGCGTTTAGTACTATCATTTCTTTAGTTATTACAAAAACCTGTGCATTGCTTATTGTTGGATTCACAAACCAGGCGGACAGTTGTGTAGAAAATAACCTTACGTGTAAAGATTAGTATCTAATTATTGCACTGTTGTAGTACTTTAATCTAAAGAATAAATCTTTCATTTAAGCCCGATATGGAGGTTTGACAGCAATGGCACATGACTTTTAATCTAAGCCACTCCATCATCCAGTGCTTACTTTGTATAGAATTGGAAACAATAAAGCTATGTCAGAATTTTGTGCTTTATAACAGAAATTTCATCAAGATCCCGAGATTGCATTTCTATCTCTGCTCCTTTCATGAATCTGCGAATGTCAAAATGTCAACTAATTCTCGTCACATGTCTGATGCATCTGACACACTGGTAGATGGAACAATCCATTTGTAAGCCATAATTTTGATGCAAAACATGGTGTAAAATTCCATATAAACTTACTCTATTCACACAGTATTTTAGAAAGCTCGGAATTTGAATCCGAATTGTTGAATTTGCTCTTAATTTTGACATTTCTAAAAGGATCTACAAATAAAAAAGCTTCAAAATTAAGGCTGGATATAGGAAATTCACAAATTTGGGTTGTTCCTAAATGCTACTATGATAAAATAAATCTAAACCCAAGATTTACCTTCAAGCTTAAGAAGTATTATTGTCATTCTTATTATAAACCAAGTGTAGAGTCTTATTCTGAAATGCTTTTATATGAACAATGTAGTCCAATAGTATGTTTTACAATCTTGACTAGATGAGTAACAAGTACATTACCGTATAACTAAATAATCCTCAAGGTACAAGCAGGGAATGGGAAATGAGGAGAGCAAGGCATCAGCCAGAGGCTCCACTGTGGACATTTGTAGCAATTACTTTATCCCATCAATCCACAAAGAACTGTCCCATCGTTTAGATTCAGGAGTAGGGATACTTTCCCTTACTTTCGTGAATGCCAAAGCCCTAATGGGTAGGATGGTACTAGCTACAACAGCAACAAAATTATATTTCATGTCGGGTGGACGTCCCAAGGCGCTGAGGTGAAGAGCTAGATTAGTGGGAAACTTGGCAGACATTGACTTCAATGGTTAGCAATGCAGTATTAGCTGATAAGCTCCAGCGCTTATCCCAATGTACAACCCTCACATCTCTCTGGAAGCAGGTAGACATGGGGCATTTCTCCGGGGGAAAATATATGCATTCCATTGCAGACCCAAGAAAACTGTGAGGTGTGAGCCTCAATTGTTTGGTAGCAGTCTCGTCTCCAAGTCAAAGATTGCAGATTTTGAACTGACAGTCTAGGCTGACTCTCTGTTGCAGTGCTGGCAGAGGTACCATCTGTCAGGTGATCTGATAACAGAGTTCCCATCTGTACCTGGCCTTCAGGTGGATTATAAAGGTAACATGGCATTATTTGAAAAGAGAAGGGAATTTCTCCCGATGTCCTGGCCAACAATTCCCCAAATAAAATTGGTCACTCACTTCATGGCTACCTGTGGGGCATTGCTTTGTGCAAATCTGCAAGATCCTGCGGTTAGAGCAGTTGAGAGCTCCTGTGGCTTAGTGGTTAGAGCACTTGTCTTGCAAGCTGGGGAAACCAAGCTGGAGCGGCCTGTGTTCGAATCCAGGCAGGTCAGGGTGAAACCTTGGGCAAGTTTCCTTACTCCACACGCCTAATAATAATCCGTCCAACAAAAAACACAATAATAAAATTGGTCATTTCAATCCACGACTGTTTGTGGGACACTGCTGTGCGCAATTGGCTGCCGCGATTCACCCACAAATATACAGTCAATTCACTTTACAGTATATTCTGTGAAGCGCTTTGGGACGTCGATAAGATGTGAAAAACCTATATCGAATGCAAAGATTATTATTATATTATTATATTATAGATCACCACCCCCACTCCCCCCCACCCCACCCCACTCCCCATTATAGAGGTTGCCCATCATGTATCCGAGCTAAAAACAAAATTATATTTGGATAGCGCCTTCCATGTTGGGAGGATGTCCCAAGGCGCTGGATATTCAGTGATTCAGACCCGAGCTGGGGTCTTGATTGGGAAGGGGTGGAGGGAAAGGAGGAGCAGGGGGTGACTGATGGAACAGTCGAAGAGGAAGGTGTTGAGGCGGGACTTGAAGGAGTCGAAGGACGAGGTGAGGCAGAGGGGTTGCAGATGGAATTCCAACAGTTGGGGGCAGAGTCGCTCACCGATGGTGGGGCGGGTGGGTCAGGGGACATGGAACCTGCTGAGCAGAGGGAGGGGTCGGGTTTAAGAATCATAATAATCCTTGCATTTGATATAGAGCTTTTCATGTCTTCTAGACATCTCAAAGCGCTTCACAGAATATACTTTAAAATGCATTGACTGCAAAGAAACTTGCCTAAGGTTTCTCCACGCCTGCAATCGAACCCAGGTCTTTCGTTTGTGACGCAAGTGCTCTAACCACTGAGCCACAGGATTCCACAGGCTTGTAGGCAGTTAGGAGGTTGCAGAGATAGGGTGGGGCAAGGCCATGTAGGGATCGATTGAGACAGGTAAGGGTTAATAGAGACCCTAACATTTCATTACCTTTTTGCTTTGGTTGAATAGTTTAGTTTCTGGTTTATAAACATATTACTGTAATGCTTATTCAACACAAGCAACTTAAGTACAGTGCAAATCAGCATCAACCATGAGTTAGGCAACACAGAATAACTAATAAAATATTTAATATGTAGCAGTAGCAATGCTTCGGAGGTGCAATAAATAATGAAGACACTCTAAATGAAGAATTAACTTGGCACTGTATTAAAGTAGCGTTCCTATGGAAACCTTTTACACAAATAGGATCAAACATAATTAATTCTTGTGTGTGAAGATATAGTTTTGCAGCCCTTTGGACATAATTGCTTGGAATCAGCAACATGTTAAAGCATACAGAAACACTTTTGTTTCCCTCAGCCTGGCTCTCTCGCCTCTGAGTTCAAGCCCCATGTCACAATTCTGAATTCATACTCCAGTGCAATCTTGAGCGGGCACTCCATTGTTGGAGGTGCTATCCTTCGGATGTGATGTCCTGTCTGCCTGTTCGAATGAATGTTAAAGACCCCAATGCAAAACTCATAGAGAAAAGGGAGTTTCTGCTGGTGTCTTAGTCATCCATCATCACCCCCACACCTGATAAAGTTTGGTCATTCACTTTGCGGGACATTGTACACACATTTGTTGTCATGTTACCTACACAATACATACTTTACAGTAAGTACAACAACAAAATAAAATTTGCAGGGCGCCTTTCATGTCAGGTGGATGAGCCAAGGTGCTAAACAATCAGGGATCAGGACCTGAGCATGGTGGGTGGGGGGAACAGGGTTGGGATGAGAGAGGACAAAGAGGTAGGAGGGCAGCTGAAGGCATGGTCGAAAGGGAGACCAGCCTTGCAGGAGGCCTTGAAGTCCTGCGAAGAGTGCCTCCTCTTCTGGATATTTGGTCAGATTTGACCCTGCAAGCCTTTGATGTGCCTATTACTGCCTTCTAGCTAGTTTTGTGGAGGTACAAGCACATTACTGGAGCGTTTTTGAAGCCCGTGCTTTGAATCAAAGAGAAAGGCTGCCTTGCTTTTTATAAAAGGTAGGCAAGTTTGGATTTGTTTTTCAGAATCTTCAAAGGTTCCTGGATTTAAATAGGCATTTTCTGAATTTAAAGAATGTGTGACTGTGGGCAATGATTGTGGCATTTCCATTTCAATAATAAAAACAAAAACAATTGTGCCTTTAAAACTTAATGGGATCTATTGCGAGGGAACAGAGTCTTAAAATCAGGGCCAAAAAACAAGACTTTGAACCTGGTCAAGAAGTATTTCTGCACACAGAGGGTTGTGGGGAAGTGGAAAGTTCTGCCCCAGTTAGCTGGTTTAGAAGATACCTTGAGCCAATGTATAACCCATTTCGTTCTTAAAGCGAGATTAATAAACAAAGGTGGTTTAGAAAAATAGCCAGCAGAGCTAGACTGAGACAAAAAAGCTCTTTCCAGGCAGAAGACTGTACTTATTTGTCGGTAATACAAAGGAGATAATATTTTGCATACAAAGTCTCTTAGCTCCCTCTTGTGGCACACATTAATTACCGCAGTAGTGCTGTGTTGAAATGTCATGTGAAACCGATGCATTGGTTTCAATAGCTTACTTTTAAATTCTGTTCTAACTTTATCAACATCAAGTCGATGACAGGAAACATTTCCTTTTTCTGAAAATACCATCACAAAAATGGCTTGGGGGAAGATTTTGTGTTTTCACCTTTGATAAAGTAACACTAATTGATAATGCTGCTCCACTCTCAACAATAATAATTATTTGTATTTGATATAGCACTTTTCACGTCTTCTAGACATCTCAAAGCGCTTCACAGAATATACTGTAAAGTAAATTGACTGTACATTTGTGGGTGACACGCGGCAGCCAATTGTGCACAGCAGCTTCCCACAAACAGCCGTGGATTGAGTGACCAATTATAATTGTTTTTTTTTAGTAATTATTATTGCCTCCAAGACAGAAGCTTGTTGGTTCAGGCCCCATGTCAGCACTTGGAATTACATAGTCCAAGTTAACATTGAAGTTCAGTCCTGGGTGGAGGCGCTACATTGTCAGAGGTGCCATCCTTTGGATGAGACGTTAAACCAAGATCCCGTCTACCTGTTCAGGTAAACTATTACTCACAGTTTCTCCTCTACTCGAAGATAACATAAGAACGTAAGACTTACTAGACAAAACAGCACCAAAGCCCATCCAATTCAACTTCCACCATCCTGGCATTCGCATGCATATATCATGTCCTAAACACACTGTATCCCAAGAATGTAGTTGCTAAGAGAAATCTATCTATTTGCTTTTGAAAGAATACCGGTAAGCACTTTCTTATTCAACCGTCCTTCCCAATGAGCCTGTTCCAAATATTTATGACTCGCTCACTGAAATAGCTTTTCTGTAGATTTGTTTTGAATTTACCCCCCTTCAATCAGAGGCTATGTCTTAATCCACATGCTCATGCACAAATCCACCTAGTCCTTCAGGCCTCTGCACTAGACCCCTGAGCCTACCATCCAATAACTCTCAGGCTGCCTTTGTTGAGCTTGCCACTCAACTTGGTTTCAGACTTTCTCTGCCAAACCCAAGCCCGCCGAAGACCAGGGACCTGCATTACCAAAGCAGAGAATGTTCTGTGTGTGTGGAGGGGGGGGGGGGGGGGGGGTGGAGAAAGGGCAGGTGAGTGATGGGGTGCAGTGAGATGATACAGAAATACAATGGGGGGCGAAATGACCCCAGTGGAGCTTTAAGAAATAGCTCTTGAATATAAAGCACCATCAACACAAAACATGTTATCACAATAATAACATGTTTCGCTCCCAAAATACAGTCGATCCATTTTACTGTGTATTCTGCAAAGTGCTTTGAGACATCTCAATTACACGATAATGCACTATATCAAATGCAAGGATTATTATTAAAGAATTCCACTTCACAATATTACAATAAGGAACAGGAGTCAGCTACAGGAGTAATTATTATCATTATTATTATTAAAAATTAACTATCAGTCCTCAGTAGGGTGCTTTGAAATAAAATGTTTTGTGGTAACAGATGACAACACATTTTGCAATATTGCTTTCCTACATCAGAAAGGACCGATACATTAAAGCAAATTTTAATATAGTCCTTACATGAGACTTGTATTCCACTGACGTTTTTGCTCTTTTATGAGACATCATGGCAGGTTGATGGGAAAATCTGGAACGAAAACCTTCCTGAAAAAGACAGAAACGGTACTTTAACATTGAAGCTTTGTTGGATGCCATAGAACAACAACAACAAAATTACACTTGTATAGCGCCTTTCACGTCAGGGGGACGTCCCAAGATTCACTGTGTTAGACGCAAGCTGGGGTCTGGGATAGGGAGGGTGAAGGGAAAGGGGCAGATTTGGGGTGACCAATGGGAGCATCGAAGAGCTGGGTCTTGAGGAGGGACTTGAAGGAGGCCAGGGAGGGGGCGAGGCAGAGGGACTGCGGGATGGAGTTCCACCAGAGGTTAGGGGCAGAGTGGCTAAAGACTCACCTGCCAATGGGGGACATCGAGCAGGCCAGAGCAGGCAGAGGGGTCAGGCAGGTTGATAGGGAGTTAGTAGGTCGCAGAAGTAGGGTGGAGCAAGGTTGTGGAGGACTTTGAATGTGAGGACCAGGATCTTGAATTGAATCCTCTGGATGATGGGGAGCCAATAGAGTCGTGCGAGGATGGGGGAGATGGGGTCATGTAACTTGGAGCATAGAAGACACGGGCCGCAGAGTTCTGGATTATCTGCAACCTATGGAGGGAGTAATTGGGAAGGCCGACAAGCAGGGTTTTAGCTTAGTCGAGCCTGGATATGATGAAGGCATGAATGTTTCAGCGAAATCATTTTCAGGAAAATGGTTTCAGCCACCTAAGGGGGAGGTAGTGGCGGAGTCGGGCAATATTGCGGAGGTGAGGGAAGGCAGAGTGGATCATGGATTGGATATGCAGAGGAAAGACAGTGAGGATTGAACAAGACACCTAGGTTCCTGACTGGCTTGGTGAGGTTGAGTGTGCAACCACGGAGGTTGATGCTGCCAATGAATGCCTGATGTATGAAGGCGCTAATGCGAGCAACAATGGTCTTGTTGACATTCAACTGTAGAAAGTTAGCTTTCAACTAGGACTTGAAGTCTGGCAGGCAGTCTGTTAGGACAGCAGTGGTCCTGGAGTCAAGGGTAGAGGCAGAAAGATAGAATTGGGTGTTATCCGCATACATGTGGAAGTTGACCCCATGTCTGCAGATGATGTCGCCAAGATATTAAAAAGTAAGGGGCCAAGGACAGAATCCTGGGGAATTCCACAGATGACAGTGTGGGGGCTGGAAGAGAAGCCGATGGTGGCGACTAAGTCGGTGAGAAAATTAGGAGTCGAACCAGGCAAGGGTAGGTCCATGAAGATTAATAACAAGTAAAATTTTACATTGATTTGACCAGTTTCATGTCAGGATGATATCTCAAAGTGATTCACACAAGTGACCATGCAAATGTTGCTATGTATTGTCTTTCTGCATTCCAATACAGCCTGGCTCAGTGGTAGCACCATCATCTCTGAGTCAGAAAGTTGCAGGCTCAAGGCCCACATTGGGAGTTTGTGCTCATAGACCAGGGCTCTCTAATCGCTCGAAAGCAACTAGGTTCAACTTGCTCATGCTCAATAAAATCAAGAGGAAGGAGCGATATTTAGCACAGTTTACACGATGAGGTTTATAATTTTATTGAGGGATTCATAGATTCATAGAATTTTACGGCACAAAAGGAGGCCATTCGGCCCATCTAGTCTGTGCCAGCTCTTTGGGATAAATAGTTTGGGCATCTGGCTTGCTTTCGATGGGACTGAAAAGAATATGCAGTTCTATCGCTGCTTCCTCTTGTCTTTTTTTCCATGTGTGAGAGCGCCATCTGGAGAGTACCGACCAGTTGGACACCCCTGGTCCAGGCTGCCACTCCAATGCAATGCAAAGTTGGCTGCGGAATTGAACTATATAGTATAGGTAGTACTCCATATGGTAAAACCAATGGAGAGCATGCAACATCATCCTGCCCAATGGCACAATATCAAATGCAAGGATTATCATCAATATGATTACTATATTATTATTATTATTATTAATATCCAACTGGAAGGATTTGATTAATTTGATATGGGATATGCGATTTTCTGCTTTCCAGTAAATTGACCTACCTTTAAATACCTTGCAACCAGGAACCTTTGATTAATTTCATTTAACGAACAGTAACAAAAATAAGCTGAAGAGATTGTGATTTACAGCACAACCCTTGTGTGCTTCAAGTACTGTATGTGCCAAACTTGGGAACGTTTTATTGCTAGGTTGAAGCTCCGTATGACAATCATAGTGTTCATAGCAAGTAGAGACACGTTCTTCTTACCCCCAAAGCTACAGTTGACAACGGGATACAATGATGAGCTCAGAGGATTTGGTTGCTGTCCAACTTAACAAAGTCAGTGGAAGCGTTGGAAAGGGAAACCCAGCACTTCAACCATTCAGCACAGCTATTACATTTCTGCAGTGGGGGTGGCATTGGTGACAATTCACTAGATCAACACAAAAAGTGTTCAGAATGAGGCAAAATTAAAATCAAAACCAGGATGATACAAATGTAAATTTAATTGGTGCCTTTCACACCAGGAGGACGTGTCTAAAAGCTTAAGAAAATGAACGAAGCTAAAGGGTTGGGGTTTGTCAGCTCGATGCAGTGGTAGCTTCCTCGACTCTGAGTCAAAAGATTGCAAATTCATCAGGACTTCGAATCACAGCTGGCACTACCTTGCGGTGCCTGGGGACAGGGTTGCAACAAAACAAAAACAAAATTACACTTGTATAGCGCCTTTCACGTCAGGAGGACGTCACAAGACGCTGGACAGTCATTGTTTCAGATGCATTTGCTGGAGGTGTCATCTTTCAGATGAAATGTTAAACCAAGATCCAGTCTGCCTTCAGGTGGGTGTAAAGGATCCCTTGGTAATATTCTCTTGGTATCCTGGCCAACAAACCCCAACTAAAATTGGTCATTCACTCAGATGTCTCCTAGACGTCTCAAAGAGCTTCACAGAATAAACTGTAAATTGAATTGACTGCACACGGTGAAACGCAGCAGCCAATTGTGCCCAGCAGTGTCCCACAAATGGTCGTGGATTGAAATGACTAATTTTTTTATTTTTTTTTAGGGATTATTATTAGACGTGTGGAGTAAGGAAACTTGCCCAAGGTTTCACCCTGCCTGGAATTGAACCAAAGTCTATCACTTGTAAGGCGAGTGCTCCAACCACTGAGCTACAGGACTCCACAAAATGCACAGTTAATCCACCATACAGTACAGTATATACTGTGAAGCACTTTGAGACGTCTCTAAGATGTGTTAAGGCACTATCTCAAATGCAAGAAATATTTTTTCTTGTAAGAAAATAAGTCAATGGAAAATATTTTAAAAAGCAAGGATTATTATTTTTATTATTACAATACTGAATATTTGACCTAACTGAATTTCTGTTTAATCCAATTCAAGATCCTGGTTCTCACATTCAAAGTCCTCCATGACCTCACCCCCACCCCACCCACCTCACTTCCACCCTTCATTCGTGATCTTCTAACCCCTTACCAACCTTCCCACCCCTCCGCTCAGCAGCCTCTGGCCTGCTCCACAGCCCCCGACCCAACCGCCCCACCATTGGCAGGCGAGCCTTTAGCCACTCTGCCCCCAACCTCTGGAACTCCATCCTGTAGTCCCTCATCCTCCCTCCCTCCCTGGCCTCCCTCAAATCCCGCCTCGAGACGGTTCTCTTTGATGGATCCATCGGCAACACCTAATACTCTCATTCCCTCTCCCACCCACCCCCTGCTCAGCTCAGGTTTGAAGCAGTGACAGTCCAGCGCCTTGGGACATCCTCCTGACGTGAAAGACGCTATACAAGTGTAATTTTATTGTTATAATCCAGCATTTCATTAAAACGGGCTAATATCACTCTACTGGACCTTTAAATAATATAATGTGCAGGTGAGGTACGGGTAATAATGTGTTGTATTAGCTGGATCTTGTGGACAGGGTGTGTGGAATGAGAAACCGAGTCAGAGGTGATAAAAGCATGGATAAGGCTTTCAGTTCCATTTGCTGTGATGAAGAGCGGAGGTGGGCAATGTGACAGGAGGTGGAAGAAAGCAGTATGGGTCAGGGAACGAATGTGGGGTATGAAGGACAGCTGACATGCCCTGAGATACACAATCGTAGAGCTTCCAGATCTGGTGTTTAATATTTAAGACTGGTTCTAATCTACAAAGTATAAATGAGGACCTTCTCTGAACACAATACATTTTGCTCTGGGACAACCATGAAACCTACATCCCAGAATGAAGACTTAATTCTCCAATGTGTTGGTAACCTTTTTGAATTATAAGATACCAACTGTGTAAATGTTCCAGATTTGGACTCCGCGATGATCACACAGAGTAATAATAACTTACTTTGGTACACAATAAAATGCGCTCCACATACATTCCAATACTAAGTACTGTATACCTTTACATTTTCTGGATATTTTCAACAAACGGTAAAATATTAATAAATGGATTTTTAAAAATATCAGAACATTTTGTTGCACATCAATTCAAAAGAACATAACTCACTTTTGTGTATTGAGGGTAAAAATAACAATCCTTCCAAAGTGATATGAAATGGTAGCAGCCAATTACACACAGCAATGTTTCACAAACAGGCGCGGATTGTTTGTTTTTGGAGGGATTATTACCTCCAGAAAGTGATCTACCAGTCGACTAACAATTGATTTCCTATTTATTGCTAGGCAAACAAGGTGTGTGGATTCAGGAAACTTGCCTAAGGTTTCGCTCTGCCCTGGAATTGAACCTGGATCCTCTCGCTTGCCACGAATAGTTAGTTTCTGGCCACATCAATATCTATTACACTGTCTCACATGATAAACACATGCACTCACTTGCTTCACTGTTACACCACGGGAGTTGAAATTTACCAATCCCAGGTACAATCCGGGTGTGCACCTCGGTCCTAGGTTCCAGTCCAGTTTCTCACGCTGCATTTTGTAACCTTGCTGCCTCACCAACAAGAAATGATGTCTGCATGTCTTCAGTGACAAAATGTTGCCTTTACATTTTTGGGAGTTGTGTTGTTTCTATGCCAACAAATGACATTTATGAACAAGAGAGAGAGAGAGAGAGCGAATACACAAACAACTCAATTCTGAATACAGCAAATTCTGACTGCCACTTTTGCATGGCAACCATAACCCTTTGATGATGTTAACTACAGTTCAAACGTTAAAGCAAGATTCTGTCTGTTCTGGTGGACGATAAATATCCCATGGCCCCACTCAAAAAGGGAAGAAAGATCCTCTCTCTCTTGGTGTCCAGCCCAGTAATTCCCCAGGTCATTGATTTCTTGGCTGTTGTTACAAATATTGATTTTTATTATGATCGTTGAATGCACTTATTTTATTTTTTCCCTTCTCTATCGCCCACAAAATATACAGTCAATCACAGTATATTCCGTGAAACACTTTGAGACGTCTCGAAGACTTGATAAGATGCTATATCAATTACAAGGATTATTATTATCTTCTGAATGGGCTTAGGAATTAGATAAACAGAGTGCATCCCTCCGAGAATATGCAATTCCTCCAAACACAACAAAATTTCCATATGTGGGTGGCACTCATTGAATGTTTACTCTGATTTGAATATTTTAACAAAAATTGGACATTTCAACCCACGGCTGTTTGCGGGGACACTGCTGTGTGCAATTGGCTGCCGCATTTTCTCCCACAAATATACAGTCAATTCACTTGATAGTATATTCTGTGAAGCGCTTTGAGGCGTCTAGAAGACGTGAAAAGCGCTATATCAAATGCAAGGATTATTATTATTAATCTAATGCGTGGTTGGTGGTGGGTTTCCGCATTTGTCAGTCACCCACCTGACCAAAACAAAAGTCTGCAGCATCACAATTAATTTAAACAAGATTCAAACAAGCAACTAACTATAGGGAATTACGCTCAACTGTTGCTTTTGTGCACATTGCAACAATTCTGTGATTTTCTCAAGAGCAATCTTGTTGTATAATTTTCCAGCATCTCCAAATGAGCTGATCATTTTGTCAATGGATTCTGCCAACAAAAGCATTACTTCAAAACAATTTTAGGATTTACAATTCTTGGCAATGCCTGATTTGATGTTACAGTAACTTCCTCTCATTCTGCCCTTGATTATAATATTACAGTACCCGCGATTCTTAAAAGCATTCACTCATACTGACAATGAAGTGCACATTCAAATTTTGTGTTGCTACAGGGAGAGTTACTGTGGACAGGTTACTGTGTTATCTATCATGCACCATGAAAATTGCAGCTGAGGCTTAGTTAGACCTAAAGTATTTTTTAATGGAAAAAATCCTTGCATTTGCTATGTTGCCTGAATCCTCTTAAGAATCACGGGTAGTAATATTATTATCAAGTGCAGAATGAAAGGGAGTTATTGTAAAATCAGATTAGGCATTGCCAAGCATTGTCAATCTTAAAATTGTTTTGAAGCAATGTTTTTGTTGGCAGAAATCATTGACAAAATGATAAGCTCATTCGGAGATGCTGGAAAGTCAGGAGGACGTATAGGAACATGTATCTTATTTATTCTCATGGCATAATACTTTTCACCCAATTTTAGCTCCAATCATCATTAACTGTGCATTACATGCAAAGTACAGCTCCCCTTCCAAGAGTTTTTCTAAAATATTCTAACGTTCTAGTTTCTACTCATCACATGGAGTTCATTTATCTGATTCTTAAGTTCTTAGTTTAGTACTGTACTAATGTAACTTTGTATGTGAACAAGATAGCCAATTGGCCCACAAAAAGCTAGGAAATGAATGAATCAATTGTATCTGGGAAATTGTGAGCCTGGATACAGGGAGAAATTTCCTGCTGTAAAAGCAATTTAAAATCCACCAGAACAGACAGCCAGGCTGATATTTTTTTATATAAAAAGAAAAAATCAGCAGAAGAAAACACTCAAAGCCACAATACTATGATTTCCTTTTCAAAAAGAACTATGGTCGGCAAGCCTGGCATAGTTCATCAAGTGGTTAAAAATGGGACAGTTCAACAGTTCCAAGCAAGTAATGACAGAGGAGGAAAATGAAACGCATAAAACAAAAGAGCACAGAGACAAATAGTGAGAGGAAGAGAGAATCAGAGGGAAAGTCAGCTTGTAATTCACCGTGGTGTGATTTGGGTTTCCAGTCTCGGCAAGTTTGGGGAGCGTTGGCTGGCTCGGGCCTGCCCCTGGCTTCTCTGGCTCCTGTCACTCAGTCTCCGCAGGCGATACTTTCCAACACTGCACCAAGAGCAAAACAAAGTCCCTAACAACCATCTTAGCAACTGCCTGACAGCCTCAGCAATTCAGAGATTAGCTTTCACCATAGCCCTAAACACCCTCTGGCTCTTTATTCCACCGCCTCCCCCCACCCCATGTATATTGGTGCATTGCTGGTTTGGATGAGACCATAAATTGATGCCTTGTCTGTTCAGGGAGACATTGACACCGCTCCTTCTCCTAACCTTCTCTTTCCCCCTGCCCTTGTTCATCTGCCTCCAATCACTCTAAACTGGACACCTTCAACCCTGGGTTCTCTCTATTCTCACTTGAAACCCACCTATGCCTTTGACTCTTTACCTCCTGATTACCTACCCCTCCTTGATTCCCCCATGTTAGGTAACCTAATCTACCACCTGCCTTACCTCAAGCTAAAGTATAAGATGTAATTACCTCCAGGCTATGGAACTACTTTTCCCACCATTTTCTATTTGAAACCAGCCTGTCTGGTGCCCGTCCAACCCACAGAAACGTAAAAACATTGGTAAAAGTCATTAAAAATGTTCCCATCCACAGCATCCTGGGCATCTTTGTTTCCTTCTCTTTGCTGCCTTGGAGACACCATTGACCACAATCCACCTTTCTTCTGTGTCATTTGATATAGCGCCATTTGTGGAGTCCTCTAGCTCAATGGTTAGAGCACTCGCCTTACAAGCGTAAGACCTGTGTTTGAATCCAGGCAGGTCAGGGTGAAACCTTGGGCAAGTTTCCTTACTCCACACACCTAATAATAATCCCTTCAAAAAATATATATATACTGTATATAGGTCATTTCAATCCATTACTGTTTGTGGGGATGTTACTGTGCGCAATTGACTGCCACATTTTGCCCACAAATACACAGTCAATTCACTTTACGCTACAGCCATCTGGCCTCAACATTGATTTCAGCCATAGGAGTTTCTCCCCCCTCCCCCCATCACAATCATAACTCCAGACACCCCCTGCCTCTCTGGTGCTTTGTTTGTTCTGTCACCATTAAACTCCTCTTCTCCCCAGTTTTGTTTAAACCCATCCCTTCTGTTTCTCCCCCTGAAGTCGCTAACACATATTCAACCCATCAGTTAACATACTCTTTTTTTTCCCTTTTCCTTTGTCTTCTTTGTCTCCTTTGCCTTCCATGTCCTGCCTCTCCCCCTTTAACATCCTTAAGAAATCTCTCCCTCCAAGCAAGCCCCGGTCCTGACGAAGGGTTGTAGACCCGAAACGTTGACTCTTTTTCCTTTCTCCATGGATGCTGCCTGACCTGCTGAGTTTCCCCAGCAACTTTTGTTTTTATTTAAGATTCCCAGCATCTGTAGTATTTTGTGTTTTGTTCACTTTGCAGTATATTCTGTGAAGCGCTTTTAGACGTCTAGAAGACGTGTAAAGCGCTATATCAAATGCAAGGATTATTATTAATATTCATGTCAGGGAGAACAGCTTTTGTCAGGAAGATGTCACAAAGCAAGTCATTGTAAAGTGTATTATTTGGGAAGACCCAGGTGGACAATAGTCTTTTCGATGCATTCCACACCTGCAGCACAGAGCAAAATCCAACCTGAAACCTTTACTACAAGGCTGAAAACTGCATCTCATGCTTTCCTCAGAGGAACGTGTAGCAATATAATCTTCTGTGTACACATAAAGTATCCATCAATTGTCATTAAAAAGTTAAATGAATGTCACTTGATGACAACGGGGAAGGCATGCTATTGGTTTTGTTCAGTTACTAACACTGCTGATTATGTTTTGTGCTATTTAACGTTTTTCATTACCCATAGATGATTTTCTTTCTCCAGAGGTGTGGGTTATTTTTGGCCTTGATGTCATACAGACTTTCTTACTATTATTCGGTGCCTTGGGACGTCCTCCCAATGTGAAAGGCATTTCTACATGTAATTTTGTTTGTTTTGTTGTTGTATTATTGTTGTTATTATTACAGACTGGACTTGAATAGCTTATACCATGATACAGTATACGGCTTCACACATTCTAGGAAATAAACGTATTCAGTGGGGTTATCCCTTCAAAGCAAAATAAATTTAAAAATAATTACAAGTTTCTTTGCTCCAAACGCCTGATAATAATCCCTTAATAATAAAATAGTCACTCAATCCACAACATTTGTTGGACACTGCAGTGTGCAATTGGCTACCCAGTTTCACCCACAAAATGCAGTAAATTTAGTTTGTAGTGTATTCTATGAAGTGCTTTGAGACGTTTAGAAGACGTAAAAGATGCCACATCAAAGCTCCTGTGGCTCAGTGGTTAGAGCACTTGTCTTGTAAACTGGGGAAACCAAGCTGGGGAGACCTGTGTTCAAATCCAGGCAGGTCAGGGCGAAACCTTGGGCAAGTTTCCTTACTCCTCACGCATAATGATAATCCCTCCAAAAAAAACACAATAATAAAAATTGGTCATTTCAATCCACGACTGTGTGTGGGACACTGCTGTGCGCAATTGGCTGCCGTGATTCACCCACAAATATATATACAGTCAATTCACTTTACAGTATATTCTGTGAAGCGCTTTGGGATGTTGATAAGATGTGGAAAGCGCTATATCAAATGCAAGGATTATTATTATTATTATTAATTGTCAGGATTATTGTTATTCTTGTAAGAGTGGGATATAATGGAGGTGCGGACATTAAGATGCCTCAAAGACTTGATCGGACTCTGTATCAAATGCAAGGATTATTATTATTGTTATTTCTATGAAATTGGTTCTCTGTGATTTTGTTATCCTCCACCCAATCAAATATTTATTTACACAAGAATGCTCTTTAGCTCATTTGATCTCATCCTTCCAGAATCCCCATCCTACCATCATAGCACCAAGCTGTTTTATTTTAATTATCCAATGTCCTAGTTATCTTTTCTGGCCCTGAAATTGTTCTTTGGAACTCTAAACCCATGTACTCTTGATACGCTGTCTTGGTGTAAGTAAGTATTGTTCTGTGCTTAATATTTTATATATCTCTTTGAGATCCCATCTGAATAGTCTTTCTTAAGTCCATATATCTCTTGCGTATATCTACCCATGGCCTGTATCTCATTCTTTCCTTATATTTATCCCCTTTTGTTTTGGAATTAAATAACATAACTCTGTCACCAGATTGTGCTCAAATAATATACCGAAATCTTGGAGCATTGAAATATGTACATGTATCTTCATGGCCAACACAAATAAACTTTTCGCAGTAGAGAAAGTTTCCCCAAATATATCACTTTCTGTTGAGTATCCATGGTGTGGTCGCTGAGCTTTACAGCGGTCGCTAACCTGAAAAGTGGTAAGAAATGGTTGTTTAGACTTTATCCACTACCGCCCCTCCCCCACACCCACTCTGTCCTGCCCACCCATCCACAAGTACTAGATTTCCATTGGTTATAAGGTCTAATTCCTGGAATTTCATTTTATTCATTGTCTGGTTTCACAGAATTTGTAAATTTGCAATGCTAATTATCATTCATCTCAGGCAGGCGTCATAAAGGGTTTTGCAGGATTTACTGTAAAGTTTAGTGTCTGTGTATCTTTTGTAGGCAACCTGCAAACAGCCACATAGCAAACGATCAAGTCTTATCTGGGGCTTGTAGGCCAGGACACCAGGAGAAACATCTCTTTTCAAATTGCACCAAAATATCCACCTGAAAGCACCTCAGCTTCACATCTCATCCGAAGAACAGCACTCCCAGCACTACACTAGTGTAGCAGTCTAAACATTGAGCTTAAAACCCCAACATGGGACTTAAACCCACAACCTTCTGCCACATGCTACTAACTGAGTGAGGCTGGCACCTTTGATTTGGAATGTAAATATAGCTCACATCATAGTTAATATTAGCTGAATGTTGTACAGTGCCAGCAGTGGTTTATGGCTCTTATTTCTGAAGCGCACACAACGCAACTCTGCTTTTATCTGTCAATTTGTGAAGCTTTGCATGTTTGACTGAAAGTATTGTATTTATTGTATTGTATTTATATGCCACTAGACAGCTTTTCATTATAGAATCCAATTTCTTCTCTTCACCTATTTGGCATCAGTTTGCAAAAAAACAGGATTTATGAATCGAATGCCTAATAAAGTATGAAGTTTGCTTTGATGAAAAATCAACCATTGTTTAACAAAACAGAACCTTCATATCTCTCAGTCTTCCTCGGTTAATTTTGTGCAATTGATGTCAACTGTGTGTGTCCAATGTCCACCAAATGCTAACCATGTCTGGACTCAATGCCAGTAGTACGCTTTAGTAGACAATGACCCTCTATTCCCTAGAATAATTTCCTTTCACATATTTGACCACACAAGGAGGAAAAGAGTGCACTTCTGTGTATATTAATTTGGGCCGTAAAAAGGCTTTTGGATGTATACAATATTTGACAAAGATTTCATATTCATATTATAATCCAGGTATTTTTTATAAAATCAAATCCCAAACTTTTCTAAATTTATTAAAATGGCCAGTGTGCTCCAGTGGTGTAGAACTTGAGTAGTGCATTCATAATAATAATAATCCTTGCATTTAATATAGTGCCTTATCACATAGCTTCACAGAAAATAATGTAAAGTGAATTGACTGTATGTTTTGAGGGCGCAACATGGCAGCCAATTCCACACAGCAGTGTCCTATGAATAGTTGTGGATTCAAATTCTTATTATTTTCTGTTTTGGGAGGGATTATTACCCAAAACGTGGTCCACTAATTGACTACCAACCAGGTTCCTACTTTCTCCAGCACCTTGGGACATCCTCTCGATGTGAAAGGGCTCTATAAATCTAATTTTGTTGTTGTTGTTACTGCTGGGTAAACAGAGGTGTCTGGAGTGAATGAAATAGTGACAAAGGAATGGATTCACATATTTTATAGGAATGTGCAGTGGAACAATGTAAAACAAAAATCAAATAGTCATAGCAGAAAGGTTATAATAATTACAATAATCTTTGCATTTGATATTACATGTGATTGAAACACCTGAGCACTTCACAAGATTTAGAGTGCAATGACTGCAGGTAAGTGAGACAGCCAATTTGCACAAAATGTCCCACAACCAACCATGAACCGCTGATTTTATCTGGGGGATTTTAGACCAGGAGATCAGCAGAAACTCCCTTCTCTTTTTAAATAGTACGATGGGATCTTTAGCATTCACCTGAATGGACAGGTGAGACATCAGTTTAATGTCCTTACAAAAGGATGGCACATGTGACATTGTAGCACTCTCCCAACACTGCACTTAAGTGTCAGCCTAGACATTCACCACAGCTGGGCTAATAACCTAAGAGTTCCACACTGGATTCTTTAAATCAGCTGTCCTTTGTAGAGTTTCCAGAGAATTCTAACATAATACAGCCTAGTCAATAAAATATTTGCAAGGTATTTCCATAACTACAGCAATTGTTTGCTGACATTTTCAGTGCATAAAATAAAAGTTGCATTTTATATTTGCGGTGAGACATTTAGTTGGTGAGAGGGCAACATAAAACGTTAAACATTTTGAAGATTTTAGTGATACTCCTTGAGACCTGAATTACATAATGCTTAAGCAAGGGAATTTTCATTTAATATTCATCACACATTAGACACCAGCATATGCTTGAAAATATAATTTATTTAGCTATATGCCAAATAATATTTAATGGGATTCTATTGCACATAAGTTAGCATAGAATCTATAAAATATCTATTTCAACCAATAGCTATATGAAGAGAAAGGAGACTTGTATAAGCAGCTATCCCATGTAAGAAAAATAAATGATTACTAAGCAAGTTCCAGTAGCTATAGAAATATATTAATAATATTCTGGCATTTTATAATAGCACTTCTCAAGTTGGAGGATGTCAAATAACTTCACAGGCTTTTCTGTAAAGTGTGGTGTCTGTGTATTTTTTAGGCAAACGTAGCAGCCAATGTCTAACAATACAGACATTAATGTCACAGAAAACCTTGAAGTGAATAATCGAATTGTATCCTGGGACTGTTGTCCAACATATCAGGAGAAACTGTCTTCTCTTCTCGAATAGTGTCGCGGGATCACCCAGGATCTTAAGTGTTTTAAGTTCTCATCCAAAGAACAGCATGTGACTGCAAAGTACAGTACTTAGGTTTTCTTTCTTCCTATGCTTCAATCTACGTTGTTTATCCATAATTATACCGTTGAAATATGGGAAAGCAGAATCCAGCACTCAATGGATCCTCGCTACGGTATTAAGTTCTGTACCTTTTATCACACAGATTGATGTCTGGATCATTATCACTAGTCACAAAAGAAATCAATAGCCTAAATGGGAATAAAAAAAACTATTACATTCTAAAATATTAAACCAATCAATCATGACATTCTCTTTATCCAACAATAGTTAATAGCATTACATCATGAAAATGAATATCTCAAAAAATTCCATGTCAATTAAAATGCTATAAAGTCTCACTGGCTTTTGTTGTTTGCATTGTACAGTAGGGGGTAAATATTAGTAGCCACATTTCATTTGAACACCTTAAAGAGGCATTAGCACCACTTTAATCTCATGTTGGTGGGAACACTCAGCAGGTCAGGCAACATCTATGGAGAAAGGAAAAGTGAGTCAACGTTTCGGGTCCATGACCCTTCGTCATAACTGGGGCATGTTGGGAGGGAGAGGCTTTTAAGAACTAACAGAGAAGGGGGAGACAGGGCAAGGAAGACAAAGGAGAAAATGGGGGTAGGGGCCATAGATGATATGTTAAATGGGTGTCAATGGTGCAAAACAAAGTGGGGAGGGTGGGGGGGAATTGCAACAAAACAGGAAAGAAGCAGTGTTAATAATTAATTATTCTTTGTGTTGTCGATGGTGCCCAGCAACATCTACTGTTTTTTTTTCAGATTTCCAGCCTCTGCAGTATTTTGCGTTTCATGCGCATTTTAAAGATTTGTGAATTGTATTGAAATGTTACCCTTAATTTATATTAATAAAATCATGGGCATTTTGAGAGGACTCCATAAATGAAGGAAAAGTCATTTTGATGGTTCACTCACAGTTGTAGGAATGTGTAATTTTGCTTTTTGGAATACTTGCTGCTCCACGACTGTAGTGTTGGGAAAATAGCCCACAATACCCATCTGGTCCACATACTCATCAGTACTGTAAATCTGGCAAGAGAAAATTAAAAGAAATCATTAGCTCCTACTGTGAATTATAGCACAAGGCACGTAACTGTGCCAGAGTCAGTTTTCATCTGATCATTTTGTAACCAGTCCTCCTGGGGTGGGGGGCTTGGTGAGAGTGGAGATACACAGCATCTCCAAGTCAATTCTGTGGCAGCTTTAATAATCTGGAATGCCACAGGACTCCAGAGCACCGCTGATGATTAATCAACTAGCTGATCTCATCAGCATTATTTGGAGTGGCAGACTGGTCACCAGAGGCAGGAATTCTTCCCACTCGGCTCCTATTAGAGTCCTGTAGCTCAGTGGTTACAGCACACGCCTCGCCAGCGCTTACAATGGAGGTTCAACTCCAGGCAAGGAACTTTGTCAGTCCTGATGAAGGGTTGTAGACCCGAAACGTTGACTCTTTTTCCTTTCTCCATGGATGCTGTTTGACCTGCTGAGTTTCCCCACCAACTTTTGTTTTTGTTTCAGATTCCCAGCATCTGTAGTATTTTGTGTTTTGTTAGAGTTAGTTGGGTAATCAGCTGCAGGAAGTTTGCCAATGGCAATCAATAACAATCTATGCAGTGTTTTCTGGTTAAACTCCAGCAGTACCCCAACACACATTCTGGAGGTCCCCAGGCCGTGGCCATTACCAATCTGCACTTTATACTCTCTTTGGGATTACTAAGCAGGGTGTGTCACTCCAGAGAGAGTGTGTGCATTCGTGTGAAAGACACTATATAAACGCAAAATGCAAAGTATTGCAGATGCTGGAAATCTGAAACAAAAACAGAAATCGCTGGAGACACTCAGCAGGTCAGGAAGCATCTATGGATAAAGGAAAGTGAGTCTCAGTTCTGACTAAAGGTCGTGGACCGAAAACATGACTCACTTTCCTTTCTCCATAGATGCTGCCTGCCTGACCTGTTGAGTGTTCCCAGCCATTTCTGTTTTTGCTATATAAATGCAAATTGTTAATTGTCGTAGCCATCAATTAGCCCAAACAGATTTCAGACTAACTGTGTGCTAACTCAAGGGACAGGACAAGCAGTACGGGTTATAGAAGAAAGCAATTCTCCATTCAGGAGGTGCATCCTTGCGTGTTGCAGAAATTTTAACAGTACTATAAACACATTTACTTACACTGCCAGACCAGAATTCACCAGATTTGCCTTCTGGTACCAGTTTGGTGTACACATACAACAGCTGTCCTTGCCTGAGGTTGAGGAACCTGCAGTCCGGTGCAATGTAATCATCCATTACTTGGGCAACGGAGATAACATCTGAAGAGCAAAACATGCATTTCACTTGATCCCAAGTGTCTAAGTAATATTCAAGCTTTTTCAACCACTGTAAAAAATATGAACTGTTAAAAAAAATTAGCAACTGAATGTTCACTACATCAGAGAGAAGGATATAGATACAGGGGAATAATAATAAATAATAATTCTTTCATTTTGATATAGAGCTTTTCACGTCTCAAGTGCTATGAGATATACTGCGAAGTGCAGTGATTGCGTATTTTGCAGGTGAACATGGCAGTCAATTTGTGTGCGCACAGCCATGTCCCCACAAACAGCCATGAAATGAATGATCAACTTTGCTTGGGGGATTGTTGGGGCCACGAACGACACAGGGAGAAACTCTCTCCTCTTTTTGAATAGTGGGATCTTTCACACTTGAACAGGCAAACAGGACCTCGGTTTATTGTCTTGTCTGAAAGATGGCACTACTGGTAATGCAGTACTCCTCTTCCACTGAATTGGAAGTGTGAATCTCTCCTGTGAGCTCCACATGAATAGGTAGTTTTATCTCATCAGAAATACAACACACCTCTAACAATGCAGTAGATTTCTAGTACTGCATTGGACTGACAGACTAGGCTAAATGAATTCCAAGTCCCAATGTGGAACATGAAGCAAGTATAAATCTACAGGCAACATAAAAGCAGATGATTTCCCAATAGTGTTTAGCAATAGTAGTGATTATTCAGTGAAAGCTAAATATTATTTTAGGCTTCCTTTCTGAAAACTAAATAAAATCTACTTACAGATGCATTCTTCATCCACACAAAGTTTTTCTTCTGCAAGTTTGTCCATGAAATCTGCTCTTACCGCCTGCAGGAACACCAGCAAAATAGTAGATAGATAGAAGGCAAGCTGTGCCATTTTCATTTAAAATTGTCTTTTTCTTTCATCTTATGTGCTTTGAGTTCACCAGAATTAAATCACTCCTCACACCTTGCCCGCCACTGCAATCTTCTCCTTTCAAAGCAGAAAGCAACGTCCTTCCAAGTAACAGGTAAAGTCAACAGACTGTCCTAGAGACGGGTGAAATAAATTTCCACCCAGAGCTGAATGTACTCTATTCACACAGCATTTCAGAGCATCCAGAAATTTCGCTTTTTTAAAAAAAATTTAAACCTGTGTTTTTAAACTGTTTTTCTGTACATTTCTTTTTTTAAAAAAACTTTAAAAAACTGTGTTCAAAGTGAACAATTTTGCCAATTTCTGAAAACAATTTGCCAATCTCTAAAAACTCATTAATAGCAAACATTTTTAAGATTGTGAGTGTTTATCAGTATAAAGTTGTGCAGACTGCCAACTGTGAAACTTCCTGTTAAGTCTGGATAAGTGGCCAAATGCACATATCTCCTTATGCCAACAGAGAAAAAAAATCTTTACAACTTTAAATACAGTTCGGAGGGATTCAATTAGTTATACTATATGGGATTTAGTACATTGGTAGATAGTTTGGGACACGTGTTCATGCAACCGCCAGGAAGGTGGAAGGTGAACTAGATGGACCTTCCAGTCTTTTTTTGTCTAGCATTTCTTATGTTTCTTATTTCTTATTGTGGACAATTGTGTCAGCCTCGTCTCTTTGTTTCTCCTGCCTCAGGAGTTCTGCTGCAAAGATCAGGGATCAAAAACAGAGACTTGGGCTCAGTTTTATTCCTCAGAAATACCTTTTACTAACCAAGGATTCAAGGAGCTTTTAGCGATGTACTTTTAAATAAGTGCACTTTGTCTGTTTGCAATCCTCCTTCACCATTATATAATTGCACTAATTTGTGGAGCTCCAGTAGCTCAGTGGTTAGAGCATTCGCTTTACAAACGTAGGACCTGTTCGAATCCAGGCAGGTCAGGGCGAAACCTTGGGCAGGTTTCCTTACTCCACATGCCTAATAATAATCCCTTCAAAAAAAAACATTTTCAATCAACGACTGTTTGTGGGACACTGCTGTGCGCAATTGGCTGCCGAATTTCACCCACAAATATACAGTCAATTCACTTTACAGTGAAGAACTATTCTGTGATGAACTTTGAGACATCGATAAAATGTGAAAAGCGCTATATCAAAAGCAAGGATTATTATTATAATACTTCAAGCAAGGGAAAATTAAAATCAACAGGTTTGAGGAAATGCAAAGTTTGGTGTTCAGGAAATGTAACATTTCAGCAAAGACTGATATGAATACTACTGTTATAGTAGAGTCAACTGCACCCAAGCGCTTTTGAGTGGTTGTGTGGGTTTTTAAGGCCAAACACATGGTCAACGACTTAGTGGTGACCTGATTATATTTTAAAAATCAATCTGTGCAGCGAACCTTTCGAAATGTTTCTCCGTAGAGTTGTGTATGGATGTTTCATTTTAAAATAGAAAAATGGATCTTTGCTTCCAAATCCCAAAGCCCTTTCCTTTGACCCCTGCCCCCCCCCCCACCCCCCACCCCCCACCACCATACAAATGTAAATTATTTAATCATGTATTACTTCACATGTAATATTTTTAGCTGCAGTCTCTTGAGAAAGTGGAAACATTTTCCCTGGAGGAATAGGAGAGGTGTTTCGTGGCTTCTGATTTTCCTTCCTACCTAGTTGCATGCATGAGCTACCAATGGCAAGTGAATGAGGCAGAAGGGCAAGGTTACCCTTCTGACTTTGAAGACATTTTTTGTATATCCAAGAGTCTGTCATCAGCATGCTGGTATTGTGGACAGACCTGCAATATTACCACCACATTAGTCACTCACGTCAAAACTCAAAATGATGAAACAGCGTGTGAGAAATTCATCCATAAATGCAACAAATTGTATAATCTCACAAAGATCAGTCAAATTAGCAACACAATGATCCCACAGGGCTCCCGATACCCAAAGATCGGATTCTTTCTCTTCACCACCATAGAGAAACACCATTGCATGTGATTTACAGTCCACCCGAAGGACAAGTGCAGATTTTGAGCCCTGAACTGACTCAACCACCCACTCAAGGGCCCGAACTAACTCAGCCTTGTCAACAATCCCAACCGTGATCACATCTGCTTCTAAATCGCCTCGACCACTACACTAACCCAGTCTGTACAGGAACCGACTCATGGCAGCTACACTGACCCAGCCCCAGCAGAGACCAACTCTCGGCAGCTATACATTGCCAGTTACTAACAAACCAGCCGTGCAAACAGCTCCGACCCAGCCCTAGTGGCAACTGACCCGAGGCAATTGCACTGTGCCAGGCCCGAGAGACACCAATCGACCGATGAAAACAAAAAATACTGCAGACGCTAGAAGTCTGAAACAAAAACAGAAGTTGCTGGGAAAACTCAGCAGGTCAGGCAGCATCTATGGAGGAAAGAAACGTGAGTTAATGTTTTGGGTCCATGAGCCTTCGTCAGAACTGGGGTATGTTGGGAGGGAGAGGCAGAAGACAAAGGGGAAAATGGGGTAGAGGGCAGGAGATGATGGGTTAAAGAGGTATTAATGTTGTGGAACAAAATAGGGGGTTGCAACAAAACTGCAGAGGTGTTAATAACGTTAAAACAAAGGCAGGCTGAAATTGCCAAAGAACAGGCAGATCAGATGGTTGCAGAAGAGTGAGCTTCTATGGCCTGAAATTGTTTAAATCAGAGGGCTGTAAGGTCCCTTGCAGATGGATAAGGTGCTGTTCCTCGAGCTTGCGCCGCAGTTCATTGGAACCGCGTAGAAGACCGTGGATGGAGAGGTCAGACTGCGAGTGGGAAGGAGAGTTAAAATGGCATGAAACTGGTATGTCAGGATTATATTTTCTGACAGAACGGAGGTATTAGACAAATCTGCATCGTGAGCAGTGGATTCAAAAACGCTGCCTCACATAAAACCGTGCTTGGGGACTTGGACAGTGGTCTGGGAAAAAGTGAAAGGGCAGGTGTTGCACCTCCTGCACTGGCGTGGGAAGTTGCCAGGGGAAGGGGAGTGACAGTTGGTTTTCACGGAGGAATGAACCAGAGAGTCACGGAGGGAACGGTCGCTTTGGAATGCTGAGGGGGGAGAGGAGGGGAATATATGTTTTGTGGTGGGGTCACACTGGAGGTTACGGAAATGGCAGAGGATGATACTTTGGATATTGAGGCTGGTGGGGTGGAAAATGAGGACTGGGGGGACCCTATCAACGTTCTGGGAAGAGGGGGAAGGGATAAGAGCAGAGGTGCGGGAAATGGGGCGGACATGGTCTAGGGCACTATTTACCACAGCAAATGGCAACCCTCGATCGAGGAAAAAAAGAGAACATTTGGGATGTTCTGGTGTGAAAGGTGGCATCATCAGAACAGATGCGGCAGAGGCGGAGGAACTGGGAAAAGGGAATGGCGTCTTTGCAGGAGGTGGGGTGGGAGGAGATATAGTGCAAATAGCTGTGGGAGTTAGTGGGCTTGTAGAATATATCTGTTGATGATCCATGGCACGAGATGTTGGAGTCAAGGAAGGGAAGGAAAGAGTCAGAGATGATCCATGTGAATTTTATGGAGAGGTGGAAGATGGAAGCGAAATTGATAAATTGTTCCAATTCGCTACGAGAGCAGGCAGCAACCCCAAAACAGTCGTCAATGTACCTGAGGAACAGGTCAGGGAGTGGACCTGAGTGGGACTGGAACAGAGAATGTTCCAGGTGGCCAACAAACAAGCAAGCATAGCTGGGACCATTACGGGTTCCAATAGCGACACCTTTTACTTGGAGGAAGTGGTTGGAGTTGAGCTGAAGTTGTCAAAGCAAGTTCAGCCAGGTGGAGGAGGGTGGAGGTGGATGGAGACTGGCTGTGCCATTGTTCCAGGCAGAAATGGAGAGCCTGCAGGCCGTCTTCAGAAAGCCTTCTTCAGAAAGCAACCTTCACAGCTTGGGACCTACTCCTAACCAGATTCCTTCTGAACATTATTTTAACCGAATTAACCTGTTTGGGAGAGAAAACCCAAACAAATTCAATCTGTTTTATTTGTTGCAATACTTTCAGGTGGTTGGAGAGCGGAGGGTAAACAAAAAAAACAAAAACAATGTTTTATTTGTTGAATGTTCATTTTTAACAATTCCAATTCCAGGATAAATAACTTTGTTGCAATACAGGATTATTCATTCCTCTCTGTATTTCGAAAGTGATCACACTCCCTCTCCATCAGCTTTCTCCAATGGAAAGTTCAGCTCTGTCAATCTCTCCTTGTAATTTAGAACCCTAATAATGAAGGCTTACATCAGTGAATTATAGCCATACAATGTGGTGTCCTGTAGCTCAGTGGCGAGAGCATTTGCCTTACAAGCGTGACACCTGTGTTCGAATCCACGCAGATCAGGACGAAACCTTGAGCAAGTTTACTAACTCCACATGCCTAATATTAATCCCTCCAAAAGGAAACATAATAATAAAATTGGTAATTTCAATCCACGACTGTTTGTGGGACACTGCTGTGCGCAATTGGTGGCCGCATTTCACCCACAAAATATACAGTCAATTCACTTTATAGTATATTCTGTGAAGCGCTTTGAGATGTCTAGAAGACGTGAAAAGTGCAATATCAAATGTAACGATTATTATTATTATCCCGGTATCATCCCTTCCTTATTTCTTCATTGACTCCTGCCCAATGTATCAATATCCTTCTGTACTAATGACCAATGTAATGTTACTTAAAGATACAGTGTTTGCTTGATTTTAAGTTGCACACATTGTCTGATGTTGCTGTGAAGAAATTGTTTTGAAACTACAAAACATGTTTGAACTTACAGTATCCTCAGTAAAAACTCAAATTACAACATAAACAATGGTAACAGAATTATAGTCAAGGTACTGTGACTCAAGAACATGTGAAAGACAGTGACTAGTTGAGGGATGTGATCTGGTACATTGATGTTTCACTGTGGGTTGAAGGACTATGTGTCCATTATCTGCAATTCTACCATAACCTTCCATTCCCTATCCCGACCCCTCCCCACCTGTTCTGGTCCCTACCTGATTGTTCGGAGCTTTGGGACATCCTCCCGATGTGAAAAGTTCTATATAAATGTATTGATTGCTTGATATATTGATCGATTGATTGATTGATTACCACAATGGAGCCCTTCCTAATTGCTGTGGTTTTCAGGCTCTGTAGTATAATGGCAAATTACAGTACTATATTCAATAACATATTATAAGAACACATTCTACAGCATATTATTGCAGATGAAGCTTATCACATAGGTGAGATCAAAAGCAGGCAATTGTTACCACTCGTATGACGTACCATTCTTCCCTCACATACTTTGTGCTTGTGCTGCATTCCACACCATACCCACCCACCACCGACAAAATGGAAGTAGCAAATACAGTAAAAGCCCGTTTATCCAGCACCCTCGGGACCTGGCCTTTGCCGGCTAAAGCGCGTGCCGGATATTTGGCCGAAAAAGGAAAAAAAAACTTTTTTCCAGATAAGTTCCGGTTAATTGAATGCGGACCTTTTTTGATGTGCCGGTTATTCAGAAGTTATGGTTGATCGGGTGCTGGATAAACGGGCTTTCACTGTACATCCCTTAATTGTGATTATTCCTGCATGACACATCTCTGATTGTTTCAGTATAACATCAAAAACCTTTAGCGCCATATCATGTAATTGAGATGTCTGAAAGCGTTCACAGAATTTTACTGTAAAAAGAATTGATTATATATTTTGTGGGCAAAACGCAGCAGTCAATTGTGCTTAGCAGTGTTCCCACAAACAGTGGTACATAAGCGCTCTGAGATGCTGTCCGGCGTGGAGGGCGCTATATAAATCGAAGTTGATGTTACATAGAGTGAAGGAATTATTATCCCTGGAAAAGTGATCTGCCAATCAACTAACAAGGCGTGTGAGGTAATAAAACCAGCTCAATGTTTCCACCTGTCAGGAATCAAACCCAGATTTCTCACTTGCGAAGCGAGTGCTCTAACCACTGTGCTACAGGACACCCACAGGATGACCAATTTCACATTATTTTATGCATTTTATGTACAATTACTGCTATCACATGTAGACTATTTAGATTGAGTAAATTGAATCCATCTGTTAGCAAATTCAGAAAAGGGGTAAATTTAAGATATTCCCTAACAGATCCAAAAAATAATTTAGGAAGAATTTATTTATGCAAAGCCTGATGAGAACTCACTGCCAGAAAGCATCAATGCATTTTAGAGAAACAACTTGCATTTATTAGGAATAATCGATAGACAAAGAAAGAGTGGAGGGGTTAAGGATGAGGGATTAGAATGGGTGGAGGTTTATGTGAAATATAAACAATGCACATTACATTGTTGGTGCTGGAGAATCTATGTACAGTATTTATCTCTGAATGCCAGCTATAATTTGGCTTACACGTATCTCTAAAAGGGTAGATCATTCTGTACAGTATACTTTGCCTCTCAGTGAGTTCCAGGTGGTTAGCTTTTAAAATGCTTTTTTTCTATTCCCTTATGAATTGGTGCTTTAAATATCCAGCCCACACAACTCTGAAGAAATTTAGTTCATCAAATCAAATGGGTACACACTGATGATTTATTTCAGTGAAGTGGGTCCCTCTCAATGCATGTCGACTGCAGTTAAATTGAAACATATTTTCTTGCTGATCAGGAGCCTTATCGTGTAATTGAGACGTCTCAAAGTGTTCACAGAATTTTACTGTTAAGAAAAGTGACTGCATATTTTGGTGAAACACAGCAGCTAATTGGGTGAACTGAGAGATGCCAATTCATTATGTTGGCATGGCTCAGTCAGTGCTACTCTCACCAATAAGGATTGTGGACGCAATTACAATTTTAGGATTTTGAGCTCTTATCTAAATCGATACTGCAACAAAATACAGCATAACAGTGTAAATTGTTAGTGGTGGTTTTTATCTCTGTTCACCTAGCAGGTAGATTGGAACCCAGTTGATTGACCGTTCACTTTCCAGGGGGAATAATCTCCCTTCTCACTCCCCGCCCCCACCCCCCAAAACACTAACCTTAGCCTCAAATTAAATAATAATAATTTGTTCACTCAATCCACGACTGTGTATGGGACACCACTGTATGCAATTGCCGACCATGTTTTGCCCACAAAATATACAATCAATTCACTTTGCAGTATATTCTTGAGACATTTGGAAAATATAACCAGGAGCTATATCAAATGTAAGTATTGGTAATAAAATATGGTCATCTTGCCAGTGTCTCTGTGACAAGAGGAGGGAGGGGAAAAGAGGGAGGCTGAGAAGGAGGGTGTGGGTGTGGGGAGAAAGAGGGGGATGAGAAAGAAGGGGGGGAAGAGAGAGGGAGGGAAAAGAGAAGAGGAAAGGGAAGGGAGAAGAGGAAAGGGAAGGGAGAAGAAAGAGCGGGGGGGGGGGGACGAAAGAGAGGAGGAAAGGGAAGGGGGAAGAGAGAGGGGGGGGGTAAGAAGAGGAAAGGGGGAAGAGATGGGGAGGGAAAAGAGGAAGGGAAGGGAAAAGAGGAAGGGAAGGGGATAGAGAGAGGAAGGGGATAGAGAGTGGGGCGGAGAAGAGAGGGGGGAAGGGAAGAGAAAGGGAGGGAAAAGAGGAAGGGAAGGGGATAGAGAGAGAGGAGAAAAGAGAAGAGGGAAGGGAAGGGGGAAGAGAGGGGGAGGGAAAAGTGGAAGGGAAGGGGATAGAGAGAGGGAGGGAAAAGATGAAGGGAAGGGGATAGAGAGAGGGAGGGAAAAGATGAAGGGAAGGGGATAGAGAGAGGGAGGGAAAAGAGGAGGGGAAAGGGATAGATAGAGAGAGGGGGGAAAAGAGAGGAGGGAAGAGAGAGGGAAAGGAGAGGACGAAAGAGAAGAGGGGATAGAGGGGGAAGGAAAAGAGGAGCAAAGAAGAGGGAGAGGAGAGAGGGGGGTTGGGGAAGGAGAAAAAAAGAGGGGGACAGAGAGAAGGAGGAAAAGAGAGGAGGGTGTGAGGAGGGGCAGTGAGGGGAGAGGGGCAGTGGGGGGGAGGGGTGAGGGATAGGGGCAGGGGGAGAGGGGCAGTGGGGGGGAGGGGGGCAGTGAGGGGAGAGGGGCAGTGGGGGGGAGGGGGGCAGTGAGGGGGGAGGGGCAGTGAGGGGAGCTGTGAGGGGGGAGGGGCAGTGGGAGGACAGGCAGTGAAGGGAGAGGAGCGGGGGAGAGGGGCAGTGAGGAGGGAGGGGCGGGGGGAGAGGGGCAGTGAGGGGGAGGGGCAGTGGGGAGAGGGGCAGTGAGGGGGAGGGGCAGTGAGGGGGAGGGGAGGGGCAGCGAGGGCGGGGGGAGTTGGTGTCACGAGTTGGCGGTTGGTGGCTGGACACGCGCTGTCGGGGGGGTGGTGGGGGGGGGGAGGAGGGGGAGGGGCCTGAGCGGTGACGGGGCGGTCCTGAGGCCTGCCTGTCTGTCAGTCACAGTCAGTCCAGAGCGAGTGTTCATGTTTTGAGGAAAGGCTCCCTCCCTCCCTTTATGATTTATTATTTATTTTGATCAGTTTAACTGTCGCCTCACTCCCCTCGCTCACTCTCCCACTTGGAAAGTTTTTTTTTCCGCCCCCACCCCTCTCCACCCCCCCCCAAAAAAGTTGTCTTCTCACCCAATGGGTTGGAGGCAGAGAAGGCGGAGGAAGATGTGAAACACACTCACCCTCAAACACACACCTGCTCACCCTCTTCCCGGCCCGGCCTGTCCCCGGCGGCGGCGCAACTCCTCGCCTCTCGTCAGGTCTCGGACACGGAGGGAAGTGTCTTGTTACCCGGGAGGGAAATCAGGAGAGAGAGGGAGGGAAGGAGAGAGAGAGAGACTGTGAGTGAGTGAGTGAGAGGGTGAAGGAGGGAGAGAGAAAGTGAGTGAAAGAGGGAGGGAGGCAGGGGGACCTGGAAGGTGATGAACCATGGCATCAGTCAGAGTGGCGGTCAGAGTCAGACCCATGAACCTCAGGTAAATGTCGCGCCCACATTGTAAATCAATACCAGCTGAGCCCAGGCTCACTCACAGTCTCCCTCCCTCCCTCACTCACTCACTGTCTCTCCCGCCCTCCCTCACTCACAGTCTCTCTCCCTCCCTCACTCACTCACTGTCTCTCCCGCCCTCCCTCACTCACAGTCTCTCTCTCCCTCCCTCTCTCCCTCTCACTCACTCAGTCTCTCACTCACTCACAGTCTCTCTTTCCCTCCCTCCCTCACTCACTCTCTCCCTCCCTCACTCAGTCTCTCGCTCACTCAAGTCTCTCCCTCCCTCCCTCACAGTCTCTTTCACTCCCTCACAGTCTCTCCCTCCCTCACAGTCTCTCTCCCTCCCTCACTCAGTCTCTCACGCACTCACAGATTCTCCCTCCCTCCCTCACAGTCTCCCTCCCTCCCTCATTCTCTCCCTCCCTCACAGTCTCTGTCCCTCACTCAGTCACTCACTCACTCACTCAGTCTCTCACTCACTCAAGTCTCTCCTTCCCTCATTCTCTCCCTCCCTCACTCGGTCTTTCACACAGTCTCTCTCTCCCTCCCTCACTCACTCACTCTCTCCCTCCCTCCCTCACTCACTCTCTCCCTCCCTCCCTCTCCCTCCCTCAGTCTCTCCCTCAGTCTCTCACTTACTCACAGTCTCTCTCTCACTCCCTCACTCACTCGCAGTCTCTCTTCCTCCCTCACTCCCAGTCTCTCCCTCCCTCACTCCCTCCGTCACAGTCTCTCTCCCTCCCTCACTCAGTCTCTCACTCATCACAGTCTCTCTCATTCACTCTCCCTCCCTCAACCACTCCTCCCTCTCTCTCATTCCCTGTCTTTATTGAGGATCTTAAAATAAGGCTGAAACCTTAGGCAAGTTTCCTTGCCCCACACATCTCTGTTTACTTACCAGTAAGTAACAGTCGATTGGTGGGATTCTTTCCAGGGAGTATTAATCCTTTTTTATACAAAAAAATAATTGGGTCACTTAATCCTGGCTGTTTTGGGGGACGCTGCTGTGCGCAATTGGCTACTGCGGGCATCCACAAAAGTATACGGTCAGTTCACCTTACAGTATGTTCCATGAAGAGCTTTGAGACGTCTCAGCAATGTGATAAAGCACTACATCAAATGCAAGGGTTATTATTATCTCGCTGGGTCTTACTTTTTTTCCTCTCTGGTTTACTTTTTCACTGTCTCACTCCCTCAGTATAATAATAATAATCCTTGCACTTGATATGTCATCATGTCCCAAAGTGCTTTACAGGATACACTGTACAGTGGATTAACTAACTGTCTTTTTGTGGGTGAAATAAAGTATCAGACTCTCCCTTAGTGTCTAGAGCTATACAAATGTAATTTTGTTATTGTTTCTCCCTCAGTGTCACTGTATCACTCAATGTCTCATTGGCTGTAATTCGCTGCCTATTGTAGGTTATTATAATAATAATCCTTGCATTTGATATAGTGCTTTTCACATCTTATCGACGTCTCAAAGCTCTTCACAGAATATACTGTAAAGTAAATTGACTTTATATTTGTAGGCAAAACGTGGCAGCCAATTGTGCACAACAGTGTTACACAAACAGCTGTGGATTGAAATGACCAATTTTTATTGTAGATTATTTTTGGAGGGATTATTATCAGGCTTGTGGAGTAAAGAAAGTTGCCCAAGGTTTTCACCCTGATCTGCCTGGATTCGAACACAGGTCTCATGCTGTAAAGCGAGTGCTCTAAACACTGAGCTACAGGAGTGAGTGAGCCAATGATTCACTTCATGGCTGTACTCAAATCGCAGCCACATTAATCTCCAATTAGATCCACTACATTTTACAGAAAAACAAACTGACGTGCTTTGAGACATTTGGATGTGATAAGGAGTTATATCAAATGTTATCACTTTACTTATTGACCAAAAAGTGAACAACATCTTAGTATTTTAATAACGTCCACTGTTTTGAAGCCTTACATACTAATAAACCTTTTGAGGGTGTAGCGGGATCAGAGTTTTAGTTTGAGACATTTTAATAAATATTTGTTTAAAGGGACATCTGTTGTACCTATTGATAGCATAACAAGCACTGCGTTTGACAAAGATTTATTTGCTATTGAGGGAATGCTCCAGGAAATTTCCCCCCACATCTAAATATTGTATTTGCAAGTATTTCATTATGTCCTGATATAGCTGTATCTTACCTGCCTCTCTGAACCACTGACCCTCTATCAACCTGTCCACTCCTTTCGTTCAGCAGGCTCCGGCCTGCTTTATGTGTTCTGCCTTACCTGCCCTACCATCGATGGCCGGGCTTTCAGCCTCTCTTCCTCCACTCTTTGGAACTCCATCCCACAATCCCTTTGCCTTGCTTCCTTCTTTGCCTCCTTTAAGGCACGACTCAAGACCCATCTTTTCGACTGTGTCTTCAGCAGGCCCCCTAACTCTCTTATCGCATAACCCTACCCTCCCACCCCCCCTCGCCATCCCCTCCTGCATGCTCGGGTCCTGACCCCTGATTGTTTAGCGCCTTGGGACGTCCTCCCTATGTGAACGTGCTCTGCAAATGTAATTTTGTTTGTTGTACGTTTGTCTTTTTCTTTAAAAGGGAAATACTTTATTGCTCGAATCATTTCCAATCGCAGTTCAACATTATAATGATAAATTATCAAACCTTCGTTCCTGTGGATTAATGGTGATGGTTTGTCAACATCTCAAAGGATGTTTATCAACATTTCAAATTATGTATATCAATATCTCAAGTAGACCCCCGCTCGGGTCCCGACCTGATTGTTCAGTGCTTTGGGACGTCCTCCCGACGTGAAAGGTGCTCTATAAATGTACTTGTGTTGTTGTTGTTATTGTTGTAGATTTATAAACACTACAACATGTATATAACAGTTCTATGATTTAGATATAGACTCTTGTCAACCTAGTCCTAATATTGTTTGGAGTTAGGTTAGCAGGGAATCCCTCAAAGGGATTCCAGTGCACACTCCATTCCAGATGCACAGAAATGTCCATGTCAAACATATGTTGAACTTTCAAACTGGTTAGGATACAAGTGTAGATTCAGTGACGTGAATGGCCTCCTGTGCTGTAAATCTACGATTCTATTATTCACTATCTTGGTACACAACATCCTTAATGGGCTCTTGTGTTCTTTTTAACCAATACACTATAGCTGAAGTTTGTAGATGAGTTTCCTTTGCTTGTTGCAACCCGTTTCCTCCTTCTTGTTAATGATTTTCGGTTGACTGCAACAGGTATCAAGTCTTCACAATCAATTCATGTGATTTGAAATGCCGTGTTGTCGGATTTATTTTATTGTATGTATGTTTGTTAGGATAAATAGTGAACCTTATAAACATATCGCTCGGTTCAAATCACACATTTGAAATGTTGACAAACCATCACCATTAATCCACAGGAACAGGCCTTCGGAGGCCGGGCCTGTGGAATCCATCGGAGGCCGGGCCTTCAGTTTTTCCGCTCCCACCCTTTGGAACTCCATCCCCAAATCCCTCCGCTTTGTTTCCTCCCTTTCCACTTTCAAGGCCGGTTTGAAGACTTTCCATTTCGACTGTGCCTTCTGTTCCCCCCCTAATTCTTCGACCTCCCCTACATTTCTTATCCCCTCCCGAACACTCCCCTCACAGCTCGGGTCACACGCCTCCTGTGCAGTGCCTTGGGACGTCCTCCCGACGTGAAAGACGCTCTATAAGTGCAATTTGTTGTTGTTGTTGTTGTATTCTATCCTTTGTATTGTTCTGCATGTAGTATAGAAACTATATGCTGTTTCTGTTTGTGTTGTCAAGGAAAATGCTAATGTGGAAATTTAAATCTTGGGATTTTGTGGAGAATTAGAGTACAGACTGTACAGTACAGACTGTAGACTGTACAGCATAGAAACAGGCCATTTTGTCCAACAGTGGAGATTCACTAGGAATATTCCAGTGATGAGTATGGTATTGTTGAGAGACTTGATTCTGCTCCCAATTGTCTCATTGAATATGAAGAAATAAGTTTAGCTATTTGAAGGCAATATTACAAAACCAATGTGCAATCTAGACTGTCCTTCCTCCTACACATCCGGTCCATGACCAGAACCGCCTTCCTCCACCTCTGGCACATTGCCTGTCTTCGACTGTACTTTACCCCAAATGCAGCCAAAGCACTCGGGCATGCGTTTATCACCTGGATTACTCAAACACTCTCCTCGCTGGTCTCCCAAGCTACACTATTCAATAACTGTAGCTCATTCAGAACTCTGCTGCCCCCGTACTTACCCAGACCAAACTCCATACCCCCATATCTCACCAGTCAGGCTCCACTGACTCCCCATCACTGAACAGATCCTCACACTTGTGTTCAAATCCATTTATTCTCTGACACCTCCCTACCTCTCCGACCTCCTCAATCCCCAGTCCAGCACCTGGCGCCTCCACTGGCATCAGCCATAAATGTGACAAATTTAACTGCACTTTTTAAAAAGCTAAACTTACTCTTATTTTATACTTTCGCAAAAATCTCAATGATTTGTTAGTTGAAGTATGTATGGGACCATTATGGTGGATATGAAGGTTCTACTTCAATGCAGCAATAACGTTTAAAACGTATTAATTGTGTAACTTAAGAGATCTAGGAAAAACATATAACAACAACAACAACAACAACAATTTACATTTATATAGCGCCTTTCACGTCGGGAGGACGTCCCAAGGCGCTAAACAAGAGGCGTGTGACCCGAGCTGGGAGGGGAGTGTTTGGGAAGGGGTGAAACACGAAGGGGAGGTAAAAGAGTTCGGGGTGGAACAAAAGGCACGATCGAAGAGGAAAGTCTTCAAATCGGCCTTGAAAGAGGAAAGGGAAGAGGCGAAACGGAGGGATTGAGGGATGGCATTCCATAATGTGGGAGCGGAGAAACTGAAGGCCCGGCCTCCGATGGTGGGGCGGTTCGGGCGGGGGGCTTGGAGCAGGCCAAGTCCTGTTGAACGGAGGGTCCGGGTGGGCGTGTAGGGGGAGAGTAGATTGGCTAGGTAGGATGGGGCAAGGCCGTGTAAGGCCTTGTAGGTGAGGACAAGGATCTTAAATTCGATCCTCTGGAGGATGGGGAGCCAGTGGAGACGGGCGAGGGTGGGGGTTATGTGGTCACGGAGGCGGGTGCGGGATAGTACACGGGCTGCAGAGTTTTGGATGGCCTGCAGCCTATGAATGGAGGAACTGGGTAGGCCGACTAGGAGAGAGTTTCTGTAATCCAGCCATGAGGTGATGTACGCGTGCACGAGTGTTTCGGCAGCGCGGGGGGTAAGATAATTACGGAGCCTGGCAATGTTGCGCAGATGGAAATAGGTGGTGCCGGTCAAGGCGCGGATGTGGGGGAGGAAGGAAAGTTTTTGATCGAACATGATGCCGAGGTTCCTGACTGGCTTTGTGAGGTGGAGAGTGCAGCCTTGGATGTTGAGGCTGGCAGCGCCCGATGTGCGGAGGCGCTGGCTTGAGCCAATCAGGAGGGCCTCGGTCTTACTCACGTTCAATTGCAAAAAGTTGTCCCTCGTCCACGATTCGATGTCGGACAGACATGCTGTCAGAACATCGATCGTCTGGGGGTTGAGGGATGAGGCAGAAACTGGGTGTCATCCGCATACATGTGGAAATTTACCCCATGTCTGCGGATGACGTCGCCCAGGGGGAGCGTGTAAAGGGTGAAAAGAAGGGGACCGAGGACAGAGCCCTGAGGGACGCCGTGGGAAACTGTGCGGGGGTTTGATGAAAAGCCATTGGAAGAAACAAAATGTAAACAATGGGTCAAATAAGAGTGGAACCAGTCAAGGACTGTGCCTTGAAGGTTGAGGTGGGAGGAAAGACGTTGAAGGAGGATGGTGTGATCGACTGTGTCGAACGCAGCAGACAGGTCAAGGAGGACGAGGAGGCAGAGGGAGCCCTGGTCACAGGCGGTTAGGATGTCATTCGTGACCTTGACCAGGGCAGTTTCTGTGCTGTGGATAGGGCGGAAACCTGATTGGAGTGGTTCAAAAAGTGAACGAGTTGAAAGGAAAGAGCGGAGCTGGGAGGCAACCACTCTTTCAAGGACCTTGGATAGAAACGGGAGGTTGGAGATGGGTCGATAACTTGATGGTTGCGACGCATCAAGGGAGGGTTTCTTCAGGATAGGGGTGATGGTGGCTGTTTTAAGGGAGGTAGGGACGGTTCCTGAGAAGAGGGAAAGGTTAATGGTGTCAGAAATGAGTGGGGCTAACAAATGGAGCTGGGTGCGGAGGAGGGGGGTGGGGATGGGGTCCAATGAGCACGTGGTGGGTTTCATGGAGGTGATTGTTTTTGTGATTGAAAGCGGGGTGGTGGGGTTGAAAGTGTGAAATGGGGGGTGAGTAGGGGTTGAGGTAGCTGATGAGGGCGCTGAGGTGGAGGACTGGTGGGGGGAGGAAACCGCAGAGCGGATTTTCACAATTTTGGATTCGAGGAAATCCAGCATCTCCTCACAACGAACGTTTGAGGAGAGGATCTGCGAGGTGAGGCGGGGGGGGGCGGAGGAGCTGGTGGCGAAGAGGAGGCGGTGGTTGTCCTTTGCTTCCAGGATTATCCTGGAGTAGAAGGCTGATTTGGCGGTGGCTAGGGTGGAGCGGTAAAATTTTATGTGGTCCAGCCAGATTTGCCGGTGGGCTGTGAGGCCAGATTTGAGCCTGGTGCGTTCAACTGCTCTCACTTGACTTTTGAGGGAACGGAGGTGAGATGTGTACCACGGTGATGATCGGGAATGGGAGACGGTTTTGGAGGTGAGGGGGGCCAGGGTGTCAAGGGTAGTGGAGAGGGTGTTGTGGAGGGCGGTGGAGGGGTCGGTACAAAAAGAATGCCATTGTGGGAGGAGGTCGGAGGTTTCTAGGGCAGAGGTGAAAGTTTGAGGGGGAATCTTCTTCCAGGGCCGGTAGAAGATGGTGGTGGGTTTGGAAGTGACGGGGGGAGGGATAGAGGTGTTGCAGGAAATGAAAAAATGGTCAGAAATGGCCTTGTCTGTGATGGTGACGCCAGAGACGTTGAGGCCTCGGGTGATCACCAGATCGAGAGGATGGTCGTGGGTGTGGGTGGCAGTGTTGATATGAAGGGAGAAGTTGAAAGACGAAAGTAAAGAGGAAAATTGAGAGGAAATGGGGCAGGAGGGGGTGAAATGGAGGTTGAAATCGCCAAGAATAATACGGCGATCAGAGGAGGCACAAAGGGAAACTAATAGTGAAGAAAAGTCTGAAATGAAAGTGGGGGAGGGTTTGGGTGGGCGATAAACTAGTAGGATTTTGAAAGAACTGTGGGAGGAGTGAGAAAGGGTGAGATGTTCAAAAGAGGGGAAGGAGCCGGAGGAATAGGGGGATAGGGCGAGGGATGTCTTTGAAATGAGGGCCTCGCCACCGCCACGACGGTTGGGTCGAGGAGCATGGTGGAATGTGTAGTTGGGTGGTGTGGCTTCAACAAGGGGGAAAGTGTCGCCTGGGATGATCCAAGTCTCCGTCAGGGCCATGATGTCAACGTTCTCACCAAGGATGAGATCGTTGATGGCCAGTGCCTTATTGCAGACAGAGCGGACATTTTGGAGGCCGATGCGGAGAGAGCAGTTGGCCGAGGGGTGTGAGGGGGGGCTGGGATGGTCGGCGGGGAGGGTGGGGACTTGAATAAGGGAGGAGAGGTTGACCCCCCCGGGTTTGTGTCCGGTGAGGCTGACGGTGATGGTGGGGGACAGGGCACTTGGTGTGACTGCTGTTGGACAGCCAGCGCCGAGTGCCACCGTGAGCCCGACGGCGGATTCCAATACTGGAACAGAGGGAAGCAGTGGGAGGGTCGAGCTGGGACAGTAAACGAGGAGGGCGAAGAGAAAGAAGGGTAGAGAAAAAATAACGGAGAGGGGGTGTTGGGGGGAAAAGCTTGAATAGGGGGAGGGAAGCTCGGGTCGTGGCGGCAGCCATATTGTGCACGCGGGGGACCAGGAGCGAGGGTCAAACCTTTCAAATCTGGCAAACCTGTAGTAACACTGTGGTATGCTCATCAACTTTTGAAAGAGTATGTATCACTCCCGTTAATGGGGGTGAGATGAGTATATTTTTTTCCACATGATGACGTATGTCAATTGAACTAGGGGCTTAGACCATTCCCAAAGACTTATAACGGGAGTTGTAAAACAGTTCCAGCCTCCAAATAGGACACAGAGTTATAATACAGTACATTCTCCAAGCAGGACATGGGTGATATTTCTGCTGAACCATGTGACGCTTTTTTTAGTTCAGAGCCAATGCAGCTGGGTAATGGAGACCTGGAGCTCTGTACTGAACTATTGTTAGCAAAATGGGAAAATTGTGTTTGTTCAGGTATATCTCGTGTTGGATGTTTTCTTGCTCCCAAGAATGAGGTTTTAGATTGCAGCCACTTTTCATATGACTGCACATGCAGCTTCTTGTGGTGTTGCACGGTTGTGTGCTTATATAAAAATATAACAATGGTGTATGCAGAATTAGCTTTAATTGGTGATTTATATAAGTGGTTAACAATGTTTGGTTCAAAGTTGAAACTACAGCATCATGTTAGTGCCAACACAACCCTCTGTTTAATATGAAGCCTGTTGATTTTTCTGTAAGTGGAGGTGTGTGCTTCAAAGAAATTGTGGTAATATAATTAATTTTCATTCATGTAAGTTAAGTTTACACTGATTATGAATCAATCTCCTCTGCTCCAATGGGAAGAGGAAAGAGTCCTAATTTAGCCAGGTCTCATCTTATATGTCATATATATATAATCTTTTTTTTTACAAATATATAATATATATATATGCAATATATAAGATGAAACCTGGCTAAAGTAGGACTCTTCCCTCTTCCCATTGGAGCAGAGGAGATTGATAAGGAATATATCAGAGGTATTTTAGAATAATGACAGGATAGATGAGGACAAACTACGGTATTTAACTTATTTGGGGAATTTGTGGCAAGGGGGTCATAGCCTTATGATTGTTAATGGAGAAATTAGGGAGGATTTAGAATGTATTATTTATTCTGATAAATAAGATTGAAACACAAAGTGTTTATTGAGGCTTGATCAAATTTCAATATGTGGCATCTATACATGGAACTCTTGGTTTAGTTTAATTTACTTTTAAGCATAGTGATGGGGTTTGGAGTGTACATCGAATCATATGCTAACTCACTGTAAATCTACACTTTGGGATTTATTAATTCATTAACGGTTATTCTGAAAATGATGTCATCTAATTATTTCTATAGAGAAAAGGAATTGGATGCCAAGTTCATCATCCACATGGAAGGAAACAAGACGACAATCACAAACTTGAAGGTATATTTATTGTAAATCATTTACGCTTGTCATGTAAGATTTAAACTACTGAATGTGTAGCTTTATGTAGTAGGCTTGGTAGTGTTTGTTCGATACAGTGTGTTTGAGATTTATAATTAGCCTGATACATATTATACAATCCAATAGTAATAAACTGAAAATTGTAGTTGCTGCATAAATAATGAAATAGATAAGCTATATATAAACTTCCTGTTAGTGAAATCAGAAGCCATTTCTTCACTCAGAGTTGTAGGATTGAAGGATTCAATCCCAAGTTTAACAACAGTAACTTTTAATTATGTAGTGCCCCATGCAGGGTAGCAACCCATAGTGCTTGAAAGAATAAGGAAAGTTTAAAGAGGACAGTAGATATGCATCTGATTAATAAGGATATTGAAGCGTAGGCAAATGGTATTAAGTTACAAATCATCTAAGAACTACGAAAATTGTAACCAGGCTGAATGGACCAATTGGACTAATCCTGTTCCCATGTTTCTAAATAGATACGAATATTATGTTTAACCCATTTTACATACAATAGATATTTCTTTGAAACATTCACATGAAGTTGTTTTAAAAAAGTTTTAAAAATCAACATATTAGTTAATGTGAAATGTGCGTTGTGCACATGTGGATCAAAAGTCCAACTAAAATGGATGTTAAAATACAGCAAACCACTAACTTGCCATAATGTACTTTTTGCTCCCTACAGGTGCCTGAAGGCAGTTCAGGGGATTCTGGCAGAGAAAGGTTAAAGACATTTACATATGATTATTCTTACTATTCTGCTGATTGTAAGAAACCCGACTTTGCATCTCAGGAAAAGGTACATGAGTATTATCATCATGAAATTCACTTTATTTTATTCATTCATTCTCTCCCTTCACGTGGGGACGCATCACACACAGATACGTTCTGATTATCTAAAAATTACTTCAAGCGAAACAACAGGTTTAAATTTCTTTGCACAATGTTGTGCACAATAGGAACAGAGACCTACTAAAATGGATTTTAAAATACAACGTGGTCAATTTATATATTAATCTAGTATTGAAGATTATAAGAATGGCTTATAGGATTATAAAATATTCAGCGCAACATGATAGTTCATTCATGGCTGAATCTATGAATTATTTCAACAGCTGTAATGGCAAAAAATAAGTATCCAGAGTTGCTGTTTGATCACATGTAGAATTAACACGTGTGTTTTGTGAAGATGACCTGCCTCTCACCCACTGACGAACACCAATTACAACAACAACAACTTAAACTTATAAAGCGCCTTTCACGTCGGGAGGACGTCCCAAGGCGCTGCACAGGAGGCGTGTGACCCGAGCTGGGAGGGGGGTGTTCGGGAAGGGGTGAAACACGTAGGGGAGGTCGAAAAATTCGGGGGGGAACAAAAGGCACGGTTGAAGAGGAAAGTCTTCAAACCGGCCTTGAAAGAGGAAAAGGAAGAAACAAGATGGAGGGATTGGGGGATGGAATTCCACAGGGTGGGAGCGGAAAAACTGAAAGCCCGGCCTCCAATGGTGGGGCGGTTCGGGCAGGGGGCTTGGAGCAGGCCAAGACCTGCTGAACGGAGGGACCGGGTGGGCTTATAGGGGGAAAGTAAGTCGGTTAAGTAGGGCGGGCCAAGGCCGTGTAAGGCCTTGAAGGTGAGGACGAGGATCTTGAACTCGATCCTCTGGAGGATGGGGAGCCAGTGGAGACAGGCGAGGGTGGAGTTTATGTGGTCGTGGAGGCGGGTGCGGGATAGTACACAGGCTGCAGAGTTTTGGATGACCAGCCTGTGAATGGAGGAACTGGGGAGGCCGACGAGGAGAGAGTTTCCGTATTCCAGCCGTGAGGTGATGTATGCGTGCACGAGTGTTTCGGCAGCGTGGGGGGTGAGGTTGTTGCGGAGCCTGGCAATGTTGCGTAGGTGGAAATAAGCGGTGCCGGTCAAGGCATGGATGTGGGGGAGGAAGGAGAGTTTATGGTTGAACGTGATGCCGAGGTTCCTGACTGGCTGTGTGAGGTGGAGAGTACAGCCTTGGATGTTGAGGTTGGCAGCGCCCGATATGCGGAGGCACTGGCTTGAGCCAATCAGGAGGGCCTCGGTCTTGCTCATGTTCAACTGGAGGAAGTTGTCCCTCGTCCAGGACTCAATGTCGGACAGACATGCTGTCAGAACATCGATGGTCTGGGGGTTGAGGGATGAGGCAGAAAGGTACAGCTGGGTGTCGTCCGCATACATGTGGAAATTTACCCCATGTTTGCGGATGACATCGCCCAGAGGGAGCGTGTAAATGGTGAAAAGGAGGGGGCCGAGGACAGAGCCCTGGGGGACGCCGTGAGAAACTGTGGGGGTTTGAGGAGAAACCGTTTCAGAGCGGAAATGTACTTTGTCACCCAAAAGTCTTGAATAAGTGAAGTTGTAGAAATAATACTCACATCATTAATTTAATAAGAGTTCTCAAATGTTAGTACAGACCCATTTATTGAACAATTTCTGTAAGACTTTCCTCAATTGTTCATGATTAAGTGTACTACTTGGTGTAATCCCGAATCACAGACTGACAAGGTATTGAGTTAGATCCCAGATCCTGAATTGAACCGGCTGACCTGCTGAAATGATAGGGTGGTCATAGTTTGCCTTCGGGCCTGTTGCCTCAGGAGAGCAAGTGCCACCTCTTGATGGCAGTCCATTGCTTATACTTAATGATATCATTAACTCATGTGGTCAGTTTCCACATTTCCCTGGCTCTGTGCATCAGCTGATTGGCATAGACTAAATTAGCCAGAGTCTAAGGGAGACCCCCATAAATACACAACAACACTGGTTATAGAAATATAATTGTTTGCATTTCTGTTGTAAGCAGATACCACAACAATTTGTATGGTGTATGTTTTATCCCTTCATGTATCTCGACCCCAAGAATACATTTTTAAGGCTCTGAATCTTAATATCCAATAAATTCCTTTGAGATGAGTACTCCTACATTTGACATTTCAGTAAATCTTTTGACTGGAATGCTAATAAATCAGCACACTATTGAATTATTTTCCATGCTGAATGCATTCATAGTAAAAGTAAACCGTGAAAGTTTCATGAAATACTAAGAACTGAAGTATTTGTTATTCTTGAAATAAATGAGACTGCTTCCTATTCCACACATTTGCTTGTACAATACGTAAAACACTGGCTGACTTTGGTTAAAGACTTTATGCAATTAAGAAATTCTCGCACTGCTGACTGCAATGACTGTGCCACATACATGACAGCCCTCTAGTACAGTTAATGTAATATGAAACAAAATTACATTTAGTAAAGCACCTTTCACATCGGGAATATATCCCAAGGTGCTGAACAGTCCGGACCGGAACGGGGGCAAGGGCTGTGTTTGGGATCAGAGACAATGGACGGTAGGAGGGTAACCGAAGGCTCAAAAGTCACAATGTGGAGCTTAAACCTGCAAACTTCTGACTCGGAGGTGAGAGCGCTACCGACTGAGCCAGGTTGACATCTATGATGACATATGTATTTTTGCACACAGGTTTTCAAGGATCTTGGCAATGACGTCCTTAAAGCTGCGTTTGAAGGTTACAATGCTTGCATATTTGCTTACGGCCAAACTGGATCTGGCAAATCATATACAATGATGGGAAATCCGGTAAGATATGTATGGTATGACCGCATTTAATGTATTTTGCAGGTTTCCATTAAATTACTTAATTTGGTTTGTTATGTGGATCTCCGAGGTATAATATTGGATCAATACTCAATTCAGTACCTTGTGGTTTTTGTGCTTCATTTTATTTCAAAAAGTTGTTCTTGAGTTTGGTAGTGTTGTTCTTTTTTGCCCTTTCTGTTGTTGTCCTAGTTCTCTACATGTACACAAAGTGTGACTTCTTCCCTACTTTAAAGGCAAACATACTGAAAGGATTTGGCCTGCTCAGTCCCTCTCTTGACACATTTGTGTCTTGCATTTGATAACTTGCCATGGAACAAAAAACAACATTTTCCCATTACATACAGCATATTTGATTAGTGGCTTCACAATTTTAAAGAAAAAGGGTATTTCTTAGAGTGATTATGTAGAGTGATATGACAATAAAATAGACCATTCGTACAAACTGGTCAACAATAACAACAACTTGCATTGATATAATGACCCTCGGGTAGAGTCCCAGAGCACTTGGATGATTTGCAGTCTGAATTGCTAAATAACAACTTTTATTTATATGTCGGAAATATATCTCTTATATCTTCATGTCACTGAACACTTATAGACATCTCAAAGCGCTTCACAGAATATAACGTAAAGTGAATTTACTGAATATTTGTGGGCGAAACGTGACAGTCAGTTGTGCACAGCAGTGTCCCACAAACAGTCATGGATTGAATTTTTTTTCTTGAGGGATTATTATCAGGCGAGTGCTGTAAGGAAACTTGCTTAAGGTGATGGAAGTAGTTGAACTACCAACTTGTGCCAGAACCAATTTACAAGCACAAGTAATGGATCAAAGGACTACAACAACAACAAAATAACTATAAAATTACATTTATGGAGCATCTTTCACGTCGGGAGCACAAGTTCCTGGAAATAAAAACAATTTGGAGTTAGTAGCAATATGCTTGAATTCATATTGCATCTATAACATCTAAAATGTCTCAAAGTACTTTATAGGTAATTGATATGAAGTGCAGAAGCTATTTATGGATAAGATTTCTTATGGTGAGATAAACATATTAAAGGATTATTTGGGAAATTGAGTGAGTAGTCTCGATAGTAGAGTCCTGCTTGAAACGGTTACTATGGTGTTACTAGGTTCCTATCTTTTCCAGACCATGCGCCATCCAAATAATATGTTCTATTTCAGGGGGACACAGGCCTGATACCTCGAATTTGTGAAGGGCTATATGCCAAAATTGCTGGGAGATCCAGATGGAATGAGGCTTCATTTCGCACAGAAGTCAGGTAAGATTCTTGATTATTCAAATCTTTGACAGTCCCATCGGTCACCCAAATCACCCTCCCTGATCTCAACCCTAGCTTGGGTCTGAAACATTGACTGTCCTGCACCTTGGGACGTCCTCCGGACGTGAAAGGTGCTATACAAGTGTAATTTTGTTGTTCTTGTTGGTCTAGAAAATGGGGATAAATGGAAAAATCCATTCCCAATGCTGTCATCTTTCGGCCAGCACAAAATCAAGGTGCTATTAATGTTTCCATATTATGCCATATTCAGAAACAATTATCCTTTCCTGAGATCTATTAAAGACAGAAATGTAGCTAAGGTAGCTGCTGATTACATCTATGAAATTGTGCCTTCGGCTCAGTTAGCAACACATTCGCGTAAGAGTCAAAAGGTTGTGGATCAAAGCGACACATCAGGTGTTTGAACTCATTCTAGGCTGACACCTTTATTCAATGCTGCGCTGTTAGAGGTGCACAGCAAACCCAGCAGCCAATATGCTCACTGCAGACATTTGCCTGCAATATAAACAGTCACTCCATTTTAGAGTAAATCCTGTTATAAATTTATAAATTTATAAATTCTCCTTGGTATAAAAGGTGCTATAAAATGTAAGGATTATTAAGTGCTGAAATGCATCATAAATCTACCTTGGGTAATCTGATCTTTTTAGAATATTAATGGTTTATCACCAAAAGTATGTCACCCTAATCCCTTACCCCCCAAAATAAATAAAATGATAATTTGGTCACTCAATCCATGACTGTTTGTGCGATAATGCTGTGCGCAATTGACTGCCATGTTTTGCCCACAAAAATAGTTAATTCACTTTTAGTATATGGTGTGAAGCACTTTTTGACATTTCAATGACTTGATAAGGCGCTATATCAAGTGCCAGGATTATTATTATTAATATACTATTGTGATGAACCTTTTAAAGTGACATAGATTTCCTGTATTAAAAATAAGCTTTTTTTGTCTCGCTCTTAACAGCTATCTGGAAATTTATAATGAACGAGTAAGGGATCTACTCAGGAGAAAGTCATCCAAAACTTACAATTTAAGAGTAAGAGAACATCCAAAAGATGGTCCATATGTGGAGGGTAAGACCAACTAACACACATTGCACTACAATAAATCCCTGGTTTACCAAACTCCGGGTATCTGGAATTTGAACCACTTAGTGCAGGTGCCTCTGCCCTGGTCTCGCTGTCTTTTGTAATGGCCAGGCAGGTGTATCAATTTTCAATCAGTTTGAATGTAGCAAAAAAAATTCGGCTCAGGGGAATCAAACAATTACATTGCAACGACTGGCAATTTTTGTGACTGGAAAAGCCAGTGCCAAAAAGCACCCGGTAATTATCGTTATCAGCATTATCATTACAGTTAGCCATAAATTTCAGCTTGCTGGACCAGATCCCACAAACCCCACCACCCCACATCCCCCACCCCTCTTCAATAAAAAATCTTGTCTAACTGGGGCTTTTGTGTACAGTAATTGTAAAAAGGTACCACCTTCTGGCCATTGATTGTATTGCATTGGGGCAGTGGCTTCCAAACTTTAAATAGCGCGCCCCCCCCCCCCCCTAACTCAGCAAAGTTTTCGTTGCACCCCCTTCTTCACACTCGGCTCCACATACTCGGGTCCTCGGCTCCATGCACTCAGGTCCTTGGCCCCACACACATGGGTCCTTGGCTCCACACGCACTCGGGGGCTCGATACTCTAAAGCTCCACGTCCCCCCAGCCAATGGTATACGCCCCCAAGGGAGGCGCGCCCTACAGTTTGGAAACCACTGCATTAGGGTATGGTTGGAAAAGCACGAGAGGTCAGTCTGATTGTTTTAATCCTTCCAGAATACCATTTATCATTACAGCATCAAGCTGTTCCAATATTCCGGTCGCAACCGTTCTTGTAGCTACTTGCCCTATCAAGGAAATATTTTCTGGTCTCTGCCTAAAATTGCCCTTCAGAATCCTGAACCTGAGCACTTTTGTCCTGCTACTTTGATACATCTGAAAGTATTTGTTCTGGGTTTATTTTCTGAATACCGTTTAGCATCATAAACACCTCTGCCAGGTGTTTATTGAGATGTAGTTCCTTTTTTAAAATGATGTATACTCAGTCCATTGGCTTTTTCTCCATTGGTATATCCTCTGCTTTTCAGTACCCTGCCCAAATGGCTATTGTTCATGTGTGAGCATCGGCAGTGAGTTTTAGAAGGCATTCCACTATAGAGGATCTCACAGCAAAGCCTGATCTCTCCCCATCTGGCTGCCATACATGCACAGTACCAGTTGAGGGTGCTGTAATTCTAGCAATCTTTACCCTCCCTAATCCTGGTAAAACTATGGATGATTTAGCCTTTCCACGCAGACCCACCTGAGACCAGACTCAGCACAGGATCTGTGAGTTCCTGGTCACTAAACTGCAGCTTTCTCTACTATATTATCATGTCTCTTTTCAAGATCTGTCCTATTCAGTTATTCTTCACAGCTCATCCTTCTTAGTCGGGGATTAACCGTCCATATTGGTTCTCCTCTTCACTGCCTGAAAGCCTGGTCGGCACCCCAATTTTGCAGCAACTAGGATGTTATACATAGAACTGTCTGACTGACCAAACATCCACACATCACCAACATGTCTTCTAGTGTTCGGAATGCAACTGATCTGGCTGTATATGAGGATAACTATGTATCTCAAGACAACAATGACAAAGGGGCCGAATGGCCTTCTCCTGCTCCTAATTCTTCTGTGCTTAAACAATTTCAGAAAGGACCTCTCTTTCTAGGTGCTACTGGGTTAGAACATGGAAGTGTGCTGAGGATAACATTTTAAGAATAAATCAAATATTACATAACTATTATGGTATTCATTATTTTGAATGACAGCCTCTTCCACATAATGCGCTCCTACTTGTTCTCTTAAGTATATTTACAGCTGGCATTGGTAGATTATGATAAGTGTTCAGTTGTTTGTTTTTTTCTCCAGAAATCTGTGCTTACAAGGACACCCACTCTTTATTTTTTGTGTTGATACAAAGTCATCATTCCAAGAGTAGCAGGCCTTGGACGATAGAGATATGCTTTTTCATTGTCTGTTGGATTCTGTCTCGTATTCAAGCCATGACTGCTAGCTTTCAAGAAAGTGTAGTTTTCTTTGAAGTGTAAACTAAGAGGATTGTCGTATCCTGTTCTATACAATTAGATTTGTCAAAGCACCTGGTCCAGAATTACAGTGATGTAGAAGAACTGATGGAAGCTGGAAACATCAATCGAACCACTGCAGCCACAGAGATGAATGATGTTAGTAGTCGTTCCCATGCCATTTTTACCATCAACTTCACTCAGGTAAGTGGACTGACAGCAACCATAATGATTTCAAACTTTATTAACTGCCGTATTAGCCCGAAGCAGCGATTGTCAGTTGTTAATCTGTAACCTTTAAGCGAACACATTAGTGTAGATTTAATTAATGTCATTAACAGATAGAAGTATTTTAATCGTATTCTGTATTAATTAGTTTTGTATATGTGATACTTCCACAAATTACTATAAGGGGGGAAAATATTCATGAAATGCACTCTTATCGGATTGCCGATTGGACACCGTACTGAGGGATGGCTTTCACGCTGGGTCCGGCGATATATTTATATATCGCTAAAACCCAATATAATTTTCATATCAATATGCCAATATAGGATTTAAAAATATCGATATATCGAAAAGTCGATATATCGAGGGAAAAAATCAGAATGCGCGCACACTGAACTACAAGACCCAGAATGCTCATCTCTATACACAATGCACACACCAAGGTGCAAAGCCGCCATATTGTATTCATAGTCCTAGAATACAATGTACAGGTATGCAAGGGGTGAGGGGAGAGAGACGGCTGGGGGAGGGGAGGGGGAGAGAGACGACTGGGGGGGGGGCGAGGGGAGAGAGACGGCTGGGGGGGGAGGGGGAGAGACGGCTGGGGCGGGGAGAGAGACGGCTGGGGGGGGAGAGGGAGAGAGAGACGGCTGGGGGGGTGATGGGGAGAGAGACGGCTGGGGGGGGTAGGTGGGGGAGAGGGACGGCGGCGGGGGTGGGAGAGAGGGACGGCGGCGGGGGTGGGTGGGGGGAGAGACGGGGTGGATGTGATAATATACAGATAGATAGAGATGGGGGGGATGTGAGAGAGGAGACAAACACAGAAAAACACAGAGATGGAGAGAGTGAGTGTGAGAGACAGAGAGAGAGAAAGATATTTACCTCCTGAGGAGATAGGCCCCGAATGCGCGCGCATGCGCAGTACGAAAACCCCGAAAATATTGATATTTCGGTATATCTCAATATGAGCCCATTGATATATGTAAATCGGAAAATTTCCATATCGACTGACCCTATTTCACGCTATATTTAATTGATTAAAGCAATGGAGGGAGTTACACCATCTTAAATCTAAAAGTTTTGGAAACCATTTTTAAAAATAAAGTGCTTTGTGTTATCCTGCATAATCTAAAATATCCAATATTCACTGGATTCAGATTGCTAAATTAAGTCTTTTCTGCTGTATTCTTTCGTTATAAAGCAGCAGTGGCTGTATATATTGACCTACTCTGCAATACTTTTCCAAAGACACAATAAATCTTTCTTTGTACCCTGAGTTTTAAGGAGAAATGAGTCATGCTTTTGGCATGCTTTTCAATTAAGCAACTAGTTTTACTGTCCAGTGTGAAACTGACCACATGGAAGGTGTCTAGTTCATAATGTGGTTTGTACTGAATCTAGTAATCTCAGCCAAGTATCACTCGGGGCACTATATTAACCTCAGCACCATGAACAAGCAAGAGAAAAAACAGCCACTGTTTCCATTCCCTGATTAGTAGATTATTATCTCTACCCCCACTCCCCACTCTCCTCCACACACAGTAAAGTGTGAGATCTGTGTTCGAATCCAGGCAGGTCAGGGAGAAACCTTGGGCAAGTTTCCTTACTCCACACGCCTAATAACAATTCCTCCCTCTCAAAAATAATACAGTAAAAAACTTATTTATCCCGTACCCAAACAACCGGCATGCTCAACCAACTGGTATCTCCCAATACAATTCACCATTCCAGCAACCGGATCTCATACCGTAGCCATCTGGGACACTCGCGTTTATGCTCACTTTGCGCATGCATGCGCACTTATTAAATTTACCGAACGCTAAAATGCTTTTTTACTGATAATTTTACCGAGTGTGCTGGAATGCTTTATTGGTAAGTTTCTATACAGTCAATTCACTTTACAGTATATTCTGTGAAGCGCTTTGAGTAGTCTAGAAGACGTGAAAAGCGCTATATCAAATGCAAGGATTATTATTACATGGTTTGCTGACATTCACTGATTCAGCTGCTACTGTTGAGCAAGGTTTCCAAGTGTCTATGTAACTGTATCAAAATCTACACCCCCAGATAAGGAGAGGGGAACTGCTTCTTAATGCTATCACAGAAATGGTTATTAGCTTGAGGATCATTGTGAGGAAGGAATATTTATATGCTTAATATTGATTGTTTCAGAAGAGAACTGGAAAATGCATAAATGAACAATATATGAAGCTTGACAGTGGGTCGATTTGCTTCTTATTTAAAATGCACTTAAATTTCTGAAGTTTAGTGAATGCTATATTTGATTATTTTAAATGCTATTAAGTTTAGTACAGAAAATCTTAATAGTCTCAGAATATAGCTTGACTAAATGTTGCTTACAAGATAACTAATTTCAATAAATTGAAACACAGAGTGCTAAGGTTTTCCTCATTCAAACACTAGGCCAAATTTGATGCTGAAATGCCTTGTGAAACGGTTAGCAAGATCCACTTGGTAGATCTTGCAGGAAGTGAAAGAGCAGATGCTACAGGTGCTACTGGAGTAAGATTGAAAGAAGGAGGGAATATAAATAAATCTCTCGTCACTCTGGGAAATGTCATTTCTGCCTTGGGTAAGTCCTCGTATTTACTGCTACTGCCTCCATTGATGTGAGTTTTATATACCGGTGAGCTTGTTTGTTTTTTTAAATGACAAATCGTAACTATTTTTTCAAACCTTTACAGCTGACTTGTCTCAGGATGGGGCAAGCTCCCAAGCAAAGAAAAAACAAGTGTTTGTGCCTTACAGAGACTCTGTTTTGACCTGGTTGTTGAAAGATAGCCTTGGTGGGAACTCGAAAACGATTATGATTGCCAGTAAGTTTTATTGTTCAAAATGCTTGTAACTCCAGTTCATTACATCACATTTAGTAGGCTTATTGATTACTTAGACCGGACCGGAGTCCTACCTTGCCATCAATAAAAATCTAAATGATTCTAAATTACTTCATGGGTATTGATCTGAAGCCTAGCTAGAGTAAAGACAGTAGCAGCTGGGTAATTGCGGTGTGCTTGGTGGATAGAAAACAAGGTGGTCTCTGGTGACAATATTGGGCATTTTGCTCAATAGCCAGCCTTTGATACACCGAAAAATGAGTTCTTAGTGCTAGGAAAAGCTTAGCTGGTTGCAAATTTGGATATCATTTACAATTAGGAGATATTTTACCAATGTTTTTGCTTTATATAAATGAAAGAGGCGAGTCCGTTATTGAAAAGCTTTCTGCTCTCTCCACCCCCCTCTCCCCTCCCCCATCCCCCATCCCCCATCCCCCCCACACACAAACACCCATTCACACAGTCCTTTCTGTTTAGTATTTACTTACTCCCCCAGTCCAGTTTCCCTGGATGTTATCAGTTCTTGCTGTTTAAAACTACTAGAAATTAAGCTGTGTTTAAAAGCCTGTTTACCTTATTCTGTATGAAACTCTTTCTATATTATATAAAAACAAAATGAGGAGAATCAATTGAAAATGTGTAAATTATGAATAAACAACAAAATTACATTTGTAGATCGCCTTTCATGTTGGGACGACGTACTAAGACGCTGAACAGTCAGGTGTTGGTTCCCGAGGAGGTGGGGGTTGGCAGGATTGGGATGAAGGAGGGCAGAGAGGTACGCTGGCGACTGAAGGCACTGAAGAGGAGGGTCTTGAGTCCGGCCTTGTAGGAGGCAAGGGAGGGAGCAGGATGAAGGGATTGTGGAATGGAGTTCCCGAATGTAGGGGCAGAGAGACTGAAAGCTCAGCCACTGATGGTCGGGTGGGAGACATGGAGCATGCCGGAGCCCACTGAGCGGAGGGAGCAGACAGGTTGATAGGGCGTCAGCAGGTCAGAGAGGTAGGAGGGGGCAAGGCTGTGGAGGGCCTTGAGGGTGAGGACGAGAATCTTGAATTTTATCCTCTGAGGAATGGGGAGTCAGTGGAGCCGGGCGAGGATGTGGGTGACGGGACGCAATGCCTGGTGTGGTCGAGGACACGAGCTGCAGCGTTTTGGATGATCTGCAGCTTGTGGAGGGAAGAGTTGGGAAGACCAACAAGGAAGGAGTTTCCGTAGTCAAGCCTAGAGGTAACAAACACACGTGTAAATAGAAATTTCAGGCAAAAGTCTAATGTACAAAGGTTAAAGGCATGTGGAAAGAATAAGCAAGGAAGGCCTTGCAATTTTGAAGGCAGCTTCTTATGGGTGGTGGTAACTCTTTTTACATTTTCATCAAATGTCCATCCTTCATACTTTGACCATGACTGTTGATGGCCTGGTTGACCATGGAAGGTTATGATGGTTGCATCTGAAGTATTCTGAAATGCTTATTAAATGCACGTCTAGTTGCTAATACTCACAAGTTGAGTCGGCATTCCACAATAATTTTCATGAAGTGTTTTTCTTCAAATCTTCTGGAACATAACCTGTGAATTTAATTTGGATAGAGAGCTCATCATTTTCTTTTTTGTTTTCCTTTTGATAGCTATTTCACCTGCAGATGTCAATTATGGAGAAACATTGAGTACACTTCGCTATGCAAATAGAGCCAAAAACATAATTAACAAGCCAACCATTAATGAAGATACTAATGTCAAACTCATTCGTGAACTCCGTGCTGAAATAGCTCGACTGAAGACTTTACTTGCTCAGGGGAATAAGGTTTGTTTTTAACTTTGATGAATTAGTCTTTATATTTTTGTTGATGAGGTAAGAATTCCTGATTCCTAATATGAATTGTCTTGTGTATGGCGAGTTTAGAAAGACTAATTATGGTGCAGGATAGAGTTGATTGATAAATCATTTGTACTTTGTGCTTGTCTGATGAAACTTCCTATTTGCTTTTTGTATTCAATAATAGGAAAATACATAGTCATCATTTCTTATGAAATGGAGCTCATTTTAGCCTAAAGTGTATGAACCTTGGTTACAAACTTCTAAATATCAAAATCAGTGCAGTCTGTGTGTCATATTGATATTTTATACCAGTCTGCTTGCAACTAATAATCCCTAGACGGCATCCATGTTTTTCTATGGCAAAAATACATTTTTATCTTGGCAAAACCACTGTTGGGTTTATGCATCATGCAGAAAGGAACTTTGTTACAGACAGTATGACAACGTGGAGCAGTGGGACTTTAGTTATTTTTGATCAGTCGTCATACAACATACATTACACTATACGTAGATATTTCCCTTGAATGGAATCCGCATGCTCTCAGATAGAGAGATACTGCCTACTGTCTTTTAGTTCGCAATAAAAAAAGGGTATTTTTCAAGGTCTATTTATCCTGTCAAAAAACCCCCAGAAGATTGAGGGAGCGGGGGTTAATTGACACAGAAAAGCGATCAGTTCGTCAATTCAGTAAAAATCCTTCATTGTCAAATTGCTGATGACCGATGTGACTCTTGACAAGTAACATATATGGATATCAAGAATATGTCCGTTATACGCGCGCGCACACACACACACAGACACACATATCAAGAATATGTCCTAAAGTCCGTTATACGCGCTCACACACACACAGACACACATATACACATACATACAAAGCCCATCGTCTTTGATCAATCATCTCTGTACCATCCCAGGGCTCAAAGGTGAATATAAATCTGTGAATATAACTTTTCACTTCAAGGCAATAGGATTGCATTGTCTGCACACCCTGAGAGAAGGAAAAAAAATTGGAAAACCTATTTTTCAGAAAAAATTGTTACATATTAACTTTTACCAAAGAAAAATCCAGGAACAGTAAAAGCCTGTTTATCCAGCACCCTCGTGACCTGGCCAATGCCGGTTAAAGCTCCTGCCGGATATTCGGCAAGTTAAAAACTAAATTCAATGGACCCCAGTTATAAATGCATTGAGAACAAAAAGCAAGGAACAACAAATCCCCATTTGACAACAACAACAACAAAATTGCACTTACATAACGCCTTTCATGTAGGGAGGATCTCCCAAAGCGTTGAAAAGTCGGGTCGGGACCTGAGCGATGGGGGTAGGGGGTGGGGGAGGGTCGAAGTAGGGGGAAAGAGGAAGGAGAGTGGGAGAGGGGGGAAGAGTTAATGGGGCAGCCGAAGGCGCGGTCAAAAAGGAAACCTTACTCTTTGATAGTCCTTCCAAAATCTATCCTACATTCGTCTTTACGTCACTGGAAACATCTGCACAGAGACTCTAGACGCTATGTAAACCAGAGTCAAGCAAAAAGTCTTTCTTTCATACTCACTTCTTATCTCCATTATTCAAATCAGTTTAATTCCCTCCATTGCTAACATTTGTCACTTGCAGCCAGCAGCTTGGAAAATATTTCTGGGTAGTACTTATGTACTTATGCTTGTGGGACTATCCCAAGGTTCCACGTACCTGTGTGGAATGTTTGAAGTGTTTGCATTATATTTTCCGTGTACGTGTGGATTGAAACCAGTATTGTTAAAGTATCAGTGGCGGTGGCAGTGGCCAACAGAAGCAGAAGTGGGATCCGGTGGTTGAAAGGATTTGAAAGATTTCTCTGACATCAGACATTTTTTTTTCAGTCTAATTAGCATAGCACTTGGCAAGCAAACAATTCAATATAATTCCTGCTCCTGTATGAGATGTAGACAAGTAACTACTGAATACAAAGCAACCTTCTTGTCAGCATTCTAGACTCATTTCAAGCTAACTCCAAACATCATATGGCTTAATGAATTGGTCTGAAAACATGTTTCATTAATACTTTTGATAGTGTAATAACAAATGATTTCTTCCAGCTATTGATCCTGTCATTCTCCTAATGTTGTAGGAATTTGTTCCATTGTTTGCTTTTTAACATCTGAAACGTCACATTTACCTTCTGCTACCATTTGCTAAACAGATTTTTAAAAATGATACTGATATATTTACCAGTTATTTGAGTTTATTTTAAAAGGCTCAGACATAGATTGTTTTTTTTAAAAAAAACTTTAAAAAAAAATCTTGGTGAATTCTATCCTCTCCTTCACCAGGCTCCGCAAGCCTACCACCCTAACTTACTCACATTTAGTGAGCTTTTCACCCCCACTCCTTTTCTCTCTTACTCACTTTGTTCAGGTCCATCTCAAGATGTACCCATTCACCGCTCTTTTGGTTATTTTAGGCAGTTTTTCAGAGGTACCCAACTAGCGGTGTTAAGTGTTTTGAGACATCCTCCCAAAGTGAAAGGTACTATATAAATATAAAACAAAAAACAGAGAGAGCTGGGAAAATTCAGCAGGTCAGGCAGCATCTATGGAAAAATGAAAGTGAGTCAATGTTTCGGGTCATCAGAACTGGGGCATGTTGGGAGGGAAAGGTTTTTAAGGACAAGTTAGAGAGTGGGAGGCAGGACAAGGAAGACAAAGAAGACAGAAAAAGAAGACAAAGGAGAAAATATACTAACTATATAAATTGTATTCACAGAATGGCCTAAACCAGTTGATTAGTGATGCAAAATACTACTTCTAAATCCATTGAGATGACTCTTTATTGTATCTACTCTCCATTATACCTCATGTAGCAATTTTGGTTGTATGGAATGGGAATGGGGTAATCCCATTAGCAGGCCCATGTTGTGAAGGTTTCTACACATTGCACAATTAGAATTTCAACCTTAAAATGAGAAAGAATAGCATAGCATCTAACATATTGCATTTTTCTCCCTAAAGATATCTGTCTTCAAAATGTAATTATTAGTATAAAAATATATAAAGTATACACTTGTTTTGAATATACAGTATTTTTTCATAGCTGTAACTAAATATTATTTTTTTCAGATTGCGCTGTTAGATTCTCCAACAGCTTTAAGTATGGAGGAGAAGCTGCAACAGAATGAAGCTAGAGTAAGTAATATGTTAACATTTCCAAAAATGGCCTTTCTTTGTAGAAAATAATATCTGTTGAGCATTAATTACAAAAATGAGACATTAACATTTTTCCTGTTTAACTGAGATAGCATTTTGCCTCTGAAACTAAGTCTGTAACCCCCCACCCACCCCTCAAATACAGCAGGCAGTATTTTCTCTCCCTCCCCATATCCATGCATTCGTCACGTCAAGACTTGACTATGGAAATTCCCTCCTCATCGGCCTTCCTGGCTCTTCCCTTCACAAGCTGCAGATCATCCAGAACTCTATAGCTCGTGTCCTCTTCCGCACAAAGCTCACCATATCACTCCCACCCTCGCCCGGCTCCATTGGCTCCCCATCCCCCAGAGGATCAAATTCAACATCCTCATCCTCACTTTCAAGGCTATTCGCGGCCTTGACTCTTCATATCTCTCTGACCTGCTGACTCCCTACCAACCTGCCAGCCCCCTCCATTCAGCGGGCTCCGGTCTGCTCCATGGCTCCCGCCCGACCCGCCCTACCATCAGTGGCTGGACTTTCAGCCTCCCTGCCCCACACTCTAGAAATCCATCTCAAAGGCGCTTCACCTCATTTCCTCCCTTGCCTCCTTCAAGGCTGGTCTCAAGACCCTCCTTTTCAATCGTACTTTTTGCCTCCCTCCCACTTCTCTCCCTTTGAACTCCAAATTCTAAGTCTTTGAACTCTACACATAGGGTTATAGGTTTGTCAATTTATGCCCCAAGTTATGACTCCAGTTCATCGTATAGACTAACAAAGTGTTGCCTTGGGGAGAGTGGTAATATTGGAGGAGCTATCTATCGCCTGCGGCATTAAACTGAGAGTCTTATTTGACTATTCGTTTGGTAGATGTTAATAGATTCTAAACACTATTCAAAAAGAGAAGGTAGTTCCTTCCAGTGTCCCAGCCAACAACCTTCCATATTAAATACTCCTTCACCTCATCAATCTTTGTGGTACTCAGCTGTCGTAAATGGATGCTGTGTTTGCCAACTTAAAAAACACTCTGTACTTGACTGTAGTTGCTTGTGAAATGCTTTGAACAATTTGATATGAAAGGGTCACTACATAAATGAAAATTACTACGTTGTCAATTTTCTTTGAGCTAACTTTTGGATTTGGGGTAAAACTCTTTTGCAACATGTTCCATCACCTGAATATTAAAATGGACCCTGCAGGTACCTTGTGGAAAGTGAATATTTTGGATCCCAAATACTTTATTTTTATTCTGACAAATGTCTATTCTAACATATAGGAAATACAGCATGAGAAAATCTAGCTGTACTTATCTGACAAGTGAAGTTAAGGCTTGTTAAGGCATATATTGGCAAATATTGCCAGGCATATATTAAAGTATATATTGAAATGCCCTAGTTTTTGAGAAAATGAAAGCTGTAAAAATGAAATGGGTCTCCATTGTAGTGGTACGCTGTATTGACTTGATGACATGCATGTCAGAAGCTTAATTGCTGAAATGCAATGTTAATCTAAATAGATTTTTAAAATTAATTTCTACAATGTGTATACATCCAAATAAAACAATTCCCAATGTTAATTACATTGTTCCTGTCCATTTATTAAGCATTGAATCTTTTGTGTCCAAATTATAAATGCAGGAAATTTGGGGGGTTTTCTGTAGAATGAAATTTCATTCATCCAAAATTTGGAATGTTTTACTTTGGACCCAGACATTCATTGCTCTCATTGGTGAGGATAAATTAGAGGTTTGATTAAACTTTGGTCCGTAATTTAATGTGGAAGTTATTCCTACAGTTGTGGATATAAATCAGTTTGTAACAGTTATTGAGGGTCTTAATACGTGACTCGAGTCCAAAAGAAATGAAGGAAAGATGAATGGGGCGAGTTGCATAATGTTTTCACTGCAATATACTTCCTAATATCCACTTGTAACAACAAATCTAAAATATTGTAGAAAGATGAGATTAGATCATATTGGCTAATTTCATTCCATGCAAACTCATATCCCTTTATATCATATCAAATTGACTGGTTTGCATCTGTAATAAATAGAGTGAAATTGTATGTTTGGGTGATTGAGATAGTTGCTTCTTTGATAACAGGTAGAAGAACTAACCAAAGAGTGGACAAATAAATGGAATGAAACACAGAATATCCTTAAGGTAAGTCTGCCATGAATTATTGTATTAATTAGTCATATACCACAACAACAACAAATATACTAGTTCTTCATCACTATCTGAAGGATATTTGTGTATCTCATTTATACAATTAGAATCATAGAATCATAGAATTTTACGGCACAAAAGGAGGCCATTCGGCCCATCTAGTCTGTGCCGGCTCTTTGAAAAGAGCGATTCAATCCCACTGCCCTGCCCGCTCCCCATAGCCTAATAGACCCGTTCTCCCTAAATAAAGATCTAATTCCCTTTTAAAAGTTGTTATCGAATCAGCCTCCACCACCTTTTCAGGCAATGCATTCCAGATTCGAACAACTCGCTGAGTGAAAATATTTCTCCTCAGCTCCCCTTCAACTACCTCATTTCCCAAAACTAGATCCAGCAATGCTTCTTTCCTCGTTGGACTGGAAACATACTGATCAAGAAAGTTGTCCTGCACACACTTCAGGAATTCTTCTCCCTCCTTGCCCTTTACTCTACTATTCTGCCAGTCTATGTTGGGATAGTTGAAGTCACCCATTATCACTACTCTATTAGTTCTGCATTTCTCCGTGATACGCTTGCAGATCTGCTTGTCTATCTCCTCCCCACTATTTGGTGGTCTATAGTATACCCCTAACAGTGTAACTGCACCTTTTTTATTCCTCATTTCTAACCAGATAGATTAGCATAAATGCAGAGGCCATTTATTACTTAAAGAGGTGCTTTGAGGCAGGCGCTTTTTAAAAAAAAATCTTCAGTCCCAGCACGTTTTTGTTACAAGACCTCATACCATAGTTTTGAAATATATTTGGATTACAATTTATGCTCATGACATATCACTGCACGTCAAACAGTTAAATGGACTGATGCTGATTTTCGCTGTGACTGCTCTGATGTTCACTGAACCAAAATGTTTTATTTCTTTTGAATAATTATGCTGTGGTGCAGAGATGAAACTTGCAAGTGCCAATTGTAGCCTGGCAACCAGTTTTACTCACTTTTGCACTCGGACTACACTGATTTGGGGTGTACGGTTGCAGTACTTTTACATTTCCCAAGCTTTGTCGTAATGAAAATACAAGCAATGCTGAAAGATATCTCCTAACTGTTCAGGATAACATTGCACATCTGCATTGCAAAATATATTGCAGGTAATGCACAGTGGAGTGTAAGAGATTGAAGCTGCTTGGCAGATGGCATGACAGACTGAGCTGATTTTGTTTGATGTGTGTCCAGAGACTGAAGCAGTAGCAGTGGTGTCCTAAGAGAATTTGCATGAATGTTTTAGTCGTCAGGTTTCTTTCAAGGTGTCCAGGCAAGGCTAATTTAGTACTCGGATCCCATCCAAGTCAATTATTCCCTTCGTAGATTTGATCAACATTTCATTATTGTCTGTATATATTATATACACACACACAATGTTTGTAAAAATTAATAGTTCTTTCTATTTATTTTAAGTACAATTGAAGAGATGCAGCACATTGCAATATTAATTTGTCATTTTTTTTGAAGTGTGGAATGACCCTATTTAATCGGTGGGTGCAGCTTTTAGTCAATCCTTTGGTACCAAAGGTTTGTTTGAAATATTTTTCAGCAGTAACCTGTGAAGGAAATAGAGCAACTGAATTATTTTCCTTTTTATTTAATTGGTACTTTAAATAAGCCTTGTGCCTTGTTATACATACCTGTGAAATGTTTCAAAAGCATTGAAATTCAGTGCTACACAAAGTATTAATTGTCATCTCTTGTCGGTGTTTTGCATACCCTGATCCATTAAGGATCCCCAAGGTGATTAAAATCAATCTGCTTTTATTTTGAGGCAATCTAGCTTTTTTCAAAGCTGGAGTTTAAGAAACCCTTAAGAGCTGATTTGAATAAGTCTAAATTATTGTTGCTTGAAGCATGCCTTTACGTCTTTATAAACCACATTTCCTAACCTTAAAAAGGTTAGTGTCTATTCGCAAATACAAACATTAATTTTGTACGGTGTCCATCCAAACTGGTTTCCTTTGATATGCCGAACACATCTGTTTTAATGTCATGTAAATGAAACAACTTCTTCAATGGACTGATACACACAGAGAAAGTTGTTTCATTAGAGATGTTATAGTTAGATAGAGCCATATGTCTCAGTGCTCAATGAATGCTTGATATTCACATTTGGCTAAATTGAAAATCTAAAAAGTTAATAGGACAACCAATTACAATAATATGAAATAGATGGTGGTCATATAGTAAAATACACTAGCGTTTATGAAAACAATTCTATCATAATTAGGAAGTATTTTAAGAAAACCAAGACATTACAGTAACAACGGTTCTTGAATATGATATGAATTCCTGAAAATTAAAATAGGTTTGTATTGTGTGATCTAGAATATAGAATAACAATATTCTACATGCATTGTGTTTACTGTATGTAAATTAATGGACATTGTTTTTATAACAAAAAAGATGATCACCAAACCATTGTTAATATTGATTTTAAATGTCTAATACTGATATATATTCCAACACCACATTAAATCTCTTATTTTGGGCTAGGTCATTTTGTGCATGTAAAGATAAAGGTCATATGCAGAGTCTATGAAGGTCATTTAACATATTCTCAATATCTTGTGCTTTCATACAACGATTTGCATGATTTTTTAATGTAATTTTTGTCAAAGAAATTGACCGAACTTTCTGCCTTTCTGTTTAACACCAAGTGTAAAATATAAATGATTTAATTTGTTATGTGCCCAGAGTTCGGCAATATGCCAAGCATGAGTAGATAATATGGAACAATACACCCAAATATTTTATACTCTTCAGCTGTCTTAAGATAACTTCATGTGTTTTTCATTTTAAATCTAAAAGCTAATCTTTCTATCTAAACTCTTGTACAGTCTATTGTAACGTGGTGCCTTGGTATGGAGTAATTTACTGCAAATGTGCTGTTTCTCATTTCAGTGGCAGATTAAGTACTTCAATAACAAAACAATTTCCAGTTACCATTGATTTATTATAGTCTGAAATTTCAAATTGGCCTGTTTTGAAAATGGAAAAAGTAGAATGGAATTATTTTTGACTGAAATGACGTTCCGACCCCAAACCATTCTGTAGCAGAGTGCTGTGCTCAGCAGAACAGCAACTGTGTGACTTTTTTTTAATGAGAATATGCTGGAAGACGAGTGCATGGGAAGAGAGAGTAGAATCCAAGAGACATCAACTTTCTGCCTTTCTGCCTGTAGTTGTGAATTGGGAATCATTTTAATTATCACGCTACATTGGAAGAATTCTAAATCATTATGGTCATTGCCACAATAACTCAGACTGTGAACATCATTATAAGATCAGTACCTTCTAGGTTATTTTGTGTAAATTAATATTTTGCAATTTTTTAAAAAAAACAGTATACTGTATAGCATTCCATCTGGAATCTTATAACTATATCAGGATTAACAGAAAATTAAAACTTGACCTCCACAACTTTGTAAGGAAAGAGTGCGAAGGTGATGACAACTATTATGAAAGAATTAGTGAGATAATTAATTTATGATTATGGTGAGATGAGTGAGAAACTTTTAATAGATGCATATCTGTTTTAACCAGTGACCAGAACAGACTTGAGAGGTGAGAGTATACTAACCTGCTAAGCAACGTGTTGGATATTGTTGGATCACAAATTCTTCTTCTTTTATGTCTTTGCCTTGTTCTCTGATCCTTCTAAATAAATCAATGGTGGTTAAATTTATGTTGATGGTTAACATGTGTTCAATGCTCATTTTCCCATCATGGTTTCACAGGATCAATCAAGCATATTGCAGTTGAGTGAATATACAATACAAAGTAACATTAGTATAGCACCTTTCTATGTTGGGAGGCCATCACAAGATGCTGTTTATCTGGATGCATGCAGATTTGAGGCACTCAGTTTTACTTTTATTGGAAGGATAGTTTGCAACTAATTAAAAGTGGGAAGTGTGGAACATAAAAAACGAATTTGGTTCAGGCAGGATTAATACTTTAGTAAACATATGACCATATAATTGCTGATTTCAGGGCAGTGTGGAATTGTGTTGCGGTAAGTAAATAAAACAACCTATATATAAATGGTTCAATGGGAATAGAATGATTGAACAAATATTTTTATATTAATGTAAAGAGTTTTATGAATAAGTTGTATGATTTATAGGTGCATCAGCTGATAAAATGATTGGTATTTCAGGCACCGGATTCAAACAAAAATAGACCTTTAGAGGATATAAGGTTCTTTGCAAAGAGAAACCTATTAAACTGTGTGGAGGAGTTATAATTATCATTAGTATTATGAGTAACAAATTATAAATATCAAAAATGAGCACTTGAAGCAGAAAGGTAGTGGGCTAAAATTATATTGTAGAATTTGGTAATAAAGGCAAGAAAGTAAAAATTGACAGCCTACTTAGGGAATCGAGGGAAGCTGCAGAAAATTGCATAGAGGTAATTCGCTTTATTCTGAAAGCACTTTGAAACATCTCAACATATTCAACTCCTTCAACCTATTGTGTAACTCAAAACACATAGCGCTGGCACAAAATATTTAAAACTCTAGTTAACTTTTCTCGCAGAAGATAATGCCTTTGCTTTTATATAGCATGTATTCCACTCTGTTCCTAGGTGGAAAATATTACAGTACAGGTAGACCCCATTTAACGAAGGGTTTGGGGACTTTAAAACCCTTTGTTAAGCGAAAATTTATTCAAGCGAGAGTTTAACTGTATTACTGTATTTGGCCACAGCCAAAACCTCGCCCCGAGCCTCCCCGCTAAAATCAGTTTAGTTCCTAGCGGTTCCTAGCGCTAACATTTTCGTTGTACAGGTTGAGTGGCCAAAATCCGGAATCCGGAATGTGACAAAAATTGCAAGAATAAAAACGCCAATCCTACCTGCTCCACGCCAGGTCTTCACAGTCACCACACCAAAATATCGCAACCTGGGCCCAGACATTTCCGGACTCGTGACACACTTCTGGCGTTCCGAAGTCCAAAAATACCTGAACCTGGGCTCGGGCGTTTCTGGACCTCGGACATCAGAAACACGTACCAAAGTCTGGAAATACCTGAACCTGGGCTCGGCTATGGGCCCGAATTCCGGATGCTCAACCTGTACTAGCGAAGGCCTAAGGTAGATATGACTGCTATTGAAGGCTACACAACTTTAAATACAACAATAAAATATTGAAATGTTAGTAAATACAATAATAAACAATAAAAATACAGAGTTCTTGACTTACTATTATTGAAGCCACGAAGCATCCTGCGCTTAAGCTGCTCCCATATGGGAGGGGCTGCACTGCTTAACTTAACGCTAAAGACAGCGTGTGTTGCTGGGGCAACCGGGAGAGACACTACCCATGAGAAGCTGCGCACGAGAAGCCTGCAAGATTTAAATAGTGTGTAAACATTCGTTATAGCAAATGCAGCCTTTATTAAGCGGATAAGTGGTACAAGTAGAAACCCTCGTTATAGTGAACTTTAGTTAACCGCGCGTTCGTTAAGCGGGGTTTATCTGAAAGGCTTGGGATAATCATTAATACTGTACTGAGGTCATTACACCCTTCCTCCAGCAGATGGTGTTACAGAGAGCCATGCCACCCCTAGTCAGGCAGTTAATGGCAGTTAATGAGACTATTGTTGGAGTTTTGTAGCTCAGTGGTTAGAGCACTCGCCTATCAAGCGAGAGACCTGGGTTCAATTACAGGCAGGGCGAAACCCTGGGCAAACACCTGATAATAATCCCTCAAAATATTATAATCTTTGTATTTGATACTGGGCTTTTCATGTCTTCTAGACCAGCGCTTCTTAACTAGGGGTACATTTACCCCAGGGGGTACAAAATTACTTCCAGGGGGCGCAGCTCTCTTATTTAGCGTTTTATAACCTTCCAAATTTTATATTTAATTGTTATTCCCCACGTTTTGTATGTGCTAGTTATTTTGTTATATTAAAAAAACTTGGTCATAAAATGCAAGTGGAATGAGGGGGATGGTGTGTGTGTGTGTATGTGGTTGGGTGGGAGTACACAATAATGTTGAAAATTAACAAGGGGGTACATTACTGAAAAAGTTGAGAACCACTGTTCAAGACGTCTCAAAGCACTTCACAGAAAATACTGTAAAGTGAATTGAGTATATTTCTGGGCAAAACATGGCAGCAGTGACCGACAACTGTTCGTGGATTGAAATGACCAATTTTAATAACTTGCCCGAAGTTTCGCCCTGCCTGGAATTGAACCCAGATTTGCTGCTTGTAAGTGCTCTAACCACTGAGCCACAGGACTCCACATAAAGTCATAAACTGAATATTCCATGTTCAGGTGTTCACTATGGAATTCATAACACAAGCTGCGTAATTTCCTTACTGCCATGTTCATTGAATGTACAATTCCTCCAAATTAAAGAATAAATTGCACATTTAATAATTAATTCACTGACGTTCTCTATTTGCTATTCCAGTACTTTCAGCTACATTCATAGTAATCAATAATGTCTTCTCTAAGGTATTACTTTGAAAAGTAAAGAGTCGATATTTAATGTGTTATTTCTGGAAAACATTTAAAACATTGAATGGTTAAATTATATAATCTCCTTTGCCCATTGGAATGACACCTCTGAATCCTATAACCTAATGACAAATATTTAGTTTACAATATATTACAATATGAATGTCAACAAAACCGAGGCCCTCCAGATTGGCTTGCGCCAGCACCTCCACTCATCAGGGATGGCAGCATCAACCTCCATGGTTGAACACTGAAACTCACTAAGTTTGTTCGTCAGTCTTGTTCGATCCTCAACTATTTTGTCCTCCCCCACATCCAAGCAATGACCCACTCTGCCTTCCCTCACCTCCGCAATATTGACCAATTCCACCACTACCTCACCCCCAAGACTGCTGAAACCCTCATTCATGCCTTCATTACATCCTGGCGCGACTACACAAATGCCCTGCTTGTCGGCTTTCCCAATTCCTCCCTCCACAGGCTGTAGATAATTCAGAACTCTGCAGCCGTGTCTTCTACTACTACAAACTCTGTGATCCCATCTCCCCCATCCTCGTCTGACTCCATTGGCTCCCCATCTCTTAGAGAATCCAATTTAAGATCCTGATCCTCACATTCAAAGCCCCCCACGGCCTCACCCCACCCTACTTCTGCGACCTTTTAACCCACCCTATCAACCTGCCCGTCCCCTCTGCTCAGCAGGTTCTGACCTGCTCCATGTCCCCCGACTCACCCACAACCAACCTCTGGAACTCCATCCCGTAGTCCCTCCGGCTTGCCCCCTCTCTGGCCTCCTTCATGTCCCACCTCAAGACCTTCCTCTTCGACGGTCCCATCAGTCACCCCATATCCTCCCCTTTCCCTCCACTCTCTCCATCCCCGACCCCAGCTTGGGTCTGAAACAATGACCGTCCAGCGCCTTGGCATGTCCTCCTGACATGAAAGGCGCTGTACAAGTTTCATTTTGTTGTTGTTCTACCTACCAACCATATCCACAAATCCATATCTATGTGTTCCCTGCTGAGTAGAGAGTTTGTTCACGTTTCTGTTGAAGCTCATATATGATAAGTTTCCATGTTAATAATCCAGTAATATCCTTTGGTATCATAATTCAACCTAATTGGAATTCATTGAAGTTGCATTTAGTTCAACCTGATCATTCATGAGTGAAGCCTTCCTTAATGGTTTGTGTATGCACTTCCTTATCTGGTGGTGATCCTTCTCTTGATTGGTTTTAGATCACAGGTTATGCAGCCCTTTGGTTAGGTGTCAATTATGCAATTATACTCAAACTAAAACCAACCACCTCCATCCCTCAATTTATTTATCATTATAAGTGCTCCCTCCTCTCAGATAGTGCTTCCGAGTGTGTTAATTACTGAAGTAAATGCACAATTAATGGATTACTGGCACAGAGAGCAAGCAAAATATTGGAGTTGAAATGACTGACTTTATGAAAAGAAAGAAAATCAATTCTATATAAGCTAATTTTTTCATATTCAGTTTACTAGTAAGACTGTTATGGAAAATATTACAGACCTGAGTAGAAAGGATGATTGTTGCATACAAGTTTCAAGGCAGGAAGATAGTTAGTTATTTGGGGGGCTAGTATTCTTTTGAGATTGTATTGAGAAACTATAACAATAGTGCAGGATTTATGGAAATTAAATCTAGTGGAACTTGTCCATAAACTCACTATCCAGCTGATTTATTGGAACATTTGTTCAATGCGGGGGGTGTGAAGGTATTCCTTTCATTCAACTTAATCCATTTTTGTTATGTATAGAATTGTCAACAACTCACAATTCTATCTAGTTTTGACATATATCAAAAGTAAGATTGTACAGAATTGGAATTGTACAAACTTCCAATCTAAATTTGAAAGCTATGTCTTTTTATATAACCCGTGGAAAGACAGCTTCTAATTTAAGACTGAATTTAAAAACATTCCATATTTCTGTACACAGGTAAATTTTAGAAACCAACAGAAAGCAATCGATCGCCAACCGGCTAGCCTGGTTTGTAAGCTGCACTTGGTGGGTCTTCTCACTTGGCTACTGTTAAGCTAGAATGGGTAGGAATAAACTGAATAAACAGTGGGAAACCTGCCAAACAGCACTCCCAATGACAAGCTATGAAGTTCAAGCAGTTTAAGTGCCAGGGCAGTAATCCAATACATTCTTTGAAGTCCTCAAGCCTTGAATTACGACAATCTCCATTTTACTCTCTGGTATTGGGTGAGCAGGGTGCATCCATCCAGGTGGAAAGTGGCATTCCATTCTAAACACAGGGGAATCTCCATGTGTTGGTGGTATAAGGATGCCAGGCTGGTTTGGATACTCTTAAGCATGTGTCAGATTCCTAGCTTTAAAAAAAGACAGAATGGTCTTACTAGTTGATCAGAGGTGGATTTTCAAGCCTCAAAGGTGGCAAAGATAGGCAGCATTAAGGAGATGTTTTGTTAATTTTGGGGAAAAAAATTAGGTACAGTTCTCTGAGGTTTTAAAAGCCTTGTATTAAAAATATTTAAGTGTAAAATATGCATTTCAACTGGTGCAAATTACCATCATGTATAAAACTCACAAGATAAATTTAAAACTGGTTTGTCAAAAAGATTTATTACATTTGCATTCTGTCTTTTTTTTATATAGTACTATATCAACAACTTGTCTTTTTTGTATAGAGTTGTAAAGTTTCGGAAGCCGCATCCACTTTTAAATTGACATAAATTTCATAGTATTATTGATGCATGTGTGGTCTTATATCCACAGCAGCTGTGTTCTGGTGATGAGCTATTTACAGATTATTCCAATTTTCTAATTTAACTTTCAAAAATTTCTCTAATGACTTTCAGTGATGAATGAGAGTGGTAGGGCATAAAGCACTGATGAAAGGGAAAACAAGCTGATCAAAATGTGCTTCCTGCCCCGGGTCGTGCTGTGATCTGATTTTCGTAATGTACAATGTTTACAAAATGTGCTATTGCAGCTACTGGTGAGATGCATTAACCACATCTGAATTCAATCCTTACCATGAATAGTAAATACTCGTGTTGTTATCGTGTTGTTATGCTTCATCAGCATATCACTAATTTCAGATAATTCTATCCAGATGTATTCTATAAATGTCAACAAACTACACATTTCTGATCAATTTTGGCCTTGATTATGTAAAAATATAAAATTTAGTTGGAATATAAACTCCAGTGCACAATCTGGGTTTCTCAAGCTTTAGCGGTTGTCAAGCTGTGCAGAATCCTGTCCGGAATTAAGTAAGCAGATCTAAAAGATTTAAACTGGTGAGCAGGATGGTGAGAATACCAAACTCACTTCCAGAGGCCCTTGATTGAAGTAGAAAACATCAATTCATTTAAGAGGAAACTTAACACTTACATAAGAAAGAGGGGAATATAGGAGTGTAGAGTGGAAGCCTGGGCGGTGAGGAGGGTGGGAGGGAGGGAGGGATTAAGATGGGCAGAGGCTCATGTGGAGCGTAAAAAATGAGCTAATACTACTGGTTGGTACTGTAGATTTATTATGTTTGCTTCCTGCTTTTTAAAAAAAAAAAGATCCATTATAAGCATGAGTTCACTTATAATCTAGGTGTCCTGTGGTTACCGGAAGTGCAGTGCATTTACTGTTGGGTCCTCTATAGTGAAGTTATCTTGTTGTCTGTTATTTTATATGATTTTACACAGATTTTAACAAAGGTATAATAGCGTATGGCAATTTTGAGATTATATGAATTCACACTTAGACAAATTGTGATTTGAGAATGCTGCCTTAGTGGTTACTGCTGGATGATATCTGCATTTGTTTGAGAGAGAGCTTGAGTAAATTGACTAAAGCTAAACCTGGATGTTTTATTTTTTTCTGTGGAAAAATCAGAAGAATGTTTTATGAAATGAAATAAGTGTAAATTTGGCAAAAGAAAAATCTCTCTCTGTATCTCTCCGAGTCTTTAATTTTCTTCCTCTTTCTATAACCTTCTCTGTCTCTTTCTGTAGCTTTTTCTGCCACTATCTCTACCCAGTACAAATGGAAGTATTACAAGACCTACTTTCTCATACCGTTTAAAAGATCCAGGTGAATTTTGAACACAGCAGTTAGATTACCCCTTAACCTCATCCACTCTATGGAATATTATCCAAAGTTTACCCAGCGTCTCATCATGGCTAAGCTCCTTCATCCTACGTATTAATAACAAATCGTCACTGGATCCCTCTAAGGATAATATATCCTTCCTACGTTTGGGTACACAAAAAAGAACAATGTTCTCCAAACAAGTTCTGGCCCAAATTGTAAATGACTAGAGCAGCACATCCTGGCATTTATATTTCCGATCCCTTATTATAAAGCCCAGCACATTAGCCTTATTGATTACTTTCTGCACTTACGCATTAGATTTTAACGATCTATGGAATAGAACCCCTGGATCACTTTGCTCATCTAAATCTCCCAACTGTTTTCCTATTAAACCAATAGCCCCATTCTCTGTTATTGTGTACTACAACACACTTTGCAAAGTTAAGTTCTATCTGCCATAGTTTTACCTACTCATTTAATGTGTTTTTGTCTCTTTGCAGCGTTCTGTTGTCTTAACTCTGTGCAATACCTTGCAGCCACATCAGCAACATTAGAAATATTCTCCTCCATTCTCATAGCTAGACTGCTAAAATTTTCCTGTTTACTTTCGTCTTTCAATTTCTCCCTTCACATTAACACTGCCACCCACACCCATGGCCATCCGCTCGATCTGGTGATCACCCGAGGCCTCAACGTCTCTGGCGTCACCATCACCGACAAGGCCATTTCAGACCATTTCTTCATCTTTTTCAACACCTCTATCCCTCCCCCCTCCACCTCCAAACCCATCACCATCTTCTACCGGCCCTGGAAGAAGATTCCCCCTCAAATTTTCACCTCTGCCCTCGAAACCTCCGACCTCCTCCCACAGTGGCACTCTTTTTGCACCGACCCATCCTCCGCCTCCACCGCCCTCCATAACACCCTCTCCACTACCCTCGACACCCTGGCCCCCCTCACCACCAGAACCGTCTCCCACTCCCGATCATCACCGTGGTACACAACTCACCTCCGTTCCCTCAAAAGCCAAGTGAGAGCAGCTGAACGCACCTGGCTCAAATCTGGCCTCACGGTCCACCGGCAAATCAAATTTTACCGCTCCGCCCTAGCCACCGCCAAATCAGCCTTCTACCACCGCCTCCTCTTCGCCACCACCAACCAGCTCCTCCGCCCCCCCCCCCCCCCCCCCCCCCGTCTGGCTTCGCAGATCCTTTCCTCAAACGAACGTTGTGAGGAGATGTTGGACTTCCTCGAGTCCAAAATAGAGAGAATCCGCTCAGCGGATTCCTACCCCCACCTCTCCTCCACCTCCGCCCCTCAATCCGTTATTTCAACCCTCACCCAACCAACCCCTCCTTCATACTTTCATCCCCACCTCCCCGTCTTCAATCACTAAAATAATCACCTCCATGAAACCCACCACGTGTTCACTGGACCCCATCCCCATCCCCCTCCTCCACACCCAGCTCCACCTTTTGGCTCCGCTCATTTCTGACACCATCAACTTTTCCCTCTCCTCAGGCACCGTCCCTACCTCCCTTAAAACAGCCACCATCACCCCTATCCTGAAGAAACCCTCCCTTGATGCGTCGCAACCATCAAGCTATCGACCCATCTCCAAACTCCCGTTTTTATCCAGGGTCCTTGAAAGAGTGGTTGCCTCCCAGCTCCGCTCTTTCCTTTCAACTCACTCACTCCTTGAACCCCTCCAATCAGGCTTCCGCCCTGTTCACAGCACAGAAACTGCCCTGGTTAAGGTTACAAATGACATCCTAACCACCTGTGACCAGGGCTCCCTTTGCCTCCTCGTCCTCCTTGATCTGTCTGCTGCGTTCGACACAGTCGATCACACCAACCTCCTCCAACGTCTTTCCTCCCACCTCAACCTTCAAGGCACAGTCCTTGACTGGTTCCATTCCTACCCGACCCACCATTTACACTTTGTAGCTTCCAATGGTTTTTCCTCAAACCCCCGCACAGTTTCTCACGGCGTCCCTCAGGGCTCTGTCCTCGGCCCCCTCCTTTTCACCATTTATACGCTCCCTCTGGGCGATGTCATCCGCAAACATGGGGTAAATTTCCACATGTATGCGGACGACACCCAGCTGTACCTTTCTGCCTCATCCCTCAACCCCCAGACCATCGATGTTCTGACAGCATGTCTGTCCGACATTGAGTCCTGGACGAGGGACAACTTCCTGCAATTGAACGTGAGTAAGACCGAGGCCCTCCTGATCGGCTCAAGCCAGCGCCTTCGCACATCGGGCGCTGCCAGCCTCAACATCCAAGGCTGCACTCTCCACCTCACAAAGCCAATCAGGAACCTCGGCATCATGTTCGATCAAAAACTCTCCTTCCTCCCCCACATCCGTGCCTTGACCGGCACCGTTTATTTCCACCTGCGCAACATTGCCAGGCTCCGCAACTATCTTACCACCCGCGCTGCCGAAACACTCATGCACGCGTACATCACCTCGAGGCTGGACTATGAAAACTCTCTCCTTGTCGGCCTCCCCAGTTCCTCCATTCACAGGCTGCAGGTCATCCAAAACTCTGCAGCCCGTGTATTATCCCGCACCCGCCTCCGCGACCATATAACCCCCACCCTCGCCCATCTCCACTGGCTCCCCATTCTCCAGAGGATCGAGTTCAAGATCCTCGTCCTCACCTTCAAGGCCTTACACGGCCTTGCCCCGCCCTATTTAACCAATCTACTTTCCCCCTACAAGCCCACCCGGACCCTCCGTTCAGCAGGACTTGGCCTGCTCCAGGCCTCCCGCCCAAACCGCCCCACCATCGGAGGCCGAGCCTTCAGTTTTTCTGCTCCGACCTTATGGAATTCCATCCCCCAATCCCTCCGTCTCATTTCTTCCCTTTCCTCTTTCAAGGCCGGTTTGAAGACTTTCCTCTTCGACCGTGCCTTTTGTTCCACCCCGAATTTTTCGACCTCCCCTACTTGTCTCACCCCTTCCCGTATACTCCCCTCCCAGCTCGGGTCACACGCCTCCTGTGCAGCGCCTTGGGACGTCCTCCCGACGTGAAAGGCGCGTTACAAGTGTAATTTGTTGTTGTTGTTGTTGTTACACCAAAGTACACCAAGAGAAGTGCATCTGATATAGTGTCTTATGGTTTCAAAGCGCCTTACCACATAAGATGTAATAACGTATAGTGATTGATTTTGGATGTGAATGCAGCAGCTACCTCTGCCCCACTCTCTGGATCTCTTTCCCAATCCATTTCTGTCCGTGGAGCCTTCTGGGACCCTTGTTTGCACATTTTCACAATGCTCCAAAATAGAGGCATAGAATACAGTCCATACTTTCACCACCCTCTGTTCAAATATTTAATTAACTGCATCGAGGAAGCTACAGCAGAATGTCAAGAAGATTATGCATTTGGAAGTTTTTTTCCGAGGTGCTAGAGGCTGAGAATGACACTTCTCTGAAGTTTGTTCTTATAGCTTGAATATTAAATTTGCTTTCCAGCACTAAAGGAATAAACTAATTTGTAATGTCCCAGGATAATTTGCCAAAAATCTTTTTACTCTTTGTTTCACGAAGTATTTTTCAACTTATTCATCTCGACACAAATAGTATTAAAATTAATGAAGTATTTTGCAAATTTTCATTTAAAAACTGCAAGACATTAAAGAATGCTAGGTGCACATGACTGCAGTGTTAAAAATTCATATGCTAAGGATGGCCTGATGGTTAAGTAATAATATTGTGGTTTTGCATTTTTGTATGATTATTTTAATTGGCTTATAGTAGATTCAGAACTCTGTCACATATCTTTAAATAAATTTTTAATTCAGTGGAGCTTTTGGCCTTGACCAGAAGGACAGCTTCAATTGACAAGTCAACAAATCAGCATTATTGTTTGACTCGTAGACGAATGTGCCACGATTCACCTACTTCCAGTATTGCATGTTTTTGCTTGCGACTGCAGAAGCAACGTTCAGCTTAAAAAATAGCTGAAATCAAAAATCTTGAAAGGTCCTTTTTATTTTGAGATATGGATTTATTCAGGGATTCATTCACTATTCATTTCATTCTTTTAAATCTGCCGAGCTGCCATACGTGCAAGAAAGCAAAAGTTTGCAAATTTCCTTTGCTAACCATTATGGGGTAAAAGGGATAAATTATTTCAATTAGAAGAAGCAATAGAGCTGAATTTTATAACCCCGCTATGGTGCCTTTCCTTGTGTGAACCACTGCTTATAAAACGTAGACTTTCAGTGAATTCATTAAAGGTTTAATTTGCTTCTGGGCAGATATTAGAATTGGAACAGTTCCAGTGAAATTAACATTGTTGTACCAGCTATTATATTTTTCAGTTTTCAAACGTTCAGATATATATTTTAAAAATCTAGTATATAGTCACAAATATAGTCAATTCACTTTACAGTAGGGTCCGGCGATATATCGGTTTTACCCTATATAATTTTCATATCGATATGCCGATATAGACATTTAAAAAATATCGATATATCGAAAAGTCGATATATGCACAGTGCACAATGTACAATGCACAGACCGAGGTGCAAAGCCGCCATATTGTATTCATAGTCCTGGAATACAATATACAGGTATGCAAGGGGAAAGAGACGGCGTGGGGGGGGGGAGAGAGAGAGATGGCGGGGTGGGGGAGGGAGAGAGAGACGGCGGGTGGGGGGTGGGGGGGGGGAGAGAGAATTGGCGGTGGTTGGTGGGGGGGAGAGAGAGAAACGGCGGGGGGGGGGGGGGCGCGCGGGGGGGGAGAGAGACGGTGGGGGTGGGGTGGGGGGGAGAGAGAGAATTGGCGGTGGTTGGTGGGAGGGGGAGAGAGAGATGGTGGGGGGTGGGGGGGAGAGAGAGTCGGCGGTGGTTGGTGGGGGGGAGAGAGAGAAACGGCAGAGGGGGGGGGGCGCGAGACGGTGGGGGTGGGGTGGGGGGGGAGAGAGAGACGGCGGATGGGGGTGGGGGGGGGAGTGAGAGATGGGGGGATGTGATAATATACAGAGAGATTGATTGATTGATTGATAGTTGGATGCGCAGTACAAAACCCCCCATGCGCAGTACAACCCCCCCCCCCCATATCGACGGACCCTACTTTACAGTATATTCTGTGAAGTGCTTTGAGAAGACGTGAAAAGCTCTAGATCAAATGCAAGGATTATTATTATATATATGAGAAAATTATTTACGTGCTGCCAAGACCCTCAAAAGTTTCAGGAGACATTATTTCTCCCCTCTTTAAATCCTGGTTATAGGTTATCATTTCCCCAGTTCCAAGTGAGGTGAGGTTGGAGTTGTAGGGTCTATCTTCACTCTTCTTCCTTCATTTGGATTGCAGTGGCCCTGCTACCTGCCTTATCTTCAAGCCATGCGTTACCCGTTAAATAATATTTATTAGCTCTCTATATTTGGTCCTCAGCAACTTCTACTGGTAAACTGTTTGGAATTGTCTTCTGCAGGCATTTGTTCGGCATCTAGTTAGAGTTTGAGACTTGTAGGTAAAGTAGTTGCATCTTAAATTGGATCTTTGCTCTCATGTACTTATGACTTTTATTCTCAATATGACAGATCTTGTTCACCATGGAGTTTTTTTTAGATAAATAAGAAGATCACAGGGTTTTGCAACTGATACTGGCCTTCATCTACAGAAGCTGTTACAAAATTGACAAAGTTGGTTGAATGTTTATAATGGCCATGCAGACTGCTTGGTAAAGAATTACTATGAGTGATGTTTGCCGCTAATTTCTCGGATATAACTTTCATAGAGTTTCTTCAGTCGTTTGCACATTGAATTACATTTTTAACAATTTGTAGGGTGGTAATTGGGTTTTTTCTTAACAAGTAGGAAAATGTGTTGCATTGATCTGCTGAAAATGTCTCGACTGTAAAGTTGCTTTCTTATTTTAGCTCCTCTCTCATGATTATGTAACAGGCCCTGAGTTTTCAAACCTTCTGAGTTTATGTCATGTACCAAAATACAAGGAACACCTTGTATCTCAATTCCAAATTGTTCTGGTTTCAATTTATTTTCTATACCAGAAGCACTAAATAATATAAAACTCTTTGGAAGTTTGTGTGGCTGAGCAAGATACAGTATTAATGAGCACACCTCAGTTGGATGTCTGTCTGCACACATATGTTTAACATCTATCTCGTTAGTGCTTGGCATCCAGTTGCATTTTGTTTCATGCTAATCATTCAAACATTGGAGTGGTGGAGGATGCAAAAAAAGACAGATAATTAATCTATTTTTGTATTTTAAAAGCAATAACGGAAAGAGGGAGAATAAAGAGCTAGGCCCCACAGCTACATCGTGCTCACCACACTTTGAGCTGTCATTTGCATAGAATAGTGGGTTTAAGTCACTTGAGCATTAATATTAATGCCTGTAATGTTATCTGACCTTTACCTCCACCTCATTGCAATTATTAAACATCAATTATTGTTTTCTGTATAAATATAATGAAAAAATTGGTAAACTGAGGAAGAGAAATAACATTTTGTAGATGCTGCAATATGTTAGTATTTTGATCAGAAAGGATTGTAATACGTTTTGGTCTGTTTCATAAAGTTCAGGATGAAATCAGTGCTTTGAATTATCTTCTACCACCTTGTCCTCCCTTGTCCTCTGGTCTCAGGCACCTAAACCATGACTGCCATCTCACCTATCCCCCTTCAAGGTGAATTTATAGAATTCTCCACCCCAGAAACCTGTGGATGCTCATTGATTGAACATATTCAAGACTGAGAACGATAAATTTTGAAAAGCTTAAGGGATATGGGGATAGGGCAGGTAAGGCGAATTAGGATAGTCTTATTAAATGGCAGGACAGTTTTGAAGGGCCGAATGGCCTACTCCTGCTCCTATTTCTTAACTTATGTTTTTCCCCCTGCCTGCGTTGTCTCTGTAGCCTGTGACCTGAAAGCTTCTCCTAAAGTGTCAGCCTGGCTCAGTGTTAGTACTCTCACATCTGAGTCACAGGTTGTGGGTTCAAGCCTCAGGCCAGGACATGGAATCACATAGTCTAAGAAGGAGTGAGAGTCCTGGGTTTGATTCCCAGCAGGGGGAAATCTTGAGAAGGTTCCTTTACTCCACATGCCTGATAATAATACGTCAGGAAAAAAAAATTGGTCACTTCAATCTATGACTGTTTGTGGGACACTGCTGTGCACAATTGGCTGCCGCGTTTTGCCCACAAATGTACAGTGTCAATTCACTTGACATTATATTCTGTGAAGCGCTTTGAGACGTCTAGAGGACGTGAAAAGCGCTATATCAAATGCAAGGATTATTATTTCCGGCATCTTGGGATGTCCTCCCGACATGAAAGGCACTGTACAAATGTAATGTTGTTGCTGTGAGATAACGCTCCAATGATGGGAGATGCCATCTTTGTAATGAGAAATTAAATCAGGGTCCCGTCTACCTGTTCATGAAGATGCTAAAGATCCCATGGTACTATTGAAAAGGGAAGGGTGTTTCTCCTGGTATCATTCACTGTTGGTGGGACATGGCTGTGTACAAACTGACTGCTGGGATTCATCCACAAAATACACAGCCAAATCACTTTACAGTATATTTTGCAAAAGGCTTTGAGACTCCCCCCACCAACCCTTTTCCTCCATGATTTTACCCCACCCCACGACTGATTGTGGGACACTGCAGTGCACAATTTGGCTGCCGTGTTTTGCCCACAAATATACAGTCAATTCTCCTACTCTCCTTCCCTCTACCCCGACCTCTCCCCACCTATTCGGGTCCCGACCTGACTGTTCAGCGCCTTGGGACATCCTCCCAGCGTGAAAGGCGCTCTATAAATGTAATCTGTTGTTGTTCAGTTGTCTCAACATCATAATAAGACTATATCAATTGCAAGTATAAATATTAATATTAGATTATCTCAATTCAAAAAATATCCCATAATGTACAGGCATCCAATTCTCATCTCCCTTGCCAACCATGCTGACTACTATGAGTGATTGAGAACAGTTTTATGCTGAGAGTTGATATCTGGTACCAACTGCCAAAACCCTAATTTTTTAAGCTTTATTCTGTACTTTCACTTTATTGTAGACATTATCAGGTGAAGGGTCCGGTGCCATGGGACCTCCTGCTGACATGAAAGGCGCTATAAGTGTAATTTTGTTGTTGTTGTTGAATGCCATGGTTTAGAGATTTTTTTCCATTGACTGTGAATTATGTTGAAATAGAACTGAAAAATAATTCCTTTTGCATTTGATTTTTTTTAAATCGACACATTACAGCTAATAAATGTTCAGTTTCTCTAACTTGAGTTTCATTTTTACTGTTTTAGGAAGAAACCTTAGCACTTCGAAAAGAAGGAATTGGTGTGGTTTTGGACTCAGAATTACCTCATTTAATTGGCATTGATGATGACTTACTTAGTACAGGGATTATTTTATACCATCTTAAGGTAAGGGTATTTTTGTACCCCAGTAGCACCTATCTTTCTGAGAACATTCTGAGGCATTTAAAATGCAAATCATTTACCGTTGTGAGCAAATCAAATGAAAAAAACTCCTCTCATCCGGTTTGATTTTTTTTTACCCCCTTCCTGTTTCTACTTGTTAATTATTTTCATCCACTCCCTCATAAATCTGGAGTTAAATTGCATATTTGCTTTCTGTATTTTTCCTCATATTTTTCATTAAATGTGCAAGTTGCAGCTTTTCTTTGAATGTTATCTGTAACTCTTATGGGGAACATTCTTTGCCTGAAGTTTAATCTCAAGTGAACCTCAAGTTTAAACCTGAAGCAACTATATGAATAGTTAATCAGTAGTCCAAAGTAAATAGCATTTTGTGTTTCTTACTTTTAAGAAAATCAAACAGTGTTTTGCAAAAGCTGTTTGCTGAACTGAGTTTCAAGTAGTTTCTAATGTTTTGCTGAATCTTACAAATGTGTGTCTTAATTAATAGGAGGGAAAAACATATGTGGGTCGAGATGACGCAACAACTGAGCAAGACATCGGTTAGTTAATCTATTCTATTTGGTCAGGACCTTTCAGTGCTTTTGTATCTTTCGTTCTGATTTTTTTTTCCTCTTTTTTTCCTCTTTGGCACTTTGGCATAATTCAGTGCAATATGCACATATTTCACATTAGATAAAGTGCTTTGTTATAACAACTGTCTATTTATATAGATCTGGATGGCAGACTCCATTTACCCCAGTGCCTTGGGATGTCCTCCTGATGTGAAAGGCGTTCTATAAATGTAATTTTGTTTGTTTGTTCGTTTGTTTGTAATCATCAGCCAGTTCCTGTACTTTAAAGACTTTCAGGTCATTGGATCGCTGTCAGGTGGGCAGGGCGGAAAGTTACATGGATAACAATCTGATTATCTGGAGTTTTGTCCATTTTAGATTCTCAAGAAACTTTTCTCAAGAAACTTCTGGATCATCAAGTTGCTGTAGACATCACTGGCATTTAGAAAAAGTCTGCCTTTTATAACTTAGGAACCAGAAAGTTAAACATGTGGGCAATGTACATGGAAGTGCTAATCTACTGTGAAATGGTTTGGGATTTTTTTGAACCCCCCCCTAAAAAACTGCCTTAGATGGGGCTCCATTGTAGTTGGACGATCACATCACTGAGCTTGATAAAGTTAGTAAACTCAGAACAAATCTACACAAAGTGAGCAAATAGTGATCCCCTGGATCTCCCTAGGGATACAACAACAATAAGAACAACAAAATGACACTTGTATAGATAGCGCCTTTCACGTCAGGAGGTCGTCCCAAGGCACTGCAAAATATAGTTGAAGCAGGAATTGTTGATTCTTTCCAACACAGATTAGATAGTTTTAGAAAATACAATGATGGAATATAGTACATAGATAGTTTGGGACATATGTGCATGTGACTGTCAGGAGGCTGGAAGGCAATCTAGATGGACTTTGGTCTTTTTCCATCCAGCATTTCTTATGTTCTTAACGTTAGCAAACATCAGGAAATAGGACATATTCATCTGTCCATGTAAAGGAGTTATTCACTCCTGGATTCACTATTGGATCTGCATTTATATCCGATAAAAGCTCACCTTTATGTAGATAAATCTATTTTGTCATTTACCTGTAGACAAAATTCAAATTACAGAATTCAAAAATAGAGATAATCTGGGATAAGTGCCAAGAACAAGAAAGTGAGTGAGTTTTTTTTGTGTTCCATATTTATTGTTTGTCTTCCAGTTCTACACGGTCTTGACCTGGAAAGCGAACACTGCATCTTTGAAAACTTAAACAACACAGTGACGTTAATTCCATTGAATGATGCACAGTGCTCTGTAAATGGAATTCAAATTAAGGAGGCCAGCCAACTAAATCAAGGTGACAGTTTGTTTTTAAATATATAAAATTGCATAAGTTGCTTCCAGTTAAATATGTGTTACTACAGTAAAAGCTTGTTTATCCTGCACCCTCGGGACCTGGCCAATGCCAGTTAAACTGCGTGCTGGATATTCGGGTGGCCAGCTGTCGAAAACCCAATACAAAAAAAATTTACTTAAAAAAAATAACATTTCAATTTTTTAAACATACCATGGTAATAATAGACTAAATAATAACAGAATATTGTATGGATACTTACCAATAAAGCAATAAATATAAATTACAGTCTATAAACACAACACACAATCACAAAGCAAACTTCTACAGTGGCGGACTGCAGTGGCTTAAAGCGGTACTACCATTTTTACCTCTTTTGTTTCTTTCTCTCCCTCCTTCCCCCTCTCTCTCATTCTCACACACACACACTCACACACACACACTCTGGCATCTCAATGGCTTCAAACCCAACCCCCCTCCACTCCTCTCATTTTCCATCTAAATTAATCAACTCACCCCCACTCTCTTTCTCCCCTCCTCTCTCCCACCTCTCTCTCCCACCTCTCTCTCCCCCTCCCCTCTCTCCCCCTCCCTCTCCTCTCTCTTTCTCCCCCCCTCTTTTCCTCTCTCCCCCCAAACTCTCTTTCTCCCTGCCTCTCTTCTCCCACCCCACCCCCCACCAAAACAAGTGTATAATCTCACAATACCATCAGGCTATACAGGCAATGTGTAGTATCCGTCAGAGAGAGAGGGAAAGAAAGAAAGGGGAAGAGAGAGGGAGAGATAGAGAGGAAGGAATGAGAGGGAGAGAGACAAAGAAAAAAAAAGAGGGAGAGAGAGAAATAGGAGAGGGGGAGAGAGAAAAAACTGTACCTTTAAGATGAAAACCCAGAAGTGCCACTACCGGCAGCATTCAGAGCTAATCATACAGTACTCTTCTGCGACAATCGACTCATTAAATGCGCCACTGCGATTGTGTCGGATAAAATCTGGTTATTTGAATGTGGACCTTTTTTTTTGAGGTGCCAGTTATACGGAAGTTACGGTTGATCGGTTCACGGATAAACAGGCTTTCACTGCATTTTTTTTAATGATAACTAAAGATTGTAGGTTTTAAAGTAGCTTTTATACACACAAAAGCTACCACTTACTTAACTTACTGAACTTAACAAGTTCTTGTGTATTAAGAAAAGCCGGAAAGCCGAGTTGAAGCATTCCACTGCATAATTAGAAGCATTTTTCATTTAACATATTAAACAATCTTAATTTATTCCCTTCCAATTGTTTGCTGCCTTTTTTCTTACAATTACATTCCTCTAATCCCTTCATTCCTGAATGCAGGATTGTATGTTGAAGTAGAGTAAACTCTGTGAGCCAATCATCTACTTCCTCGCCTGGCTTCACAGGCTCCCCATCCCCTAGAGGATCAAGTACAAGATCCTTTTCCATACCTTTCCAGCCTTCCACGGTTTAGCTCCTCCCTACCTCTGCAACCTATTTATTTCGCTGCTCCAGCCCATGCGGATTCAATGGGGCTTTCTGTGCATGGACCTGGTGATCTGAGAACCCAGAAGTTAGACATCATTTAGCATGGGAAGTTGGCCAGTCAGCATTGGATTCCAGGTTTATTGCACATCTGGTTAGCATGGGCACTGGAATTATAATTGAAACCACATTATATGGGGACGGGGGAATGGGACATTATAACAGTGATGGCTGTAGCTTGAATCTTATGAAATGCTGTAATGTAAACATTTTAATAACAGTACGTCTACTGAACTGAACAAATATAGTAAAGGTTCAAGTTAAAAGAAGAAGAAAACTGACTTTTATAAAGAAATTGTGGTGGTCCTATTTCATGTGTAGTATTTCACAGATTACATGCCTCTATACCTAGAAGTAAAATAGAAACCTGGTTGTTAGTCGATTGGCAGATTGTTTTCCAGGGAGCAATAATCCCTAAAAATGTGGGGGCATTAATTCATAAGAAATAAGAACATAAGAATTAGGAGTAGGAGTAGGCCATTTGGCCCCTCGAGCCTGCTCCGCCATTCAATAAGATCATGGCTGATCTTCTAACTTAACTCCACCTACCTACCTTATCCCCATATCCCTTAATCCCTTTGTCCATAAGAAATCTGTCAATCTCAGTCTTGAGTATGTTTAAGGAATGAGCATCTATAGCCTTTCGGGGTAGAGGATTCCATAAATTCACTACCCTCTGAGTGAAGAAGTTTTTCCTCAACTCAGCGCGAAATTCTGAGATATAGGGAAAAATAGTGAATGTAGCTTTCATTAACTGACATGAAATGCCTTTTGGTACTCTTGTAGTATTAAATTATTTTGTGATAGGTGTTGGAACTGTCTCTAGATTTGACAAAAACTTTTTTGTGGGAATGGGTACGTTTTGCCCACAAAATCCATAGTCAATCCACTTTATAACATATTCTGTTGTGAGATTTGAGACGTCTCAACGACATTATCAAGCGCTATCTCAAATGCAAGGATTGTTATTCGTATTAAATTGGTACGGTTAAGTTTTGCTGCAGTTTAGATTTTTTTGTTTTCATTACATTAAAATGATTTAACTTAATTTTGTTCTTTTTATCTGAGAAAATTACAGATAAATCGTGCTGCTTTAGGTAATGTGGAGGTGGTACCTGAGGAGCAAATATTAAGCTAAATCTAAGGAAGAAATTGTGTCCTACTTGTCATTCTTTTATAAAATATTGTTAGGCGCAGATGCAATTAAAACATTCCCAGGATATTCTATCAGTGTTATAGTCACTGATTAGTAATGATGATGAACTGCAAGAAATGCAAAGGTGATAGCAAAAGGGGAACATTTGTCAGAGAACAAAATATTTCTGTCTGATGAGTTTACCCTATTTCCTCATGCCTAAATTCATGATGGGAATTGTTTGATTTTCAGCCTGATAGTTTCATACAGAACCCTTTGAGTTTATTATTGTACCCTCAAGTTTTCGATTAAATAATTCACTCTATTGAACCCTTTGAGTTTATTATTGTACCCTCAAGTTTTCGATTAAATAATTCACTCTATTGAACCCTTTGAGTTTGTTATTGTACTGGTAGTACTGATTCAAGCATCTAAGTGAATGAGCTTCAAACTCTTATAGTGCATCCAGCATACTGTACTTCTGAGAATTTCAATCACCAAGAGATAATAGTGTTGTTTTATCCCTCCTATCCTATTTTAAGGCTCCGCTCTTTCCTTTCAACTCACTCACTCCTTGAACCCCTCCAATCAGGCTTCCGCCCTGTTCACAGCACAGAAACTGCCCTGGTTAAGGTTACAAATGACATCCTAACCACCTGTGACCAGGGCTCCCTCTGCCTCCTCGTCCTCCTTGACGTGTCTGCTGCGTTCGACACAGTCGATCACACCATCCTCCTCCAACGTCTTTCCTCCCACCTCAACCTTCAAGGCACAGTCCTTGACTGGTTCCATTCCTACCCGACCCACCGTTTACACTTTGTAGCTTCCAATGGTTTTTCCTCAAACCCCCGCACAGTTTCTCACGGCATCCCTCAGGGCTCTGTCCTCGGCCCCCTCCTTTTCACCATTTATACGCTCCCTCTGCGCGATGTCATCCGCAAACATGGGGTAAATTTCCACATGTATGTGGACGACACCCAGCTGTACCTTTCTGCCTCATCCCTCAACCCCCAGACCATCGATGTTCTGACAGCATGTCTGTCCGACATTGAGTCCTGGACGAGGGACAACTTCCTGCAATTGAACGTGAGTAAGACCGAGGCCCTCCTGATCGGCTCAAGCCAGCGCCTTCGCACATCGGGCGCTGCCAGCCTCAACATCCAAGGCTGCACTCTCCACCTCACAAAGCCAATCAGGAACCTCGGCATCATGTTCGATCAAAAACTCTCCTTCCTCCCCCACATCCGTGCCTTGACCGGCACCGTTTATTTCCACCTGCGCAACATTGCCAGGCTCCGCAACTATCTTACCACCCGCGCTGCCGAAACACTCGTGCACGCGTACATCACCTCGAGGCTGGACTATGAAAACTCTCTCCTTGTCGGCCTCCCCAGTTCCTCCATTCACAGGCTGTAGGTCATCCAAAACTCTGCAGCCCGTGTATTATCCCGCACCCGCCTCCGCGACCATATAACCCCCACCCTCGCCCGTCTCCACTGGCTCCCCATTCTCCAGAGGATCGAGTTCAAGATCCTCGTCCTCACCTTCAAGGCCTTACATGGCCTTGCCCCGCCCTATTTAACCAATTTACTTTCCCCCTACAAGCCCACCCGGACCCTCCGTTCAGCAGGACTTGGCCTGCTCCAAGCCCCCTGCCCGAACCGCCCCACCATCGGAGGCCGGGCCTTCAGTTTCTCCGCTCCCACCCTATGGAATGCCATCCCCCAATCCCTCCGTCTCGTTTCTTCCCTTTCCTCTTTCAAGGCCGGTTTGAAGACTTTCCTCTTCGACCGTGTTCCGCCCCGAATTTTTCGACCTCCACTTCGTGTCTCACCCCTTCCCAAACACTCCCCTCCCAGCTTGGGTCACACGCCTCCTGTACAGCGCCTTGGGACGTCCTCCCGACGTGAAAGGCGCTCTATAAGTGTAATTTGTTGTTGTTGTTGTTCTGAGAATTTCAATCACCAAGAGATAATGGTGTTTTATCCCTCCTATCCTATTTTAAGGCTAAAACAGATTCCATTGTGTAAATAGCTTGGGGTTGTTCATTGTGCTCATCAAACTGATGTACATACATCAATAGTCTAAGCAATTATTCCTTGTCTGCCAGCAATAAATAGTTTTAAGCAATCCTTTAGTGAAGAAATAAAGTATTGGAAAGTACCTCGGTGTCGACTAAAGAGTCAGTAATTGTCTGATAAGATGACAGAATTAAGGCATAGGGATCCATCGTTTTGTGGCCACGTTGACAGCCAGTATCAGAAATTACTTTAAAAACAGCCACATGGTTTAACTCACAACCCCATGAGAAATTGTTTGGGATGCAGTGGGAATTATAAAGTGTGATGGGTGTATCTTGAATATTGGATTAAGGCATAATTTTTTGGGTGCAAAAAAGTTAAAAATTCATACTATCTCTGCACTCACATCCTTGGAGTTCAATGAGTAACAGATTCACCTGTGTTTTTAGAATCCTAGAAATCAAGGTCTTGAAAATAATGGGTTTTGATCAGGTTTAAGACACTAAAACATGCTTTCAGTTACTTACATCAATTGATCTTACCCTCAAATATATAAGGAATTCAACATTATCAAATTTCCTTGTTACAGAGCTGTTTCTGTTGTACTTCACAAACAAAGCTTACTCTCCTCATTAACTGTTAATTGGTTTGAATTAATTAGCCGTTCACCTCATGACTGCTAGTGGGACCTTGCTGCTGCAATCAGCTACCATGTTTGATTACAATAATAGTTGGATCACTTGACAGTAATTTTTACTCAGTAGTGCAGTGAGATACTTTAATGTGATGAGGCACTACAAAAATATTTTAGTAGTGTGCTGGATACAAAGTTCTACTTTCTGACACTCTTAAGCAATATGTAGAACCCTGTTTTAAATAAAGACTGAATCTGGTTGAATTTCTAAAATATTTCATAACAGTTAAATATTCCTAATACGGTGGTTTGTTTTAATGTTCAGGAAAGTTTAGAATTCATGCAGTCAAAATGTTAGGAACTTATATACACATGTTCGTATTTTAACATTTTTGGTGGCTTCCAGATATATTAATATATTATGTTCACTTATGTATATACACACATGTGTCCTTTAGTTTTAGACAATAATTGACCCAAGCTCTTATCACTGTAACCCAACTTTCACATTATATCCGATTTATATTCAGGTCTGCTTGAAACATCGGTAATCTTTAATTCTTGCTATGAATAGTCCTCAACTAGTGTAAACATACCAGCACAGATTAAAAGTACTTGAGTAACATGGAAAAAATTCTTCATGCCAGCAACTAACAGATTTGTCTTGTTTAGTTTCACTGTTGTATTGATTGGGGTGAAGGTTAATCTGGTAAGGTTAAATGCTTTTTTTTCTCTTGAACATGTCAGTTCTTTCACGCTGCTATGAGCATTGTGTAATCCACACAATTGATAATATAGTATATTAATATACCTCAAGGCAGGACTGCTTTCTTAAGCATTACATTTAGACAATCAATGGGAATTCTGTTAACATAACATTTGCATGGGTAGAACGCATTGAGAAAGCCTCTCAGGCTTTGACTTTCTGTGGTACCTCCTGTCAATAAATTGTAGAGAGGGAATTACATTTTTACAAAAGAGCTGTATTATGGAAATGATGTCTTCACACGTCTAAATCATTAGAAGAAAAGTTACTATAGCAGTATTTTGAAATCTATTTTGTTTAAGCTTTTAAGTGCTTACCAACCTGGCTGCTGGTTCCAATCACAAACACTGCCCTACTTCAGGTCCCTCATCTGATCATTCCCACCAATAGTGGGTGAGCTTACAGCCATTCTGCTCCCGTTTTTCTGGAACTTCATCCTAGAATCTCATCATTGGACCCACTGAATCTTGCCTTAAGACTTATTTCTTAGACTGCACTTTTGTCATCTTTTCTTCTTTCTTCCTCCCAACCAGCCAGCTTGGATGCCTTGTCAGCTCAGTGATGCACTTTGATACACCCTCCTGATATGAAAGGCATTATGTAAATGTAAATTATTCTTATTTTATTGCATTAGCAAAAGAGAGCTTTCAAACTTGAACACATTTCATTAATAATATGCAACTTATTATTGTGAAACTTAAAAGATTTAAGGTTTTTTTTCTTGATGAATTAGCTACTTGGCTGCAACCACAGATTTAGTACATATTGTCTCATATAAGGAAGATTTGTTGAGTAAGGAACATACAAGAGTTGGTCTAGTGTCTCCACCACTGCCTCACACCTCCGGCCACTGAAACCTTCTTCTGTGCCTTCATTACATCCAGGCTCAACTATACCAATGCCCTGCTTGTTGGCCTTCCCAACATAATAAGAAATTTGCAGCTTGTGTACTCTAATGCACCATGCTCTGTGATCCATCACACCCACCCTTGCCCGGTTCCGCTGGCTTCCCATCCCTCAGAGGTCCTCACCTTCAAGGACCTCCATGGCCTTGTCCCCTCCTACCTCTCCAACCTGCTAAGCCCCTATCAACATTTCCACTTCCTCCACTCAGCAGGCTCCGACCTGCTCCATATCCCTCCCACAACCCACCATCAGCGGTCTGACTTTCAGTGTCTCTGCCCCCACCTTCTGGAACTCTATCCCACATTTCCTTCGCCTCTCTGCTCCCTCCCTTGCTACCTCCCGAAGAGAAAGGTGTTGTACAAACATAATACAGTATCATAATAATGTAGTACTGCAGTGCAGATTATTTGATTTTAGGAGTCATATTATAAATGTTACTGAAAATTGCTTTTTCTAAAAGCTTTATAGAAGCTTTAATATAATCCAATGTTATTTTGAAGGGCAAAACTGCTTAAAATCTGCTTCCATAGTGCATATCAAGTTTCACAGTCCATAACAAGTTTCTATCCAACCATGCCTTTTTGAAGCTGTAGGAAAATCCCGTTTCTGAACAAAAAAAATACAATTTGGTCACTCAATTCACAACACCTTGTGGGACACTGCTGCCTCGTTTCATCCACGAAATACAGTCAATCCTGTGAAGCACTTTGAGACATCTCAGTGGCATGATAAGGCACCATACCAAATGTAAGGATTATTATTATAATACCCAAAGACTTGTAACAATTTGCTTACCAGTTCTATGTGAATAGTAAATCATCAATAGTAAATTAGCGAGAGTCCTTCATTGTGTTTGAAAGTATAAAGTGAGCATTTGATCAGAATGCTGCATTCCATTTGGCTACTGTTGGAATATTGTTTTCAGCATCTTCAGCATAATATTTTTCCCTGTTTTCTAAAGGTGCTGTCATTCTGCTGGGAAGAACAAATATGTTCAGGTTTAACCATCCTAAAGAAGCTGCTAAACTCAGGGAAAAAAGAAAGGTATGTTATCTTGTCTAAATGTGAGCTGCGTTTCACATCAACCACCCAGATCGGCAGAGGTAGGGCAAATCCTCTCAACAGTGGTGATCTCTGCTTCTGTTCTGAGGTTTGCCAATGACATGACATCAGTGTGGAGTTCAGATTGGCACTGAACTTGTAGCTTGGCACATTCTCTGCTCTCCAAATAATTATGTGAAAGTGTTTGAGAGAGCAACAGTGAAAGGTTTTCACTGGAAAGTGAATCAATAGTGGACGGTGGGCTTCCCTGTGACATGTAAGAGAAGAGTAGCAGAAATATTCAATCATTTCCGTGGTGTCCTGTAGCTTAATGGTTAGAGCACTTGCCTCGCGAGGGAAAGGACCTGGGTTTGATTCCTGGGTAGGGCGAAACGTTAGGCAAGTTTTCTTACTCCACAAGCCTCTGTTTACATAGCAGTAAGTAGGAACCTGGTTGTTAATCAATTGGCGTTTCATTTTCACAAATAAGAATTTGGTCATTCAAGCCATGACAGTTTGTAGCACAATTAGCTGCCATAGTTTACCCACAAAATATACAGTTTATTTACTTTCTGTGAAGCAATGTGAGACGTCAAGAAGATGTGATAAGGCACTATATAAAATTTAAGGATTATTAGCATTAATTTCAATGTAGATTATTTTACCATAAGTGACTATTGAAGTAAATTCAACTGTGACATGAGAAGGTGATACAATTTACATTTAGATAGCACCTTTCACATCACATCTCCAGGGCATCTCAAAAGGCTTCACACTCCCTAAGCTTGAGTGGAAGCCAAAGGGGTGGGAGGGGATAGATGACTTGATGCATTTTGAGAGGGGCCTTAAACAAGGGAGAGAACAAGTCAGAGGGACAGTTGGATAGAGTTTCAGAGAACGGGGCAGAAATAGCTGATGGGTGGATAGGGCTTGGGACATGAAGCAGGTCTGTGTCTGTTGAGCGGCCGGATCAGTGTGGTTGAAGGAGGTCACAGAGGTAGGGTGAGATAAAACCGATGTATTTGAAGGTGAGAATGAGGATCTTGAACTTGATCCACTGGGAATGGGGAATTTGTTTCAAATGGCATAGTAAGTGTCAGCCTGGTTCAATTGAGAACTCTTACTTCTGGGTAGGAAGGTTGTGGGTTCAAACCCATATCGGGACATTAAATTCACAAAGTTCAGGTTGACACACCAATGTGTTGCTGGATGTACTGTGTGAGGGTTGCTAAATAAATGCAAGTTATTGTTGCATTGTTGAAAGTGACATCTTTCGGATGAGATTAAATCAATCCTGATCAGGTGGATGTAAAATACCCCATGGCGTATCAACAACAAAAACTTGCACTTATATCGCGTACTCCACACAGGTTGCGTCTGTGCGTTCAAAACGGAGGAGAGTATCCCTCAATAATTCCCCAAATAAGATTGGTTATTTACTTAATAGTTGTTTGGGGGACATTGCTTTGTGCAAATTAGCTGCCACATTCACCTGCAAGTATGCAGTCATTGTACTTCACAGTAAATCCTGCGAAGCACTTTGAGACGACCACCCAACCTAAAAAAAAATTAGCAACACTTTGTCTTGATGTGCATATTAAAATTATGCAATTGCTTTACAATTTTAAAAAATAGTACAGTTCAGGATGCGGCAAGTGAAACAACCCAAAATTTCACTGTTCAGCAGAGAAACAAAAGCTTGAGCCCTCACTCTGCTGAGTTCTTGATCCCAGCTGTGCATGAGGAGAAAGCAGATGGTGGTATCTGTGGGACATGGAATGAAAGAGGGAGCAAGAAGAGAAATCAAAAGCAAGTCTCACCAGGTGGTGAATCTCTTGGCACCTATCTTGTTGCAGCCGAGGAATAGGCTTCCATGTTATCCTTCTATGCGCTTGCCACTCGCCTCAGATACATGCAGCCTGGAAAGGTTCTCTCTTAACTGGGAGAGTTATAGGGTGGATATTCTCACTTTGAAAAATGCACCCTGAAAATAAAATAGATGTATTATTTTTTAATGTTGTGAACTCTTTTGACCAAAAACTTATGTTTTTTAAAATAAACTGTTCATTATTCATTTTTACAGAGTGGGCTGCTGTCTACCTTTAGTTTATCTATGAGCGACCTTTCTAAATCCTGTGAAAATCTTTCAGCAATTATGCTTTACAACCCAGGGTAAGTGAAAGGAGCAACTGTGACTGATCGTTGATACAAGTACTTAATGGTTTCATTTATTATAGTGTTCCAATAAGCAGTGCAGTAATGTCTTGCTGTCGAAGGTTTTAAACAAAATTTTTGTGGCCAATTTCTTTTTGTATCTCTCTGATCATAGAATCAACCTAAAATACCAATAGTTTGTATGAAAGAGTGGGTAATGGCTATGAACTAGGGGAAATACTAGGGGAGGGTCATCAGAACTTACCGCTGTTGACCAAGTAGGATCAGAACTTGTTTTTGTATATGTTAAGGATTTGGTCTTGAGTACAATATGAATTATTTTTGAAAGAAAAGCTCTGTGTAACATGTAAGTTGCTATGGATTCTAAACTGCAGGTGCAAAAAACACTCAATACAGGGACCACACACTAAATTCTATGAATGAATGAATGCATGCACGTGAATACTCAATGTTCTGCAGACGTTTCTGTCGCAGCTCGCTTCCCAACCGTTCTGGTCCATGGAAGTCCCTGCAGTTAGTGCCCACCCCAATTTTCTTATTAAAAACATTCGAAACAGATCACAATTATATCTGCTTTCTTTGAGATTAATTCAGTGACCTCCTCATTGGGCATAATACCAGGCTGTTTTCTGTCCAGACTAAGTGGAAACAGACCAAGTGGAAACCCTTTTTACACTTGTAGTGATTGCACTTGAGCAACAGGCAATTGGTACTGCAGCTGCCTTCTCATTGAACCTGATTTCCTCTTGCCACCCCACTGTACAAGCCACTGCCGCCACTCATCAAACACTGTTTTATTTCCCCTTCCCAATCCATCCCACCATCGCTCTTGACTGTCAGTGTATACACACCTACTGGCTGCATTAAAGTACGTATGCACATTGTTCCATTTGAAACAAGCACAGAAAACAAAGTCTTGACCAGTTACCACATGAGCACTTACCAACTGTAGTGATGAAGCATGCACACCACAATCCTGTGTACTCTGTTGAAACGTGCATGTAAAATAAGGTCTTGACCCGTCATCAATACAGGCAATACAGATACAACTAAACGCAAGTTAGTGACAGGGAACTTATACTTATTTACTGTATTTGTTACGTGTTAGTCATATGAAATTCACCCACATATAAACAGTCAATTTACTTTACAGTATATTCTGTGAAGCGGTTTGAGACGTCTAGAAGACATGAAAAGCACTAAATCAAATGCAAGGATTATTATTATTATGATAAAATCTGACTTGTACAGAATTTTGTATATGTCGTGTATGAATGAACTTATGCAGGTTTTCCTGTAATCATACTGATAGGATACAAGCTTTATTGTAATAAAATAATTATTACCCTTATTTTACCAGGAGATGGCACTTGTGTGCTTCACCTTAACTGCAATGAATAATTTTTGTGGGACTCAGATTTACAGCTGCCCCGAAAGGAGAATTAAATATTTGAAGGCTAATTGTTAAATATTTTTGATTTGCTGAATACTAATCTCGGTTAAAAGACTCAATATGTGAATTGTTCATTTCTAACAACACTTATAAAAAGGGGAAAGACAGAGAGCTGGAAATCTGAGTTTTTTTTCACAAAGGTTAGGGATAAACTGAGCTTTTGACAGTAGTGTTAAAAGTTCAAAAGACAACAACAAAACCTTTGACGGGATGACTTTAATATGTACAATTGTGATCCAACATTTTATAAGATATTTAGTTGTTGCACAAAAGAGAAATTATTTTTAGTTTTTACTAAGGTTTTTTCTAAGATTTGTTTTATTGGAACTCCTTTTTCTTCCACAAACATTTGTGTTTTCGGCAAATACGAATTGGGGCACATTTAAATTTATTAGGTACAGTAGCTTGTCTGTTCAAAATTGCATTGCAGGGTTTCCCTCCTTTTCATATCTATTTTTATGGGTAGATGATTTGCTGAATTAGCAGGAATTAATGAATTCTGTAGATGGGATTGCTCTATTGAGAACAACAGTACAACTTTGTAGCCAGCATACATAATAATAATATTTGCATTTGATATAGCGCTTTTCCGGTCTTCTAGAATGTGACTCAAAGTGCTTCACAGAATATACTGTAAAGTGAATTGACTGTATACTTGAGGGTGAAACACGCCAGCCAATTGCGCTTAGCAGCGTCCCCTCAAACAGTCGTGGATTGAAATGACTCAATTTTTTTGTGTTTTTTTGGAGGGATTATTATTGGGCGATTATAATTGCTACTATTCACCTATAGTGCTTAATGTAATCATTACTCTGCAGATCAACATCAATCTTTGGGTTTACTTAAGTGTCTTCTAAACAGCCATTAATTATATTGTGCTACCATGATTCCAAATCTAAAATATATATTTTGATAATTTGCTTTTATCAGTGCACAAACATCAAGCTCAACAAATAAATATATATTTTATATACATCTCTTAAGATAAGATGTTCAGTGGAGTCTGGTTTGAAGTGGTGACTTGTTATTCTGCCGTTTTCTCTACTTCACGAGATGTGGTAGTCTTTCAGCCTTGTCGATTGTGTGGTCCGTCACGTTGTAAAATTACACCGAATGCTAGATATCTGCTTGTTGCTTTGAGGAGGGTGGGTGCAGCTGATGTTGACGGGAAAGGAGAAATCAAGTCAAAACCTAGCTGGATCATCCATACATTTTGTTATCATAACAGTATTGACACTTCATCTTCATCTTTTACCATAGGTCAGAATGATTGATTGCCTAGTGGACTTTATGAAGTAGAAGGATTATTGTGATCAGTTCCATGGAAACAGTTAGGCTTGAAACAGTTAGGCTGTTTCTTGTGCTGTAATACAATCTCTTGAAGTAATCTGCCTGAATGATCAGAGATTTATTTCTCCAATGAAGGGTGGGAAATTCAGGCCAAAATGGTATTTGGACGTTTCCCTGCCCATCTCTCCTTTCTGTGTGCAAGGATATACCAATATCTAGGGCAGATGGAAATTAAATAAAAACACCCAACTAACCATCATATTAAAAACAATCTCACAGAGTGCTTCTAAGCTGTTTCAACTGATGTGCAATTGGCAAATCCAATAAATGGGCATGATTTGTTTTTACATGGTAAACATGTAGGTAACATTATAACATGCTAATTTGATGTTACCCCAGGTTAATATTTCTGTACAGAAGAGGTTCTCAGACTTTATCATAACAAGCCTCCCTAGCTAAGAAAAAAAAATTGCACCTCTCCATAGTTTACTAAAACAACACAAGGAATTGAAAATGACACATTTTGCAAGAATATGGGTAATAAAGTAGATGGGCTTTGATCAGTATACAGTAAAAGCCCGTTTATCCGGCACCCTCGGGACCTGGCCAATGCCGGTTAAAGCGCCTGCTGGATATTCAGCCGAAAACGCAAAAAAAAACATTGTTTTTTCAATGCATTTTTCTAGATAAATTCTGGTTAATTGAATGCGGACCTTTTTTTTGCGATGCCAGTTATACGGAAGTTACGGTTGATCGAGTGCTGGATAAACAGGCTTTTACTATAGTTACAGAACAGTAAAACCTCTGACATTCTGAAACCTGGCAATTCCCTAAAACCAGCAAGATTTCAAAATACATACAGCATTGATTTTTTTTTCCAATGTCTGGCAAATCTCCCGAAGTTCGGAACAGCTGCTTGTAGTTCCCTGTACTGTTCTTCAGTGCTGTGTACGTGGCTGTGCTTCCGCATCCATTTCCAGGCAGGTTTCCAAATACCCTCGAAATCTGGGAGGTGCGCGTTCTCAACCATACCAGGTTATCAAGGTTTTACCGTATATTGTGTGAAGCCCTTTGAGACATCTCAAAAACATAATAAGAATTAGTTAAGCAGGATATTTCCTTTACAACAATCTGTCTCTGGAGTGCATAGAATTCTTAGTTTGGTTTGGATACTCTTAAGCACCGTGATGGACTTCTGCATGTGTCAGACATGTGGCTGACCAAAAAAAAATGATAACTATGAACTTTTCTGTCAGACCAAGTATAAGTGTGCTCCTTCAGGGGTCATACCTTGTTTTTCTTTCCTTTAAGATAGATCACTGTGCATCTACAGAGTGCTCTATACTGACCCTGTCAGGAACATTCAAACTCCAGCCAGTGAGATGAGATGAACTGAATCCGAAAGTCAATCGAGACCTGAGATTGAACTTAGTCCCTTCCATTGAAAGTCCATTCTGCTGCTTTTGTTACCAATTTATCTCTGCAATTATCTTGTTAACGCCTACAATTTAAGATTTAAAAGAAATATAAACCTCGCATTTGTCATGACATTAGTTGAACTCCAACTCATTTTTTTTAACATATTCCTTGCATGCTTTCAGCTTTGTAAAATATACTGTAATTTGTTCCCTGGAAATTAGTAGAAATCGGAAATATGACAGATTTTATAGTGCATTAAGCATGAAGTCTTTAATTATGGCTTTAAATGAAAATTATATGGTAACATTCTTTGTTTCAACTTCTAAAGGAGACGAGATGTTCCTTTCACTGCTGCTGTGTTCAGGAATCATTTGCTTTCAGAAAATCTTAGAAGTTAATTTTCAAACAACTTGTGTGTGTGTGTGAAGGTGTATAATATAAGTACGATGTTTTGCATGTTTTGTTCTGTTAGATCATCTTATTGACTTGTCAATGAATTGCAATTAATGATTTGCAGTATCAGGATAAAATGAGATTACTTTTTAAATTTAGAAACTGTAGCTGCATGCTATACCTGGGTGCATAATCACACAGCCAATACTGCTAAATAAGTATATAATCTATAGGCTCATTGACATTGGCGTTTTGGAAGTTTTAGTCTGCAAAATTAATACAAATTATTCCTTTTTGTTTTAATAACATCAGCAAATTAATGTCATGTGATCAGTTCCATGTATTCTACAATTTCCTGTAATGTTAGATCAAATGTGGTTTTACATTTTACAACCTTCAATATTGAGTCTTCGGAACTTAACTGCTCATATAATGATCTTTCTTTTAACCATAATGTATGGTTAATATTAGTTACAGAATATCACTTGAGTATAATTCATTTTATTTTGAAAGAGAAGGATATCTTTTTATGCTCAATTACTTTCTAGGTGTTTTATTTATATGGATATAATCAGATAAATCTCATCTCTCCTTAATCTATCTCCTTTACTTTTGCTGCACTCACCATGGCAGTCTTTTCACTGTAAAGGGACCAATTTGCCTAAGGTAGAGAAACCCCATTTATATTTATTGATTGTAATGTATGCATGAAAGTATTTTACTCAAACTAAACCAGGCATGTCTGCCTTCTTCAGAAATGTGTTTTTACTGTCAAATGGTGGGAAATTTATTTTTTATTGCAGCATACTCAGTTGGGGAATATTGTACTCAGACCTCAGGGGAATCCTATGTGCAGTGTCCTTCAATAGGAATCATAATTCTTTGTATGAAAAATATTGTTTAAATATATCTCTTCTGTGCCCTAATAAACTGCCATTTGTATCATTATTTTAAAAGAAAATATATTTTAAAACATTAATAGAAATAAATTTTGAAACATCTCTTTCTTGAGATCCTATATATTTGTTACATTTATTTTCTCTTTATATTGCCAAGAGCCATCAACAATAGTGTTTACTGTTCTGCATTTTAAAATGGTTATTTGGATGTAGTAAAGTGCAAAATTGACTTCTAAATATAACTAATGTACTACCGGGATGTGTTATTTTGAACAATTTTAACTGTTATATAAATGCATTGCAACCTTGTTGAATACCTGTTATGTGTTTTTTGCTAGACTTGAGTTTGAAAGGCAACAGCGAGAAGAATTAGAAAAGCTGGAAAATAAAAGGTGAGTATAATGGAACGATATGTACTGGAATCGTGTTATAAAGCGCTATGTAGAAAAAAATACAGTGACTCCACTTTAGAGTGTATTCCGTGAAGAACTGTGAGATGTCTTCCTAACGAGGAAAGTGCTATTCCAAATATAAGGACAATTATTATAAAGTGTACCACAAATTTTACTTCACCACCAAAAATACCAACAACGGCAACAACCACAAATTACATTAATATGGTGTCTTTCATGTCAGGAGAACATCCCAAGGCGTTGGACAGTTAGGAATTTGGACCTGAGCTGGTGGTTGGGATTATGGAAGGGCGATAGATGGCAGGTCCCTCACCAGCACTGCTTTCTTCCATCTCCGACGCATCACCCATCTCCGCCATACCTCACCCCAAAAGCTGCCAAAACACTGGTCCATGCCTTTGTCACCTCTCGGCTGAACTATTCCAATGCCCTCCTCGCCGGTCTCCCCTCCGCCACCATTCACAAAATCCAGGTTATCCAAAATTCTGCCACCGCATTCTCACCCCTACCAAACGTTGCTCCCCGATTATCCCAGTCCTTTCCAGACTTCACTGGCTCCCTGTCTTGGAGTGGATCGATTTCAAGATCCTCACTCTTGTCTTCAAATCCCTGCCTTGGGACGTCCTCCCGACGTGAAAGGCGCTCTATAAGTGTAATTTGTTGTTGTTGCACTCCTCTGTACCCTCCTACCTCTCTGACCTCTCTCCTCACAACAGCATCTATTGCTTTCGCTCCACTGGGTCTGGCCTCCTCCTTATCCCCTGAATCCTCCGTTCCACCATCAGCAGCCGTGGCTTCAGCCACTACACCCCGAGGCTTTGGAACTCCCTTCCTCAATCCCTTTGCCTTGACCCCTCTTTTCCCGTTTTCAGGTCTTGGCTGAAGACCTTTCTTTTCGACTGTGCTTTCGGTCACCTTTTTCCCCCTCCCCCTGGCTTTTCCCTGGGATCTGTTATTGTGAGGCACTCTGAGGCGCCATCCAGAGTGGAGGTCGCTATATAAATCCAAGTTGTTGTTGGGCATACAGATAGAACCTTGGTTTAACATAGGGATGGCCCGTTTTCATCGAAAGCTAAGTCATAATCTTTATTACCAGAGCTCTATGTTTGTGTTTAATCATGTATTTTATCCCAGGCAAGAGCAATTCAGAGGAGGAAATACCAATCACCCCTCTCGCTCCAATTCACTTTGTTGCTGAAAACAGCGTTGCATTTCTCTGGCAGTATAAACTAGGTATTTAAAAAATACCACAAGTCTTGAAAATAAATCGAGTTGTCACTTTTTCGCAAAATACATAAATGTGAAATGACTTTACAATCAATCAGACAGGATTATAGATGATAGTATCGTGAGTAAAAGTGTACATACTCTGTCATGTTTTGTCAGATATTGAACTTGAAAAATTAATATGCAAAGTAGAGGCTACTTATTCAGTTATATCATAAATCTCACTTGAATCTCACATTTAGTTATGAATGAAAATGTTTTCTTGACTTATTTATTTCCATCTCTTTTCTCTCCCCTCCTGAAAAAAAAGTGTGAAGAAATGATAATGGAAGAATGTAGACTAATCTTTACCTGTAACCTAACTTGTGCTGATGCAAAACTAATATTGATATATTAAAATAATAATAATAATTCTTACATTTGATATAGCACTTTTCACATCTTAGCAACATGTCAAAGCTCTTCACAGAATATACTGTAAAGTGAATTGACTGTATATTGTGGGCAAAACGCGGCAGCCAATTGCGCACAGCAGTGTTCCACAAAACAGTTGTGGATTGAAATTACCAATTTTGAGGGATTATTACTGTATTAGACATTCATATCAATGTCATTTTACCCATATTTTTATTGTTTAGCCTCCAATGTGGATGTTGGATGTGTGGCTTGTAAAATACCAGTAAGATACCATTGTAAGGATTTGCAAAGTTGCCTGCAAGGTTTCTAAGCATGAACTGATGGCAGCTATCTGATACTGTCAACCATTAGCCCATACCCATCAACAGTGTTTTATTCCTGGTGGGGTGTGTCTTGATGTTTTTACATTACAGTATATAGTTTCAGGTTAGCAATATGTTAAAGATAGGGAAAGGCAGAACAAGCATTGTAGAGAATCAGAGAGAGACCAAATAAAGCTGACCATTCACTTCATGGGTGCTTTCAAATTTTGCCGTGCTCAAATTGGGTGCCGTGTTTGCCTACAAAATTTATTGTAGCCCCCTGTCAATTACACAAGGGTTGTTGTTATTGTTTAACATCTGCTTTGTGAATTTTCAAACTGACTTTGCCAACCACTGGAATCTTTACCCCGTGAGATTGAGTTACAGGTGTATGCTTTATTGCTGCTTCACAGTTGATTATAAAAGTAAATTGATTCATGTTAAATGCAGGAATTGAAGTAGATCACCATGTTTTTTTAATACCAACCTAAACTAACTGCATCTTTATAGCTCCTTTCACGCAAGGTTCAGGAATGTGAACATTTTAAATGTAATAATTGATTCAAGAGTGGCTTGAAGCATGCCGATTAGTATTTCATAACCTTTCAGTTCTTAAGATGGGTGCTTTCAATCTGTTTTAGGAGATTAATAGCAGAAATGGAGGAGAAACAGCAATCGGAAAAGGTGGAACTGGAACGGATGCAGCTGGAGGTGGAGTCCCAACGCAAAGAGACTGAAATTGTCAAACGTCGTATCAGGAAACAAGAAGAAAGTCTGAAGCGAAGAAACCTGGATATTGAAGGCAGGTTAAATGACTTGAGAGCAGAGAAGGAAAAATTTGAAGAAGAGCGCCAAAGAGAACAACAAGAAATTGAACTACAGAAAAAACAGCAAGAGGAAGAAATTCATAGCCGGGTTCAAAAGGAGTTGCAAAAGCTTCAGGAACTTCACGAGCAGGAGAAGGCAAGGAAACTAGAGATCCTCCGAGAACTGGAGAAGCTTAAAAAAGAAAAAGATGACCACAGTATGAAGCTGGAGCTGGAAAAGAGGAGGCTTGAGGAACAAGCAAAAGATCAGCAGATGCTTGTGGCACGACTGGGGGAGCAGCTTCGAGAAAAGGTGGAAATGATCCAACTGCTCAAACAAGATGATGTGCACATGATAGAGGATGAGAAAAATGTCCTTGAGGAAATTAGAGAAGTTCTTCTCAAGGCCAAGGAAGCTAGACCTGACGGAGATGAAGATCATGAAGATGTCCAAAGAGCAAAACAGAAATATATGGACCTGAAAAGAAGACAGCTGGAAGAGTTGGAAGCAACAGAAGAAAAAGCAATCTATCAAAAAGATTTTCTTGAAAGGGAAATATTAATTGAGCGTGAAGTTCTGGACCAGCTAAGACATATACAGGAGGAACCCATGAAAACTCTGACGGCGGATGCTGAAAACAAAGCATTAGATTCCATGGAGCAGCTTCAAGCAGCAGAGAGAGTGAAACTGGGTGAGCAAAGGTTGCAGAATAAAGAACGGCAATTGCTCTACTTGACGAAGAACCATTTACCCAGCGTATCAGAAGAAAAACAAAGAACTGCGGATGTCCTCGGTCAAGGTTTACCTGCTTTGGATATTGCACTGTATCAAACCGAAAAAGAAATTGAAGAAAAGGGTGAGCAATTAGCACAGTACAGAGCCAGCTCCGATCAACTTCAGCAGCTCCAACAGACATATGAATTTACGGCTAATGTAGCTCGGCAGGAAGAAAAGGTTAGAATGATCGAGAAAGAGATTATTGAATCGCGAGAAAAACAACAGAGGGAGGCGCTGGAACAAGCAGTGGCCAAGATAGAAAAGCGACATTCTGCGCTTCAGCGTCACTCTGTCGTAGACCTAGAGATTGAAGAACAGAAACGAAAACTGGCAACTTTAAATAATTGTGAAGAAGGTGATCTTCGGGACAGCCTAGAGGCTGAACAGAAAGCTCTAGAGCAAGACCGAGAAAGGTAACCTTGTATTTATTTTTTTCTGCATTTTTGGGGCCATTAAATTAGACTGAAATTATGAAACTCTAACTCCCAGCTCAGGTCCAAAAACCCCTGAATGTCCAGCTCCCTGGGAGTTCTTTCCAACATGAAGGGCACTATACAAGTGGCATTTGTTGTTGTTGCAGCAATACATGTTTGAATAGTCACACTCTACCTTCTTTGATTAAAATTGTAGAATGGCTTTCATTAAGCCTAGCTTTCTTTGACAAATGTTATTTACATTCGTAATCTTCCTTTTGAAAAGAAAGTTTCCCTCCATTCTGTGTTCACCGTTTACTTTCAAACCACGCACCCCCTCCACCCATGCCAGGGTTCTCTGCACCAATGTGATTTTTCCCATGCCTCATACTGATAATGCCGAACAATAATCCGTCCAAAAAATATATAATAAATTGGTCATTTCAATCCACGACTGTTTGTGGGACACTGCTCTGCGCAATTGGCTGCCGTGTTTTGCCCACAAATATACAGTCAATTCACTTTACAGTATATTCTGTGAAGTGCTGTGAGATGTCTAAAAGATGTGAAAAACGTTATATCAAATGCAAGGATTATTATTACTACTAACTCTCCTGATGGCTTCTCTGACTGAAATTGTATTCTTGAGATGAAACCCGCCAAACACATGTCATATAGGACTTTGACAGTCAGCAGTGAGGAGAGGCTTTGAAGCTACAGTACCAGCCTGAGACCAAATGCTGGACTGAGAATTAGGAGAGTATGTAAACTCATTTCCCCACCTGTTCCAAATCTTATTGATTTACAAGCTGTATAACTTGGATTTACACAGTGCTGTTCGTCCTTCCTGTAAGTACGCTCATAACTGTCCAATGTCCAATTTTCTTCTGAGGACAATTTAATACGAACAAAAGATCACCAAATCACACCAAAGTAGCATTGTATGAAATGATGCATGACTCTCTTTGGCCCTAATGAGATTTGTTTTGTTTACTGTAGGCTAGAGCAGGAAATTCAACAGCTGAAGCAGAAGATTTGTGAAAATGATGTGGCACTGAGGGGCTGCGGAACTGCTGAAGAGAAATCATCCTACACTAGCAGCCCTGCTAGTCCTACAAGATCACCGTCAATAATGGGCCCAATAGCTGATGAACGGTACATCTCTAAATAGCTCTTTTTAGTATCCAATGTGTTTAAATCAGATTTTGGGGATAGTTAAACTAGCTAAGAGAATTTGACTTTGCAATTTATTGGAGAAGCATCAGCGACATCTTCAATTGCATTTTCCTGTGCATCACAAAGTCAATCAGAAACCAGCGATAGTCAAAGGATTCATTGACAAACTGTCTGAATAGCTTTAGACAAATATGTCATCTTACATTTAGGCAGTTGAAATATTGCCTAAGTATATAAAATTATATACAATATAATTGATACAATTGTTATGATGTGTTCATTTTCTAACTAGCTCTGAAATACATAGAACATTTAAAATACTTTTAGGGACTTATCAGCTCTATTTACCAGTTAATAAATTTAGATAAAAAGTAAAAACTTATTCTAGCATTTTATATTGACCAGATTTGTAGACACTGTTATGAACAGAAGCCCCAACATTTGTAACAGTGCCTGCCTTAGGACACAGGTTTGTAACCTTAATGCTCCACGTGTTGATAGCCAGATCTGTCAAGCCTTTGTAGGAAGATGCTAACTTAGTTGCCTAATTGTCAGCTTGATCATAGTACAGAGAGCCATTTGTGAAAAACATCAAAATATTATTTTAAAAGAGAAAATCTCTCCTTCAAATGACACTTTTACCGCAATACAGAATATTGCCCTAAGTAATGTTTGGTAATGTTTCCGACGTATCAACTTATTAGCTGCAGCTTACAGCACTTGATTTACAAATAAATTGAAACATAAATCAAATATATAGAAGGCTGACAACATTTGTAGCTCAGTAATTTTTAATTGCTGCCTACCAAAATATACGTGAGGTACAAAATGACAGAAAACATAATTGCTGTCATTCTTGTCTGTGATATTAAGCTACAAGGCATTTGTGACTCCAAAATATCTGCTGCATGAACATGGGCATAATGTAAATTAGAATTGTGATCTTTTCAATTTAAGGCAATGTTGTGGTTGCAATACATAACAGCTGTTTCTTTATCACAAATTAATGCTTTCTATGGATTCCCTATTTTGCACCTAACATTTTGTGCATATAATAGAATAAACCTTAAAGCATTTGAGGACTGCGCTGTGTTAGAACAAATATTAAAAATTCAAAGCTGCATCAATAGGTATCTTATTTTTTGTTGGAGGAAAGAAAATTTGTAGTTGTTTCAGCAGATAGATTGACTTGTAGTTTGAGCTGTAACAATAGGAAACAATCAGGACAGTAAGATCAGAGTATATCAAACCAAAGTTAAGGCTAGGTATAGCCCTTTCAGCCCAAAGCAGAGACTCTTAGAGACTCGCCTTGCAAGCGAGAGACCTGGGTTCAATTCTAGGCAGGACGAAACCTTGGGCAAGTTTCTTTACTCCACACACCTGATAATAATCCCTTGGAAAAAAAAGGTCATTTCAAACCATGACTGTTTGTGAGAAACGGCTGTGTGCAATTGGTTGTTGCGTTTCGCCCACAAATATAGTCAATTCGCTATACAGTGTATTCTGTGAAGCACTTTGCGATGTCTAGAAGACGTGAAAAGCTCTATATCAAATGTAAGGATTATTATTTTTATTAAAGTATTTCCTATATAGCATTTTCTTTTGAAATGGAAGATTCAATTCCCCTATTTGTAGACAGAGAGTACTGATGTGAGTTTGGTTGGCACCAAGTGGTCCTGGCTTGCATAAATGCAGATCAGTTTCTTGCCTGATGTAAACTGCCATTGGTGGGAATGGAACTGTTTTCACAAAAGTGAGTTTGAAAAAATCCCAGCAAGTGTTGCCCAATAAAAAACACAATCCCTCCACTTTGCAGTAGGGTCCGTCGATATGGAAATTTTCCGATTTATATATATCGAGGGGCTCATATCAAGTTTGTACTTGCATTTGTACTTGCATTCGGAGGTGCGCGCGCATTCAGAAGTGCGCGAGCATTTGGAGGTGTGCACGCATTCGGAGGTGCGCGCGCATTCGGGGCCTATCTCCTCAGGAGGTAAATATCTCTCTCTGTGTCTCTCACACTCACTCTCTCCATCTCTCTCTGTGTTTCTCTGTCTGGTCTCCCCCTCCCCCTCTCCCCCGGTCTCTCCCTCCCTTTCCCCCCAGCCCTTGTATACCTGTATGTTGTATTCGAGGACTACGAATACAATATGGCGGCTTGCACCTCGGGCTGTGCAGTGTGTAGAGATGAGCATTCTGGGTCTTGTAGTTCAGTGCGCGCGCATTCGGATGTACGAGCGCATTCCATGCTCTAGGCCCAGGAGGTTGCAATGCCGGCGACAAGGCACCGATATATTTTTATATCGAATTTTTAGATATATCGATATATCTTAAATTCCGATATTGGCATATCGATATGAAAATTATATCGGATATAACCGATATATTGATATATTGACGGACCCTATTTTACAGTAAATCCTGTGAAGCACTTTAATAATAATAATCCTTGCATTTCATACAGCGCTTTTCACGTCTTCTCGACTTCTCAAAGTGCTTCACAGAATACGCTGTAAAGTGAATTGACTGTATTTTTTTGTGCGAAACTCGGTTGCCAATTGCACACAGCAGTGTTCCACACCCAGTCATAGATTGAAATGACCAATTTATTATAGGTTTCTGTTTACGGATTATTATTAGGCATGTGGAGTAAGGAAACTTGCCCAAAGTTTCTCCCTGACCTGCCTGGATTCAAACACAGGTCTCACATTTGTAATGTGACTGCTCTAACCACTGAGCTAAAGGACTTTGTGACCTCCTCCTGGCATGTAAAGGTGCTGTATTTAATGTAAGGATTATTTATTGATTTAAGAAAGCCCTTCAGCACAATTGATCTTATCCTTTACCAAATACCAACCCTAATGTCCTCTCATCACAGCATCAGGCTATTTTTTTAAAATGGGTTCAGTTTCGGGGCCTCAACTACCTCTTACAAATCATCTGTTTTATTTATTAATTGCCTTCTAGGTAAAGAAATACTTCTTGGTGTCTGTCCTAAAATTGTTCTATGCCCTCTTGTTCCCACAGTCTCACTATTTCCAGATGTAATGGGAGCACATGCACTGTCCCCATAAACTACAGTACAACAGCATGTGAACAAAGATCCCAAATGTCTGACTATCTCTCCTAAAAAGGTCAAACAAAATTGGGGTCAAATTTGTGGTATGTGACATTATTATGGATGATGTCACCTACAATAATTGCCACATCGAACAAAATGCAGTCAATAGTTAACATTGATTTCTCGGGGGCAGGGGAGAGGGGTTCACCCCTGAGTTCGGCAATAACTATTCACTTTGACAGTTGTATTTTTGGTTTGTGTAATAATTATCACATGCCAACAATTCAGATCCCATCATCTTCCATTGTGTCATTAAAATTGAATTAGAGAGGTGGTGAAGTACTTTGTTTCCTAGCCTTTTCTTTCTTTGAAGAGTATTTAATTCCTGTGTTTGTCGCTGCGTAATAATCCCTACATTTACTCTAGTGCCTTTTCACGTCAAGAGAATGTCGCACACCGCTACACAGGATGTACTGTAAAGGGAGTGACTCCTGCAAAATGTACAGTCACAAGCTTCATAGTAAGATCCCGTGAAGTGTTGTGAGAATTCTCCTAATGCGAAAAGTGCTAGAACAGTAATAATAACTAGTTATACCCCCGCTTAATATACGCAACCTAGTGTTTTTGAACACGTTTATTCATATATTTCGAAACTTTTTAAAATAAAGGCTGAGCTTTAATCACTGGGTTGCTTTACTTTGTTGTTTTTTAAAGCTGTATTGGTTTTTGTTTTCCTTTTAGAAGTTCATTGTTAACAATTTCGGAAACATACCTAAGGCTTATATATATTCTATATATATATATAGATAGATAGATTTGACACAGCGCCATCCGCGTCAGGAGGACACAATTGCGGAAACATACCTAAGGCTTTTGTATATACTGTATATAGATTGTTGTTATCATAGAATCATAGAATGTTACGGCACAGAAGGAGGCCATTCGGCCCATCGAGTCTGTGCCGGCACTTTGACCGAGCAAGTCACTTTTGTTAACCCCAATCACCAGCTTTCTCCCCATAAACCCGTCTTCCCCAGATATCTATCTAGTTCTCTCTTAAAAGTTGCTATCGAATCGGACCTCACTACCCTTTCAGGCAGATCATTCTAAATTCGAACAACTCGCTGAGTAAAAAAATGTATTCTAACCTCCCCTCTGCTTCTTTTGGTAGATATCTTAAGACTGTGACCACGGGTCACAGACACACCTACCAGCAGAAATAGCTTTTCCCTATCTAGCCTGTCGAAACCTTTCATGATCTTGAAGACCTCTATCAGGTCCCCGCGTAACCTTCTCTGCTCTAATGGGAAAAGTCCTAACTTCTCCAGTCTGTCCTCATAGCTAAGGTTCCCCCATTCCTGGTATCATTCTCGTTATTATTATTATTACTGTATTACTATTATAGCTGTTATTATGATGCTGTTAGTGTGTGGGACCCACCTGAGGGACCACGTTGCTGAGGTAGAAGGTGTCCTCCATGGAGGCCTGGCTGTGCCGGTGGTTGGCAGTGGCCGCCAGGTGTCCCCGGTCGAAGCCGCTGTGTTAAGCACTGATGGGTTTCTAGTGATAACGCCTTGGGATGTCCTCCTGACATGAAATGCGTCCTCGCATGAAACACTGCACTGTACAGTGTTATTTTGTTGATACTGTTGGTTTGCTTCAGTAGTAGATAATTGTAGATTAGTAATTCTGCCAGTGATCATATTGAGTGTTGCTGTTTGTGTAATCTTTGTGTGTGTACAGCATGCTTAGCATATGCAAGTGGCCAACTTTCTGAGGATATGAAAGATTGGAATTGGCACTGAAACCACCTGGGTCAGTGCAAAGTCAACCAAGTAATGTTAGAAAAGTGTTCTACGAGCTCTATTCTGGCACTGAACATATCACCACTAGTCAAGAGTTCAGTGAGCAGATGGTATGCTTGTGTTTTAGTATTCTAACGTGTGCTCTAGTTTCCTACATTCACGAGTTGTGCTGGAATACAATGGAACAAATTACATGGTGTCAGAACACTCAGCAATGTCACTGACCACTGCACAACCTGTCATAATGTAAGCGGGACATGCACACTAGATTGTAGCTAGCACACACACAAATCTCCAGGTGATTAGACTTGTGTGCGGACATACTGCACATCAAGTTGATGTAGAGAGAAGCTTAAAGCTGAAATCAATGTGGGTTTGGATTGGCACTTATATAATAGTCATTTTATTACAAACAAACAATATGTATATATTTTATCTTCTTATCCAAAATAGAATTCATAATAATCCAATACTTCCGAAGATGTTTTACTGTTAACAGTCTAATTATTTGCTTATTCCATAATTTACAATCCTCTTTCTTAACACTTGTAAGATGAAACAGGGACAGATACTAGAGAAAGAATATTAGAAAGATAGCATAAATCAAAGAAAGAATGCTTTGACAGTGTGAAAACTCTTTTATTGTGAAAAATCCATTATTATGGATATTAACGCACAAATGCCGTAAGACACGATTGCAAAAGCGATCATGCTTAGTCAGAGACAAATATTCCAGACATAAGGGATGCCATGTTTAGCCTGTATTTAAATGTAAATTCAGCATCTGTTTTGTGAGCTGGAGGATGAAACAATACATTAGGGTACAAACTGGCTGTGGGATGAGGAAATTTAGGAGAGGTGTCCCAGAAAATATCAAAGTTTGAGATGGCTCTGGGACAATTCAGAATCCTAATACAATTGCTAAGATCACAATATCTGCCAGGATAAACATGGCATGAATGTCCACTTCACCTCATTAGCCAGTCTGGACCTTGGCATCTTGTTTGACACTCAACTGTTATTTCTATCGGCATCCATGCCATGGCCTTCTCTGCCTTCCCACCCCTCCGCAATATTGCCTTGCTCTACCACTACTTCTCCCCTCAGGCTGCTGAAACCCTTATCCACTTTTTTTTATTATATCAACTCCTTGCACGTCTTCCCAACAATTCCCTCCACATGCTGCTGATCATCCAGAACTCTGCAATTCATGTCCTCTCCCACACCAGGCTCTGTGATCCTATCACCCCCACCCCAGCGGTAGAGACACTGACTCCCCAACCCAGATGATGGAGTTGAAAATCCTCGCCTTCTAGGCCCTCCATGACCTTGCTTCTTCCTACCTCTGTGACCTACTAACTCTCTATCCACCTATCCGCTCCCTCCGTTCACCAGGCTCTGGCCTGCTCCAAGTCCCCTGTCCTGCCAGCTCCACCATCGCTGGTCAGAGCTTCAGCCTCTCTGCCCCCAATATTTGGAACTCCATCCCACAATTTCTTTGCTTTGCTCCCTCCTTTGCCTCCTTCAAGGCACATCTCAAGACCCTCCTCTTTGACTACGCATTCGGCTATCCGCCTCTCCACCCCAATTCCAACACCCTGCTTGGGTTCCAAATCCCTGGCTACCTAGTGCTTTGGGATGTCCACCCAACGTAAAAGGCGCTATACAAATGTAATTTGTTGTTATTGTCCATCTCATGCCTTTCGAGAGTATCATCAACAAGCTGTCACCCACTGATGGAAGCACTGATTTCAATTAAGTTCTGTAATTGTTGGTCGTTAGGGTATGAGGTTTTCATCTCAAACTCGTCACTTGCAACAAAAGATTTGTCTTGGTTAGAGCTACCAGAACTATGGTAGAGTATGTTAATGTCCTCATTCCGCTCGCACACTGCAACTAATGCTGTCTTTATACTGCAACTACCATTGTAGCACTGACAGCATTTTAAAAGCTATTGACTGAGGGTGAGCAGGGAGCTGTAGTTGTGCAGCTTGACTTGAGATTGGAAGAAGCCATGTGTTCACAAATGGGAATTTGAAGTCCAGCTTGTCAATCTATGGCTGTCAGGATTAGGAAAATTTATTAGAAAAGTCGGGCCTTTTCAACCATTAGAAATTGAAGTACCTTTTAAGCACTCTGAGTCTCTACCCGCGAGAAAGGCACCTTATCATGTTGGTAAGCCTTGTTGGAGTGGTCATTTTTCATATGTTATCTTGGACATACGTACGAGGGTATGTTCAATCATGGGAGCGTGCATCAGAGCTGAGTCCAGTTCAGTTCCTACTTTTGGTCCACATGTGTTTCTCTCATACATAATCTATTAGTTATTACAGCTGCCACTGCTACTTGGATTTCTTAATTAGATGTGCAGTGATATTGGAAGCCTCTTTAAAGATACAGCAATATGTAAGCATTAAGATCCTCTCAGTAAAACAAGACAATGGTGCCAAGTTGCACATGGAGCAAGAACCAACATGGAGGTTAAATCTAATCTCTGCTCAGTCATTGATCTGAGCAATGCCAAGCAGAGGGATATGAAGTGGAGGCTGTTACCTCCTTCAGTGGAAAAGTAAGAATGGCTTTTATGTATCACGTCATTGTCAGCCACGGGGCAAAGTTACTGTGATTGCCTTTGGAGCAGATTACTCTGTTGGCTTCTTTTAATTTACTCGAGCTCTAACCCACTATCATTCCGATGTAGCTTACTTCGGATTCACCACAATTCAGAATGTTTTCCATAGCCATTTTCTAACAATGCTGCTGGGGTCTTTAAAAATCATTACTTGGAAGGGGGGGTGGGGGGTTCAAAATTAGCATTCACATCTCTTCCTCTTTACATCAATCAGTATTCAGGATAATATGATTTATACATGTGCAAATATGTGTTCAATATCTGCAGTCAAAGGCAGCACCAAACCTTTGGGAGAAAGATTTATATTGCTTTACCCATAAAGGGTTGATTTAAGCCGCATTTGAAATCATAATCTGTTGCCATATTTATTTAGGTTTGATTAATGTAAATCTATAGCCATGACAAAATTATCACATTGCACATTCTGCGCACTATTATCATTCAGCTCACAGGAACTATGTGGGTGTCTTTATCTGCTGTTGCAGTTTCACATTGCATGTTGCCTATGGTGTGTTTTTTGTAATTTGAAATACTTTGCACAAAAAATCCTCCTAAAGATACAATACTACAGTACCACAATACAATACTACATTACAATGTTTGTGTTGTGGATTTATCCTTATAGGCTGTCAGCCTTTATGGGGCATTTATAGAGTTACCAATTGGAAGCAATTTTGCTTCAGGGTCATGAAAACTACCTGTATAGTGTCTGTTGATACTGTCCTGTATTTACAGAATGCCTTGGGTATATCTGCTGTAGTAAATTTGTCTGAAGTAAAAGTAACACTTGTGGATACAAGTGCTGTTTTGCCATGGGAAAGATAGAGTGGAAAGAACATATAATCATAGAATTATGCAGCACAGAAGGAAGCCATTTGGCCTATTGTGTCTGTACCAGCTCTTTGAAAAGAGCTGTCCAAATCAATCCATTCCTCCCCTCTCTACCCATAGCCCTGCAAACCTGTCCTCTCTAAATAATTATCTATTTCTCTCTTAAAAGAGATTGTTATTGTTATTCCTCCCTCCACAGGTTGCAGATAATCCAGAACTCTTCGGCCCGTGCCCTCTGCCACTCCAAGCTTCATGGCCCCCATCTCCCCCATCCTCGCTCAACTCCATTGACTCCCCATTACCCAGAAGATCCAGTTGATCCTGGTCCTCACATTCAAAGTCCTCCACAGCCTCGCCCACCCTACCTCTGCGACAACCTAACACTCCCCCACCAAGCTGCCCACCCCCTCCGCTCAGAAGGCTTCAGCCTCTTCCACGTCTCCCGACCCACCTGCCCCACTATTGGTGGGGGAGCCTTCAGCCACTCTGCCGCCAACCTCTGGAATCCCACGGTCTCTCTGCCTTGCCCCCTCCGTGGCCTCCTTCAAGTCTTGCCCCAAGACCCTCCTTTCGATGGTGCATCATCACCCCAAATTCCCCCTTTCCCTCCACCCATCCCACCCAACCCAGCTTGGGTTTGAAATGATGAGCGTCCAGTAGGGTCCGTCGATATGGAAATTTTCCGATTTAGATATATCGATGGGCTCATATCGAGATATACCGAAATATCGATATTTTCGGGTTTTTCGTACTGCGCATGCGCGCGCAGCACGTGCATTCGGGGCCTATCTCCTCAGGAGGTAAATATTTTTCTCTCTTTGTGTCTCTCGCTCTCTCCATCTCTGTGTCTCTCTCCTCTCTCACATCCCCCCCATCTCTATCTATCTGTATATTATCACCCCACCCCCCGCCGCCGTCCCTCTCTCCTCCCCGCCCCCCCCGCCGCTGTCCCTCTCCCACCCCCTCCCAGCTGTCTCTCTTCCCCCCCCACCCCCTCCCAGCCGTCTCTCTCCCCCACCCACCGTCTCTCTCTCCCTCCCCACCCCCAGCCGTCTCTTTCCCCCTCCCCCCCCCCCCCCCGCCCCCCAGCCGTCTCTCTCCCCTCACCCCTTGCATACCTGTATATTGTATTTGAGGACTATGAATACAATATGGCGGCTTTGCACCTCGGTCTGTGCATTGTGTATAGAGATGAGCATTCTGGGTCTTGTAGTTCAGTGTGCGCGCATTCCGATTTTTCCCCTCGATATATAGATTTTTCGATATCGATATTTTTGAAATGCCTATATCGGCGTATTGATATGAAAATTATATCGGGTTTTAGCGATATATCGATATATCGCCGGACCCTAGCGTCCAGCATCTTGGGACGTCCTCCTGACTTGAAAGGCACCATACAAGTCTAATTTGGTGTTATTGTTGTTGAATTGGCTTCCAAGACCCTTTCAGACAATGCATTCCAGATCCAAACAATTCCCTGTGTGAAAAAATTTCTCCTCACCTCCCCCCTTGTTTCTATTAACAACTATTTTAAATCAGTATGCTTGGTTTACTGACCCACTCGACAGTGGATATAATTTCTCCTTGTTCACCCTGTCAAATCCTCTGATAATTTTGAAAACTTCCATGAAGTCTCCTCGTAATCTTCTTGGCTCCAAAGAGAATAGTCCTAGCTTCTCTACCTAACTGAAGTTTTTGATACACATTTTTGATATCTAATTTTAATGGGAGTGCAATTGGAAGTGACATTTTGTTCAATCTAAATTGTACCACAATATATTTTTTAAATAAATTATAATTGTAATACCGGTACACCCCGCTTAACGTCGTAGTTTGGTTGTTGAAAAGTGCGACTTTAAGCGAAACGCCGTTAAGCAAATACATTTTTCCCATAAGAATGAATGTAAAAACTGGAGTTAGGTTCTTTTGGAAATTTTTCAGTGAGATGTCTTACTCCCTGATTGCCTGCCCGGCTCCCTCCCTCCCTCCCTCCCTCCCTCCCTCCCTCCCTCCCTCCCTCCCTCCCTCCCTCCCTCCCTCCCTCCCTCCCTCCCTCCCTCCCTCCCTCTCTCTCTCTCACTGCCAGCATGATGCACTCCCAGGTCCTAGCACCATTGTGCCTCCTTTCCACCTGCATGAATGACGTAATAGCGAACATCGCAACGTTAAATGAATATATGTTCCTAATGTATCAGCAATGTAATGATGAAAAAACGTTAACTGAGGCGACGTTAAGCAGGGTCTCCCTGTACTTCATTGCTGTGTTCTCCAGTTATACTCCTGCTATTCTAATTCAACACTCAGATGGCAGATAAGTACAGCAGTAGGCTCTAAAGTAAGTAACTGGCAGGCTTTAAGGTAATCCATTCTTGCCCAACTACATCACCCTTTCGCTCCACCCTCCCCATTCCTGTCCCCAGCTCGTGTCTGACACAGTGACTATCCAGAACCTTGGGACATCCTCCTGACCTGAAAGGCGCTATACAAGTGTAATCTTGTTGTTGTTGGCAGCCATGTTTTCCCATCTGAAAATGTACAAAGCACTGGTTCGCTGAGTGGGACTCTGGTTATCATCTACTGATCTGTACAAATCTGTATTCAAATGTAGTCAAGGTAGCCAGACCTTTACCCTTCGATTGAACCCCTTTTCGTGTGATCACCAAAATGTCCTGTTAGTTTTTAATTGATATTAATAATAATCCTTGTGGTTAATGTAGCAGAAACAGTGACTGTCCAGCGCGTTGGGACAGCCTCCTGACGTGAAAGGCGCTATTCAAGTGTAATTTTGTTGTTGTTTTTCATCGGAAGGGCATCTCCCAACTATTGAAAAATGGACACGTATCTGCAAATTGAAATAGATTTACATTGCGTTGATAATTCTAAAGTACTGTTTTAAAAAAAATGTTGTTGTATGGTGGTCATTTAGAATAAATAATAGTACTGAGACACATTTATATTGTGCAGTTCTCAAATCTACATTTTAATAACTTACCATATTGGATGCAATTTGAAATTTCGATTATATCTTATGTGTATTGTTTTTATTTTACAGGCTAAATGCATATATTGAAGAGGAAGTTCAACGAAGACTAGCAGAAAAAGAGAAAATACAGACAAAATATGAAATGCATGCTACAAATGATGCAATTGACTTGTCCGCCTCGACGGATATATCGCAGGTCTGTATTATATTATCACTCTCTGCCTCAACCCTCGGACGTACTTCAAAATACTAGGATTTTAACTACAATCAGAAGTATAAACTAGATGCAATGGTTTTGGATCACTTTTTTGTTTAAGATCTGCAGATTCTAACAGCATTAATTCAGAGTGGCAAGTCAGCATATTTATATTGTTGAAATGCCTGCTGTAATAAAACGTAATGGGTGCGTAACATGAGGACTTGAGATCAAGTCTTTTGACCTTATGTGCCCAGAACCAAGTGACCAAATCCTTTAGGAATAAAGGACTGATATCTTTGAATGTTTGATATTTCTAAAATATTAAACAAGCGTTATTTGGCTCACGTGGCAGGAACCCTATTTTCTTAGATGGGAAGTTGGAGATTTCATCTCGGGAAGTGACAAATATCCTGTAAATGTCTAGGTTGAACTTCTAAACTCTGTGAAGATTTGGGCTTCCAACAGTTCATGTGTTAACCAACTTCATCGATCAGTGAGTGATTAGACAACTTGTTTTAACTAATTATCTTTAGTGGAATTGATGGTGTACTTTAGTCTAGGAAGAATACACAGTAGGGAATTATGTCGTATAGAATTTATTCCAAGAATATGAAGCAATTTAGAATTTAAACTGGCAAGATCTTTCTCCCATTCTTTTTACATTTAAGCCTTTAGTTTACGTGTGTTTTATTGTTTTACCATTATTGAAGAATTTAACCAACATTGTACAGTCGCATATTATATTATGAGAATATACCTGCCTACAATGTAGTAGCGAATACCGTCATGAAAATCTTAATCTTAAAGGATAATATTGTTATATTTTTAATGGTCTGAACAGGAAGATGTTGCAGGGGTCGACTTTCCTCCTTTGGGGTGAGATGACGGGTGGGAGATAAACAGGGTCTCCTTGGAACTGAACTGGCTCCAAAGGCACATAATTGGCAGTGGAATGCTGCAATTGAGTTAATGCCCTTTGAGGATCTCGGTAGTCTGGTTCCTCAGCCAAGCAGCCCACAGTATTCCAAGGCATTGCTGATGACAGTTCTGCCAGCCTGGCTCATCAATGGCTTTGAGGGGCAGACCAATCCCTAAGAGCAGGGAGTCTTCCCACTCAGCCCTTAGTAACCTGTGGAAGCCAACGCCCTAATGAATAGAGGTGCCCTAGCTGGGCAAGCAGCAGGATAGCTTGCAAGACAGTGCTTTCAATGGCAGTGGGTTTTAGCTAGTTAAATTCTAGCAGTACCTCAACGCATACTCTGGGATCTCCAAGCCTTGGATCTTAAATGTGCCTAATACTCTCCGGAATAGGAGTAGGATGCATCCGTCCAGGGCAAGAGTACATATTCCAATACCCAGGAATTTAATAATAATTCTTGCATTTGATATATCACATCTTCGAGATATCTCAAAGCACTTCACAAAATGTACAGGGAAGGATGGAAAGGAAGAAGAAAGCACCAGTGCCAATCTTGTGTATGCAAAATAAATTTCCATGTTTAGACGGGATGCATGGGACTCTGTTTTGTTTGGATCTCTTAAGAATGGTAATAGGGTTTCTGTGTATGTCAGATACCTGGCTGATGGGAAAAAAAACACGCACAATTGAGTTAAAGTTAAACATAAGGTTACAGATCTCTGGGTTGACAAAAAGCGGCAAAAATGTAAATTGGTTTTAAATTGAATCTTGGGGTCACTGTGTGCAATTTCTGCTTTAATAGCCTGCAGGAAGATATAAGTGTAGTATTTGTCATAAACTGCCCAAATTCCATTAGTTTACCAAATTACCAGCTTGGGCACAAGTCTGACAGATCCCTGCAGCACTGAGTGTTCCCTCTCCAAAGGATGATGGAGGCAGGTTTTCAGTATCCCTGGAGACAGATGCTGAACCACAGCAACTGAAAAATCAAGGTTGACTTATTGACCTTGCAGACAATTTTCTTTTTGAGGGAAGAGTGAAACAAATGAGATTTCATAAATAAAAAAAATAAGCCTGCAGCTTTTATCTATATTTAGGAGCTGTAAGGTTTCAAATTGGGAAATATGACCTTGGTTTGGGTGGGGGAGGGAGGGGTGGGAAGGGAGAAGATAGGGCACTGGCACTTGTGTAATCTCATCTATGTGAATAAAGTAGTGTTTTTGTGAAGTTGGCCTATACATCTGTCACTGGCACTGCTGTATTTTGGGCTTTCCATAGTATAGCTTTTAAATGTCAGCATCAAACTCTTACCCATTTGTGTAACTGGAAATTAAGCAAATCAAATAGACTAAACATTTTGGAATATTTACTTTGCTACCTTTCTGTCCTATCAATTGCTTTGTTTGCTGTGAAGTTGATATCTGATTTAGATAAGTTAATGCTTCTGTTGACAGCTCAGCCTGAAGTTGGCAATAATTTGCAAACAGAATTGAACATTTTAGTGCTGATGAAAAGATAAAATCATATTGCAAAAGAATGGCTTATATTGTATCTGTGTGGGGGCCTGAACACTTAACTGGCCTGAAGAGCCATTTTATCACTAAATGAACTCTTTGTCCTCATAACAAGCTACATGAGCTGCACCCCGAGGCTAGATTTTAAAATGAGATAGCAGATCATTGGACTGATAAGATACCTATTGAACTGCGGCAATAACAGTAATGGAACTTGTCGACAGATCCTCTCATCTCCTTTGATGATAGCAGTGAAACAGGTTTTGTAAAACCAATTACTGTTTTGGACGGAAGGGTGGCAGAGAGAAATGAAACTTAGCTAACTCTACAATTTTGACCCTTTTCAGGAAAATGGAAGTCTTCACAATGGCAAGATCCTGCGCAAGCTAAAATATGAGGTAGGTTTTTTTCTCTCTAAATTTGCTGAAATACCTTTCCACTAAAACGCCAGTCATTTACCTTTTGGGGGGATAAAGGTTCAAGTTCTGATTCATTGGATCAATTGTTTACATAGTGATTTATCCAGTTAAAAGTCCTGTGCCATCTCAGGCTTATGGGTTTGACAAAGTCCCATAATGTTGTCGGTAATATGTTTGAATTGTCAAATAATCTGTTGCCATCAGCAATAATACTAATTATTATAATTACATGATTACTAAACCATGGTTCAGATGGACCTTTGGCAAAAAAACACTGTTTCAATCATAAGTTGAATTTCCTCTTCGACCGTGCCTTTTGTTCCACCCCGAATTCTTCGACCTCCCCTATTTGTTTCACCCCTTCCTGTACACTCCCCTCCCAGCTCGGGTCACACGCCTCCTGTGCAGCGCCTTGGGACGTCCTCCCGACGTGAAAGGCGCTTTATCAGTGTAATTTGTTGTTGTTGTTGTTGATGTCTATAGCTGTGGTTTTGATTTGAAATGATTTTCATATCTAAGAGCATGTTTGATCTCAGATGTGTATGTGCCTTACATTCCTTTAAATCCCAAATTTTCCTATCCAGTCGGACATTAAATCTTACTTAGATAACCATATAATGCAACAAAATCAGCAGGTTCCTCCTTTCTTTTCTTTTTAATTGTTTCAAACAGAAAAAGCAAAGTCCAGTGCCTCTGCATAGCTTCCCAACTATTCCTAAACTAGGTGCTTATTGTGTGAGTGAACCCCAGATAACTCACTGGCAAATGTATTGCATCAATCTTAAAGGAAATTCAAGTGTTTGGCCGTGTGATGGTGGAAACGCAAATGTGTGTGCGTGAATCAGTACTACTAAAATTAAAAGTCCATGTTGCACAGCAAATAAACATATTCTCTGCTGACTGCGCCTAATGTACCTGAGAAAACTGAATTCATGAACGAAAACATGCAGAGAAATGGTGCTTGCGATCAGTATATGGGAAAGAGTTGTGCGATGCACACATGTACAACAACAGAATTGCATTTATAGACCGCCTTTCATGTCAGGAGGACACCCAGTGTGCTGAACAGTCAGGGGTCTGGACCGGAGAATGGAGCAGGGTAGGCGGGAGGAGAGGGAGAGAGGTGGGAGGGCGGCCGAAGGCATGACGAAAAGGAGGTCTTAAGACCGGCCTTGAAGGAGGAAAGGAGGAAACGAGGCGAAGGGACTGTTGGGTGGAGTTCCAGAGTGTGGGGGCAGAGAGGCTGCAAGCCCATCCACCGATGGTAGGGCGGGTTGGGTGGGAGATATGGAGCAGATCAGAGCCCACTGAACGGAGGAGGCGGGCATCTTGGTAAGGAGTCAGCAGGTTGAAGAAGTAGGAAGGGACAAGGTCTTGAAAGTGGATGACCTTGAAAGTGAGGACAAGAATCTTGAATTTGATCCTCTGGGGGATGGGAAAGCCAATGGAGCTGGGCGAGGGTGGAAGTGATGGGGTTTAGGAGCCTGGTGCGTGGTTCGGCAGTCTGAAGGGTGAAGCAGTGGCAGAGCCTGGTAATATTACGGAGGTGGTGGAATGGAGTGCTGGTCATGGCGCGGATGTGATTGAGAAGGGTCAAACAAGACACCCAGATTCCTGACTGAATTCATGAGATGCAGTGTGCAGCCGTGGCTATTGATGGTGTCAGCGCCTGAAGTGCGTAGGAGCTAATGGGAGCCAGTCAGGAGGGCCTCAGTCTTGCTGATGTTCAGCTGAAGAAAGTTGTCCCTCATCCAGGACTCAATGTCATTCAGGCACGCAATCAGGACTGAAGATGAGGGTGGAAGCGGAAAGGTAGAGTTCGATGCAGACATGAGTCTGCGGATGATGTCACCGAGTGGGAGCATGTAAAGGTGTAGACTTCAAAGCATTGATATTGTTAATGATGATAATGATGTCCATTTAAGGATAAGGAAACATACATATAACAAACAGACTCAGGAAAACATGGACCCCCAAGCACTCGAATGGGTACACAACTGCTCCTCGTTTGAGATTTCTAAGGCTGTTCTGGGTTTTTCACAGTTGCATTTGGATGAGACTCGTAGCACTTTCCATGACATCCAGCAAGTGGGATTTAAAACTGTGCATGGCTTAGGAAAGGACAACGTGGAATCAGAAATCCTTACACAGAAAAGCTGCTGTCCTCCTAATATATCTTGCATGAGTCTTGTCGGACATCCATCAGATTCCCATCTTTATGTGAGAAATTTTGATAAAGCCAGAAGACGCACGCCAGACATTGAATCTTCAAACCTCAGACAAACACAGAGCTATGGGCCAACTTACTTTTTCAGTGAGCTGACTCGTGCATATAAACATGCAGGCCACGAACTGCAGAACTATCAGAAGGTCATCAAGCAGGTTAGGGCATTAAAGTATCTGTTTGATAAACGCCACTGGTATGCACAAATGTCATCGTTAATAAAAGACCTTTCATTTGTGAAGAAAATACAGCTAGGGGTAACCTTGAGTCCAAATTTGCAGCAACCACAGCAATGTTTTTCAGACACGTCTAAGCTCTGTATTTATGATTTCAGTCAGCCCCTGAGCAGTAAATCATCTGGCAGCAATGTTAGTGAAGAAAATCTACTGGAGTTCCCGGTAATGAAAGAGCCATTAGGTTCTCCTGAAGGTTCAGTTGGCATGAATGAAGAAAATTTTGAAGACGTTCATGTGTTAAGACAAAGATTAGTACAGTTCCCAGATGATCTCTGCCAGCTTCAAGCCAAACCCATCCAAAAAATTCTGCGGATGCTACAGTGTAGCTTACCACAGGCTGGTATTGCAAATGCTCACCTGATAGGAATCTATTGGTTAGCTGCAGCTAATTGCTCACTGCCAGATCCACAGCCAGCTTCCATCTTCTTGTTTGACTCAGCTGTATATGTTGTTGTAACCGCTGCAAACTCCCAGCAAAAAAATGAAGGTCGCTCTCTGGCAATTTTCCATAGTCTTCATCTTGAAACTATTAAAGAAGTTCAGGTTAACTTTTGTGGTCAGGGACTTCGGCTCCTTGGCACCACTGAGGAAAGCATTTTAACAATCATTACATTCAGCAAACGTCTTACACAAGAGATTTGTTGTGACCTTATCAGCGTACTGACTGCCGCAACTGCTGAAAGTAACTTTTTAAGCCACGCACTTTTAAAAGGGGATTTGATGCAACTTTCATTGGACTGGGAATCCGAGACCAGTGGATTTATGCTGGCCAACAGAGTACAGTGTGTTTGCAAGTTCAGGAACACACTCGCTGATCTTGTCTATTTCATCCATGGAAATATGTTAGAAAATGAACTTCCCCTTGGAGAAGTCTGTGTAATCTTTTACACCACGGTCAGATTAGAAGGCGAAACTAGAACATCTGCTGCCCTTTTTAAGTCACTGTTTCTCACTAATACACACATCGGACTTCTCAGGGAAGATGTTGTATTTTATCCAGTTCCTAGAGGCATTTACCCCTTACCAAAAAGGTCACAATTTGACATGATTGACCTTTTCAGACTAACTGACTTAAGAAGAGTGTTGGTGTATGACGATGGTTCTTTTCACAAAATCGACCTCTTATTTACCAAAATAAGTGCAAAAGAGTCTGACACTGAAAAGGGTTGTAAAGAACATGCTTTGAAATGGAAAACAAACGATCAGAAAATCATTCCATTTCCATCAGAAGAAAGAAATATGTCAACAGAAGTTTTGAAATTAGCTTTTGGTACAAAGGAAGAAGCTGCTACATTAATTATGCATTTATCTAGAATTTAGTCTAAGGTAAAGAATGTTCATGGAATCATAGAACTATACAGCACAGAAGGAGGCCATTTGGCCCATCATGTCTACGCTGCTATTTTCCAATCTGATTTATAAATGCAGTTAAATTAAACATTTATGGAAATAATGCTGTATTATAGATTAAAACATTCTAAGTCATTTGAGATGTTATGCACAATTGTCTCGCTCACATCTCACATCTCAAAAATGTGATAAGGTGTTATATAAAAAATAAGGATTATGATTATTGTGTATGGAATACAAATTTTACACACTAAATAGAAATTGCAATGAGAAACAAAATTGCTATATTTAAATTGAGCTTTGATTCGTCAAGTAATTTAAAACTAAATTATTAAAGATGTATGTGGACCACAGATTTAGGAGCAGCAAAACCATTTGATATTTGCACTTTCAATGTGTAAAAGCGTTTTACAGCTTTAAGTTTCAATGGGGTATTTTTATACTGATACCAGGTACATTTTAACATAGGGTTGTAAACATGAATATAAACACCAGCATGGACTAGTTGCGCCTGTTTCCATGCTTTATGTAATTGAATGATACAATATTGCAATAACATTAATGTCTCCTGTAGCTTTGTAAACCATGGGATATATTTAATTCTACAAATATTGGAAAACAGTTATTTACCTTATGAGGTAAAAATTGTTGAACCTTATATTGTACTAAACTACTAAATTAATAGAATGAATTTTTTTTAAATTGTGTTTAAGTTAATTTAAAATCTCAGGTAACATGCATGTTTTTCTGCATAATAAATAATAATTGATGTATATGTTTATTTAATGGGCAAATAAAATTATGCAAGCAGCAACTATCTCTATCACTGTCCCTCCTCTCTTCTCTTTGTTTGCTCATCTTTTATTTCCTCCTATCCTTTCCCATTCGAGAGAGACAGCAGGCTATTTTATCAAAACTGCTTGCTCTTGAGATAATCATTGGAATTGATCAGCGGTGTGGCTTAAAGACATTTGTTAAAAGTTCTCTTTCTGAACAAGCGTTTTGCAAATTTAGTCTCAGTTTCAGGAAATCTCATTGAGATTGGAAATCCAAGATGTAGGATTTGCAGCCATTCAGGTGTGTCTTGATGCTGTGTGATTGGAGGGTATTGTGCACTCGAGGAGGATAAACCTTCAAATATTTAAAGATACTTAACTGTTGCACATCCAGGGGTGAAACCTCATCTCTAGCTCTAAAATTTAAAAGAATTAAGGAATTATGAACAGCATATATTGTTTTTGTTAGTCATTAATCATTTCGTGAAGTCCTGTAGCATATTGTTTAGAGCACACACCCTCGCAAGCGAGGGGACTCGGGTTTGATTCCCAGGCAGGGCAAGTTTCCTTACTCCACACAGCATTGTTTACCTAGCCCTCAGTAATAATCTGTTTGTTAGTTGATTGGTGGTGGATCGCTTTCTGGGGGTAATACAATAAAGCTCATTTATCCAGCACCCTCGGGACCTGGCCAATGCCGGTTAAAGCGCATGCCAGATATTCGGCCGAAAACCCCTCCAAAAATAAAATATATTAATACATTGTGCCGGATAAATTATGGTTAATCGAATGGGGACCGTTTTTTTTAGGTGCCGGTTACACGGAAGATACGGTTGATCGGGTCATGGATAAACGGGCTTTTACTGTAATTCCTTCAGAAAATAAATAATAATTTGGTGATGACTGTTTATGGGACATTGCTGTGCGCAATTAACTACCTGCCACATTTCGCCCATAAAATATACAGTCAATTCACTTTACATTATGTTCTGTGAAACGCTTTGAGACGTCTCAACAACATGATATGGTGCTACATCAAATGAAACAATTATTATTATAATCTATACCCAATGATGGTTGTCGTTGACACACATCATAATGTTGTGAGGTTTTGTACAAACTGTAATCAGAGATCATTGCAGTTGTTTAGAAATTTATTTTTTGAATCCTCGTTGGTTAACTATTCAGAATCATTCAAATGTGGATTAATTTGTGATACTTCCAATCTTAATATTATCTTTGCGAGTATGTGTGCTTTTACGTTTGTATAGAATTTGATTCTACAGTGATGTCATTTGCCTGAGAATGTACAGCTGATGTCTAATAAATGCCTTGGAGTTTGACTTGCTATATTTTGTTTATGTGTGTAGTGTTTAGTGTGATTTATTGCTTATAATTCCCTCACATTGGTATCTTTGCACTTAATATAAGAAAATTATGAGGTACAGAAGTGTGGTGATGTGGCCATAAAACAAATCCAAAATTCAGGTTGCTGTTTACTACAAATTTCAAATTGTCTGAAATTCAGTATTGAATTAGTGGTGTATTATCAGAATTTATGAGTGAAATTCATGCCTCAGTTGCTGTCCCTGGATCAGACTCAATTGAACAATCTATCATCAACCAAGTTACATGTCTTGCAACCACCTACTAACTAGGTTGAATACTGTATGCATGCAGCCAGAGAAAATACATGACATTACAATACACAAAGCACTGTTCCACACACATGAATTGCAGTGACTGGTAAGTATATACCTTCCGGTGGCAGTTTATTTTTAATGACGAGTAAGGTACACAGTAGTGTTATGTTGCTGTTGACGATAAAAATGAAACCATAGCAGGTCTGACCAACTGACATTCCTAATTCAGACAGATTTAACATTATCACTCATTGGCTCCCGTCAACATCTTCTATTCTGCGGCTCTGACATCCTCAACCAGCTAGGCCTATCGCTCATGCGTGCGTCCATCCGCTCCCAAATCGACTTATCAAATGCCCCCATTGCAGTTTCCACAGCGCCATCACACACTGGATCTTGCTGATCTAAAACTCTGCTGCCCGCATACTCACCTGTACTAAGCTCTCTACCCCCATCACATCAGTTCTGGCCAGACTCCACTTGACTCGCTATTGCCCAACGGATCAATTTCAAGATCTTCACACTTGTTTTCAAGTCCCTTTGTGCCTCGGCACCTCCCTACCTCTCCAACCTGTTTACCCCACCACCCTCTGCCTCTGCTCCGGCCTCCTGCATGTCCCTCGTGCCCTCCATTCCACCATCAGTGACTGTGTCTTCAGCCACTATGCCCTAAAATTATGGAACACTATCCCTCCATCCCTTCATCAGGTTATGCCTGAAGACCTTTCTATTGGACCGTACCTAACATCTCCCGTCTCAGTGTTGTACTCCGCCACTGTCAAGTGCTCTGGGGCACTACCCTGCGTGAGGGTCACTATATAAATGCATGTTGTTGTTGTTGTTAATTTGCCTCTGAAGGCAACCAGTTAATGGAAAATGAGCAATTTTGTCACCTCCAGATCAAGCGATGCCCTCACCCTGAGTGGGATCTCCCAGTGCCTCCATGTAACTAATAGAGCTATTTTTTTGTACCTGAGACATCCTTAACATGGATACAGAAATATTGCGCCAAGTCTTTTGGATATTTGTGAACTAATGTTGAATTTTCTTTGCAATGTCCACTTGCCAAATAAAGACTACAGGATAGCTAATAAACCTAACCCACCTTTGTTCCCAGTTTATTCTTTGTAAATCTTCTACTATTAGTTGGCAAGTGAAAATTTAAAAAATATATACATTGATTTGTAACAGCATCTGAATCATTGCATTAATTATACAATGACATTGTAGGATCCAGGCATACATAGAAAAGTCATTTGCTGCCAGTGGTCTTAGCAGATCCTGAGGCTGTATAAAGCTGTTTAAAAGTGGAATTAAAATCGTTCTGAAATTTTTATTCTCAGAGGGAGTTAAAATCATCATTAAGCTTTTTCGATTGAAAAACAAATTTGGAAGTTCAAAACTCCACATCTGCCATTTATTTTGTTACCGCTGCTTAGGAACAGAGAACAATTGGAATAGATTACTGGAATTGCCTAAAATCGATGTGTTGCATAAAGCACATAGGGGTGAAATTCTGCTGGTCAGTGAAGTTACAGTCCCCCACCAGCAAGGTTGATAAATTTACCAAACAGCAAAATGTTGCCACCAAACAATAACAACACTGAACAAGTAAAATAGCAAACCAGTACTGTAATTTGTATTAATTCAGCCCTGCACATTGAAAACAATTAATTCTGTCTTGCACACTGCGTTCAGAGAATGTCTTAAATTTGTGTTCCTCAGATTTTGGAGTTTTTCCATGCAACTTTGCTCTTTGTATTTCATATAGATATATATCAATGATTTAAAACTTCAGACAAGGTTATGTACACTGCTATCAGTTGTTAGTGCATTCTTTTGTCAAGACTGTCATCCCTTTGTATTATTTGAACTGCCTTTTCTTCTCTCCCCTCACACCTTTTATGGCGTGTATCACTGCAGTCTGCTTTTTGCTTGTTACCATCATGATGGACAGTACTTTATTTTCTCATTACTGATTCGAGTTTTCTTCTGGTCTTTTCGATCTGTTGTTTGCCTTTACAGCGCCTGGTCTGTCGCCCTCTGGGAAATGATCCAGACAGCCTGAAAGACCCGATTAAAATTAGTATTCCTCGCTATGTCTTGCGTGGGCAGGGAAAAGATGAACACTACGAGTTTGAAGTGAAGGTAAGTAAGCACCATGTTTAGGCTTTGATTTCTTTTCTATGTAAATATGGCAATTGATTTGGATACTTCACCGTAAAATCCACAAGTGAAAATGCTCACACATTTATTGTACCTTTACTAACATCAAGCAAACATGCCACCAGTATCAGGAATGCTAAGTCAATGCAGGAGAACCCTTACACTTCGTGTAGTTCAAATCAACATTGTAAATATTATGAGGAGTGTGCCTTACAAAAGATGATCAAACCCATATAGATAATAATAATCTTTGCGTTTGATATAGTGCCTTATCACATCTTCAAGACATCTGAAAAGTGCTTCACAAAATATACTGTAAAGTAAATTGACTGTATACAACAACAACTTGCATTTATATAGTGCCCTCCATGCCAGGCGGCATCGCAGGGCACTTAACAATGGCAGAGCCTGATTCCAAGCCAGGGGGATGGTGACGGTATGCGTGGTCGAAGAGCATGGTCTTCAGGTGCGACCTGAAGATGGGGAAAGAGGGAGTTCCAAAGTTTGTGGGCGTAGTGGCTGAAAGCATGGCCGCCCATGGTGGAGCGGACGATTCGGGGGACAAGGAGGGGGATGAACCCAGTAGAACGAAGACAGCGGGTACTGCTGTGAGGAGAGAGGAGGTTAGATTGATAAGGATAGAAGGATTTAAACACTAGAGTGAGGATCTTGAAGTCAACCAGCGACAGTGAGCCACTGGAGTTTGGCAAGGACTGGGGTTATCAGGGTACAAAGTGTGGTGCAGGTAAGAATGCGGGCAGCATAGTTTTATATGAACTGAATACTGTAGAGGGTGGAGGAGGAGAGACCGGCAAGGAGGAGAGTAGTCCAGCTGAGAGGTGACAAAAGCATGGACAATGGTTTGGACAGCTTTTGGGTTGAGGTATTGTCAGAGACGGGCAATGTAGTGGGGGTGGAAGAAAGCAGTGCTGGTAAGGGATTGGACATGGGGGAGGAAAGATAACGGGATCGAACCTGACTCCTTTGTGGGCGAAACATGGCAGCCAATTGCATACAGCAGTGTCCCAGAAACAGTCTTGTGGATTGAGTGACCAAATTACTACTTTCCAGTTTTTAAAACTGATTATTACCCATGGAAAAGCGATGTACCAATCGACTAATAACCTAGATCGTAGTTACTGCTAAGCAAACAAGCATGTGTGACTGGCCTAAAAAAAAACTCCCTCACTCCCTCTCACCTTTTTCAAGTCCTGCCTGAAATCCTTCCTTTTCGACTGTGCTTATAATCACCTTCCCCCCCCAACCCTGGCTCAGAGTCAGACTCCATCACTGTTAATCGCTCTCAGACATTACCCTTCGTAGAGGGTACTATATAAGTGCAAGCACCCTTATATAGGGTTAGCTAAGGTTTTGTCTTGCCTAGGAATCACACCCGGTTCCTCTCACTTCTGAGTTGAGTGCTGTAATCAATACGCTACAGGACTGCACAATTCATCTGAAGCGCTTCCATGTTTATTCACCTGATGCCCTAACCATTTAAGAAAAAATAAGCAAGAATTGCAGTGTATGATATGAAATTGAGTTTACAATACAAATTTATGTTGATATAGTTCCTGTCATGTCAAGAGGATGTCCCAACGGGCTCAAAAGTCCTAGCTTAGCACCTGAGCTGGGGACGGGGAGGAGAAAGATGAGTTCTTTGAAAGATAGTGTATTTAGTTTATATGCAAAGTAAGATAACACAAACACGGTTCTATTTTGTAACAACGTTTTTCTGATGATTAATTTTTTGAAATTTGAAATCAACCAGTAAATATATTTTCAATAAGGAAGGCAACCTTTTTCATTCATCCAGTACCTTTTGGACAAAACCCTCCCATGAGGTTTTCTGTCGCTCATCAACACAAACACATATTTCCTCTTTTCTTTTATTTTCCTTGTAAAATATAACAATTTCTGTTTGAGAAATGCTCTACTTAGCACCCACATGTCTTTCATCTCTCCTGCTGTATATAGTAGAGAATGCTGTTGTAGACATTTGGTATTTTGTGTTCTGAGGAAGGGTCACTAGTTGATTGCTGAATTAAAGATTTCTCAGGAATGGCTTATGGTTTTCTTAAGTTGATGATTAAAAGCTGGAACACCATCCTTAGTTTTTCATATCTCCCTCCAAAGTCTTTTTGCTACATCTGGAGGATATACAGACAAGGATCGCCTTCTTTAAGAGCAAAGTAGATGGGTATTTGGGGAGGACAAGATTGCAGGGTTATGGAGAGAAAGTGGGCCAGTGGGATTGAGTTGGATTGCTCTTTTTGGAGCCAGCATAGATACAATGGGCCAAATGGCCTCCTTCAGTGCTGTATGATTCCATAATTCTTTAACAAAGCTGCCTAGAAACTTACTGGAGTCATAGAAAGATCCTAAGTTTTTCTGTTTGGTGGCAAAGTGTTGCAATTTTGTCAGCAATCTGCTGATAAAATGCTGTATGTTGGAAGTTGCAGTATCTTGGATCAACTTGAAGTTTCACTTTTGAAACCACCTGTAAAAGATGGTTGCAGTCGTGATTCTGCAAATTGTACTCCTCTCACTTCCATATGCTCCATTTAAACTTCTCTGGGTCTTTTAAACACCCAAATGGTGTTTGGGCCTCTTTGATACAATTTTAATCAATGTAAATTGAGAGGTATAAATCGGACTTCTTATGTAATATCATTATCAAAGTCTCATTGTGACATTTATATAAATGTAAATATTTATTGTATTTGAACTTCAGTTCAGATTAAGTAAGCTAAAATATTTTCATTCCAATTTTTGACATTTGGAAAAGAACATTTATGCATCTGTTGTGCAATAGAAATTCAATACGAAAATCGAGTGTTATGTACACAATTTTGAACAACAATGTAAATCTTTATTTGGGTTAAAAGCAAAGTCATAGTAAATAGTTTGTTATCTGCCATGTCCAGTAGACATGGTTTGAATGGGAGGAATAATAAAAGCTAATGTCTTCTTACACTATACGAGTTAGATTATTGCCTGCTGTCTAGAGCCCAGGAATATTTCAAACTAAAACAGGATTGAAGTTTTCTGCTTCATTTGCCAAAAAGCAGTCACATTGCAGAAGTGCACAATCCTCCAATTAATCACAAAGTGGCACTGATGGCGATGGAGAAATCCATGGCAGTCAATGTTTTTATTTAAATGGGGATGAAAAAATGGGTGAGGAGAACAAAATTGTTCTCTGAGCGATGAGACCATTATGAGTTAGTGAATCACACATTTAAAAGCTGAGTGCACTGAATAATCCAGAAATGAAGGAGACTTTTAATGATGAGTTTGCAACTGATTTTATTTTTGGTCATCCAGGTGTCTTGACATGCGCTAAAACCCCTCACTATCCAAACCAGAGTTCAGCTTATGCCTAACAGCTTCAAATGGATATTTCCTTACATTGCAGAAGGATGCACCCTGCTTCCCTCATTTTGGAAAGTGTTAAGTGTGGGTTGGAAAAGACAAGACACTTGAAGACCCTGAAGTGAGCTTTGGGGTACAGCTCGAGTTTAAACAGTTAATTAAGCAAAGCTTCACAGTAAATAGCACTAAATAGAGGAGTCCTGTAGCTCAATGGTTACAGCACTCGCCATACAAGTGTGAGACCTGTGTTCAAATCCAGGCCGGTCTGGGCGAAACCTTGGGCAAGTTTCCTTATTCCACACACACGCCTAATAATAATCCCTCAGGAAAGTAAACAATAAAATTGGTAATTTCAATCCACGACTGTGGGACGCTGCTGTGCACATTTGGCTGCCATGTTTCGCCCACAAATATAGTCAATTCACTTTACAGTGAGCGCTGTGAAGTGCTTTGAGACGTCTAGAAGACGTAAAAAGCGCGATATCAAATGCAAGGATTATTATAAATAGGTCACACTATTATTGTATTTTAACTGGCGCGGTTAGAAATTTAAGTTGCCTCAACACTCCTTCATACGTTATAAGATGAGGCTAATCCCTTTCTCCAAAATATTTTTTCATGGAGTGAATTAAGTGTCTAATTCGGACTTCCTGGAACTGGAAATATTGAACAAAAGAGCAGGTAAGGGCACACAATATGATGGGCCACCAGCTTGCTGATGGGTGCACATGGAATTGAAAATCTCACCTTGATCACTAGGCAGAATTTAGGTGCTTTCTCACCCTCTTGGTGAAAACTTTGGACTTTTCACACCACAGCAATTTAGTCACATCATGGAGACAGTTTAATGAGGCTTCTTTCATTCCTGCTTCAGGCTGCTTTTGTGTACCGCAAATGGGCAGCCACAGAGTAGCATTGACAAAGGTTTGTGATCAGGTTATCTCACTATTTTCTTCCTCATGATATATTGTGGGACAGTGAAACTTGGAAAAAGGAATGAGCGAATGCTGGTTTTTAGATATGCAAAGAATCCATCTGTGCACAATTGGCTGCCGCGTTTCGCCCACAAATATACAGTCAATTCACTTTACAGTATATTCTGTGAAGCACTTTGAGACGTTGATAAGATGTAAAAAGCGCTATATCAAATGCAAGGATTATTATTATTATTATTAATCGCTTTGGTCTTTTACTCTCAACAATTCAGTTTAGAAACTTTAGCCTCTAATCAGCCACATTTAGCTGTCTTATTGATTTCTTCTAAACATTTTTTTTAAACTAACGATATCTATAGATAAAATATATGTTTGTAATTAATCATGTTGCCAGTTTAGGTATTTTAGCTCTTTAATAGGAATAGGATCAGCAGATCTTTTAATCCATATACTGTACTCTCCTTTTTTTCATATACTTTAACGGCCTTACTTTTCAAGGATCTATCTCCCTTTAAAGCCTCCCAATCGATTCTAAATCTACAGCTTTCTGGGGCAGTAGATCAGACATTGAACAGTGAAAATTGCATTCATGTATTTTGCTACAAAATTGCAGGTGCTTCACTTTCAGCACTTATTTTGAGGAATGAGACCACTTAAAATGAACAAATTGCAATATTGCACAAATCTGATACAAAAAGGTACTTTGCAATTTTCCTCTCCAAAGATTTCTGTTATTGTTAATGCAATGCTCGTATCATTTATTTGATATCAGTAAGAACTACAGTAGAACCCCCACCCCAGCCATTGTAAGGGTTACCTTATAAGGAAGTTCTACTGTACTTTGTCCATTAATAAAATGCTATGGACGTTCATTTGTTACAGTAAAATTATTTTATTGGTTAAAATATTAATCATCCAGTTTTAACACTGGTTAATTTCAGAAATTAATGGTTTGCACAATCATTTATAAAATGGCTTGGGTTTCTCAAGTGAAATATTATCTATTTATCATCAATTGGAATATTATCTCGAACTGAGGACAATTTATGACTCCAATGCTGACACAATTCAGAATTAAATTGATTTCAAAAATGGATTGTGAATTCTCTCCGGAATTGATATATTTTTAAAATTAATATTTGGACTTTAGAGTGAAATAAATCATTTTCACGTTGCTAACCTCATGTGACAAAGTAAACACTGGATTTTCTGTTAGATAACCATTCTGGATGAAACTTGGGCAGTGTTCCGGAGGTACAGTCGTTTCAGAGAACTGCACAGAACAATGAAGATGAAATATCCAGAGGTATGTTATACGTTAATTAACTTGGCAACAAGTCCAGTTCTGTGTTGGCCTAAACGGATACTGGCTTTGTGCTTCTTTCCTCACAGTCAAACCATCACTAACTGAGGTAAAATTCCACTGCTGGGAAATATATTTTTTAAATAATTACTCCCAGCCTTTAAGTACAGTATGTTGGTTGCAAGCATGTCCCATTAGCTCAAACGTGATGACATTTAGATATCAGGGTGCGGCCATATTGATCTGAAAAATCTAATTTGAACCCACGGGAATTCTGGGTTTTCAAACTTTCTTGCCAATTATAAAATTATAATTTCACCCACAAAATACAGTCGATCCACTTTACAATATATTCTGTGAAATGGTTTGAGATGTCTCAATGATGTAATAAGGCACTATATAAAATATAAGGATTATTATTAGAATATAAAACTACAACAACAAAATAATACTAGTATAGCCTTTCACGTCAGGAGGATGTCCCAAGGCACTGTGTCAGACCCGAGCTGGGAATGGGTGGGGGCGAGGGAAGCGGGGATTAGAATTGGCCGATGAGACCATCGAAGAGGAATGTTTTGAGCCGGGATTTGAGTGAACTGGACAGGCAGGTATTGAGCGAGTGATTCAACCAGGCAGGCAATCGGATCAAGTGAGTGAGCCGGGCAGGCAGTCAGGGAGCGAGTAGAATGTTTTTGTTTTAGTAAATTTGGACGAAAAATGTCCAAAAGAACTTAACTCCAGTTTATACATTCATTCTTATGGGAAAAATGTATTTGCTTAACGTTGTTTCACTTCAAGTCGCACTTTTCAAGAACCAAACCAAGACATTAGTGGTGTCTACCTGTATCGCCTTATCGCTTCATTGACACGTCTCAAAGCACTTCACAGGATATACTTTAAAGTGGAGTAAATGTGTATTTTGTGTGCGAAACATGTCAACCAGTTGCATACAGCAATGTCCCACAAACAGCGATCGAGTGAATGACCAATTTTATTTGAGATGTTGATCGGCAGGACCAGGAAGAAACTCCTTTCCCTTTTCAAATAGCTCCTTGGAGCACTGTTTCAAATAGGACCCCCCACCCTACCACTCCTCATCGGAGTGTCATCTTAGGTTATCTGATTCTACGTTCCAATGTGAGGCTTGAATCCACAACTTTCTAACTCAAAGGCGAGAGCACCACCGACTGAGCAGGCGGACACATAACACTTAAAATTAGGTCTAACCAACAGTCTATGTAACTACCTCAATGCTTCCTTGCTGTTATGTTCTGTACCTTTTGTGTGTGTGTGTGTGCACCACAAGACTGGTCCTGGTTGGATCTGAAAGCAGAGGCCAGTATTTCATTTCTGCTCGTTAGTAAGTAAGAATTTAGTATTTCTGAAGTTTCTAAATTGGAGGTTTATTGTTTATTCTCCTTTAAGACGAACATCTTATTTGGATTCTGCAGAGTGCTGCACTGTTCTTCACTAGAGATTTCAACGGCTTTCCTTCCAAGTTAATTTCCCACATCTTTCATCATTTAGCTGGAATTTGATAGCAGTTTTACTGGTACTGTCCCTACAGCATCGTACTGTCACTGATGTCGCTATCTTTACTTTTAAATTAATCCAGTTAAAATGCTAATATTCCTCTGCTGACAGTATGATCATTATGGTTCCACATTTCTGGCTTCACGCAGAGACCATTAATTGACTTGCTGAATTTTATTCATTAATTAATATAAATTGATATGAGCATTTTAAAATGCTAACTATTGATTCAAAGAATCTTCCTGCATTCTGGAATGGAAGTATTTCACATGTATTAGGATTGATTTAACCAATGTCGTACGTTATTGAATTATGTCAGTGAGGGATGCCACCAACCTCTTCCAAGTTTCATTTTATATCTAAAATGCGCTGCTGAAATACTGAACTGGAATAACAAAATTATCAGCCCAAAGACTTAACTTTCTACAGAAATAATCAAGCGACTTGGAAATAGACTGATAAACAAATTGGGGAATATATTTGTACCTAAGGAAATCTATTACAGGACTGCGGAGTCCTGTAGCTCAGTAATTAGGGCATTTGCTTCGCAAGTGAATTCCCGGCAAGCCAAAACCGTGGGCAAGTTTTCTTCCTTACCTTTTTAATTGTGCTTTCGGTCAAGTAACCTCTCTCTTTCCCCGGTGACCAGTTCAGATTCTCAGTCAGTCTGGTTAAGTGTTTTGAGATGTTCTCCCAATATAAAAGGCACTAATTATATCAACGTAAATCATTGTGAAATGAATGGCCTGTCTCAACTGTTGGATGATCGTTCCACCTAAATCAGACTAACAGTATATTTCATCTGCTCTGGTGTGTTGGTGCTAGTTGTGCTGCTGCTTGTTGTGTGTATGAGGGATGGGGCATCAGAAGGGAATCTGTCAGTATTTCTGCAGATGCCTCCTCTTCCTGCTGCAGATATTCCTCTACCTGTGGTCAGAATTACTTTAAATTAATGCAAAACTAGAAGTTTTCATTGCCTTCCTATCCTAAGCTATGACTCAAGTTTACAGCATGAAAGCTCTTTGAAACAATGACTATGTGGCCATTAAATGTGTCCTTGCGAACCCTTCCGATGCAAAGCACAACAAAACTTGGATGAGAGAAAATCTAGTATTTATATTCCTGACATAATTGGCTCCCATCAAATTCCTCCACCATAATTGTGTCATGTGGAATAAGGTCCATCACCACCTCATCTCCGTATACAAATGCAGTCTATTGAAGTAAATAATAATTATAATGCTTGCATTTGATATAACGCTTTTCACGTCTTCTAGATGTCTCAAAGCACTTCACAGAATATACTGTAAAGTGAATTGACTGTATATATGTGGGCAAAACAGGGCAGCCAATTGCAGTATCCCACGAACAGTCGTGGTTTGAAATGATAGATTTTTTTTGAGGGATTATTGTTAGACATGTGGAGTAAGGAAACTTGCCCAAGGTTTCACCCTGCCTGGAATTGAACCCAGGTCTCTCACTTGTAAGGTGAGTGCTCTAACCACTGAGCTATAGGAGCTCCACGCATCAGCAGAATCTCAAAAATTCACACGTAGTAGGTTACCGTTTCCCTTTTATCCTTTGGACAAATGTAGAAAAATCATTTTGTGCTCTAGGCAGAGATGTCACAATGGATGTGCTTTGATTCTCGTGATGGAGCCACAGCACATTTCTATATCATGACTTGGCGAAATCATTCACTGATCATTGTACAGTATTTTCTTGTGGTCAGTCAGATAGCTCATCCAATGCCCACCTTGTTGTTTTCATGCATTTTATATCAGTTATCTCTTCACCTCGTGACAAATCAATGGCGTTGATTAACACCTTGAGTGTATTTTTACAGAAGTGACTCTTGCACTTGTACCATTTTCATTTACGCCTCTGTTTCCTTAAAGTTATGTAGGAACCTTGGTGGTTAGTCAGATTGGTGGATTGCTTTCCGGGGTGATCATTTCTCGAAAGAAATTCAAGTTCACTCAATCCACAAGTATTTGTGAGTCACTGCTCTGTACAATTGCCTGTCGTGTTTTGTCCACAATATATCATATATTCTGTCAAGTGCTTTTGTGAACTTTCAACAATGTGATAAAGCACTATATCAAATGCAAGGATTATTAATATTATCTCGCTAAACTCTATTTTCCAAAATTTATCATATAGTATCAATCTGACACTTATAGGACCCAACAAAATCATAGAAGTAATGGTTTGCTGCAAGCGGATTCTATGATCCAATACATTGTTTCAGGAATTTCTCATCCTGCTAGCTACTGAATAGTGACACATTATACGTAATTTAAGTGCTTGACTCTATCGTACTGTAAAAAACTGTTGTTGTACTGTAAAAAAGGATTTTGGAGTCTCTTTCATTTTGCACACAGTGAAAAAACAACTAGCATTTGTAACATAAACAGAAATGGCTGGGAACACTCAGCAGCATGTATGGAGAAAATAAAAGTGAATAAACGTTTTGGGTCCACGACCCTTCATCAGAATGGGGGCATGTTGGGAGGGAGATGCTTTTAAGCAATAACAGAGAGGGAAAGGTAGGGCAAGGAAGACAAAGGAGAAAATGGGGTAGAGGACAGGAGGTGTTAAATTTGTCAACAAACAACAAAATTACATTTATGCAGCGCCTTTCACATCGGGAGGATATCCCAAGGCACTGAACAGTCAGGTTAGGACCCGAGCATGGGGGAGGGCAGGGTAGGGGGGACAGGAGGGAGAGAGGTGGAAGGAAGACAGAAGGCACGATCAAAAAGGAGGGTCTTGAGACCGGCCTTGATGGAGGCAAGGGAGGAAGCGAGGTGAAGTGACTGTGAGATGGAGTTCCAGAGTGTGGGGCAGAGAAGCTGAAAGCCCATCCGGCGATGGTAGGGCAGCTCGGGCGGGAGACATGGAGCAGACCAGAGCCACTGAACAGAGAGGTTCATAGGGGGACAGCATGGGGCTCCCCATCCTATGGGGATAGGGAGCCAATGGAGCTGGGCACGGGTGGGAATGATGTGGTCATGGAGCTTGATGCAGGAGAGGACACGAGCTGCAGAGATATAGATGATCTGCAGCTTGTGAAGGGAAGAGCCGGGAAGGCCAACAAGGAGGGAGATTCCATTGTCGAGTCTTGATGTGACAAATGCATGGACGAGGGTTTCGGCAGCGGTGGAGTCTGGCAATGTTACAGGGTAGGAGGATTGCAACAAAACTGGAGAGAAGAGGTGGTAATAACATTAAACAAAGAGGGAGTGGCATTTGTATATCCCCTTAATATTGTTTAACATCCCAGAGGACTTCACAATGATGGAGAGGAGGGTAAGTACAGAGTATGTGCAGGGGGTGGGGCATCACTACTCCATAGAAAATCTGCCAATCTCTGTTGGGTTGTAACGACAGAGATGAGGTTAGACGTAGAGCTCGACACATTATACGTAATTTAAGTGCTTGACTCCAGTGTTCCAGTGGTTGGGATTCAGCTGCTGTAGGCTTGCCAATGATGATGGGATGGAGGGGATGTACAGCACCCTCAGTTTGCCAAGTGAAAGGGCTTGAGCGGATTGAAATGTAGGAGGAGAAGATCACAAATAGTTATTTGAATAAAAATGTCAAATTAAACAGAGTAGTGGAATGTGATTTACATTTCCCCATTTACAACTGTTCATAAATCGCTTGTCACTCGGTGAATTATCCGGTTAGCCTCACTTTTGGCGATATTTAGCAGATTTTCCTGCTGGCCATGAAATATTCTCATTGTAATTTTCATGGAAGCCATTATTCTATTGAATTTAGTTTTTTATACATGTTCAAATTTAGTACAAATCTTTGGAATCCACTTGCAGCAAAACGTTTCTTCTGATGAAATTTCTGGCTCCCATCACCCACAGATTGATAGTGCAGGTACGTGATAAATTTGGGAATGTGTTTCACATATGGAATCGTACCAATGCAGATGATCTGTGAGAGCATATCCAGGCAAGTTTCCAAAACTGGAGGATGATCACCTAAGCTTTTATATATCTTATTCCACTAAAACAAGCCTTTCTGCCAGTTAATTTCTTGCTACTGTATTATGATTTGGTTTTTACTCTGTCGTTTCATAGTTTAAATTAATTCGAAACCTGGAGCTGTTATATTTGTTTGGTATTATCATGGCATTATATGGTAGGCAACACAGTGACTCACTGTGATATCATCAAATAGCAGGGGTGAGTAATGGAAGGCTTACCAAGTCTGCTGTGGTTTGGCATCCATCCAGAGTGTTCTTCAAACACCATTAAATGTTATCTCATTCTTATCGACGTGAAAGGCGCTATATAAATGTAATTTTGTTGTTGTTGTTATTCATTAACTGAGCAGACAATTGAATTTTTATTTTATTTCCCTTACCGTGCTTTGGGCCACCCACTCTGCCCTCCACCACTTGATATTCCCCCACTCCCCCCCACCCCACCCGGCCAGGGCCAAATCACTGACTGTCCAGCACATTGGGACGTCCTCCTGACATGAAACGCACGATGTAAATGTAATTTTGTATTGTATTTTTAAAAACACATTGTAAATATTCACTCATAGCAATTTGTAATATACAGTACCATATACAGTAGAAGCCTGTTTATCCTCGGGACTTTGCCAGTGCCGGTTAAAGCGCCTGTCACATATTCGGTAGAAAACCCAACACAAAAAAAATTATTAATTTTTTAAAACATAGCATATTAATAATAGACTAAATAATCATTTATATGACAATATAATCTATAAATAATAATTATAATCATTTTGCACACAACGACCAGGCAGTTCAGAGAGATCTTTAAACTAGTGCAAAAGTTACACGTCTGAATGACACTGTTCTCATTGGGGGCAGAAGAGAGGAAAGCTCATGTTATTGAGAAAGCAGATAGTGAGCGACGGCCGCTCAGTTCAGTTAACTTTCTTTCCAAAAAGCCTTGCAATGCCTGTGTGCATTAACTTAAAACTTAAAACACTGCACTCTGTAAAACAAGTCTTTTTTATTCAAATAAAAGCTAATGAATTGATCTGCAAGCTTTGCTCAGGGTGTGGGTGTGTTTTGCTGTTTTGTGGCTAAATTAAATCTAAATTAATCAACTCACCCCGCTCTGCCTCTCAAAGAATACACTCCGGAAAGTGCATTGCTTTACAGTAACGGCAGCATTCTGAGTTAGCGCTGCCATCAGGCACCTAGTAGCAGCATTCCAAAATACTGACGCAACACAAAACACCAAAAAAATGCATTTTTCTGGATAAATTCTGGTTTATCGAATGCGGACCTTTTTTTTGAGGTGCCGCTTATATGGAAGTTACGGTTGATTGGGTCACGGATAGACGGGCTTCTACTGTACCGTGTAAGACTTCAACAAACAAATCACTCCAAGCCCATGTGTCTGTTCGTCATTGCCATTTTACATAAGAACATAAGAATTAGGAGCAGGAGTAGGCCATTCGGCCCCTCGAGCCTGCCCCTCCATTTGATAAGACCTAACTCTAATTACCTGCCCTATTCCCATTTCCCTAATTGCTCTATATTTTAAAAATCTATCAGTCTCAGCCTTGAAAATGTTCAAAGACTGAGCATCTACAGCCTTCTGGGGTAGTGAATTCCATAAAGTCACTACCCTTTGAGTGAAGAAATGTTTCCTCAACTCTGTTCTAAAAGGCTGACCCATAATTTAAAGATTCTGACCCCTGGTTATAGATTCTCCTACCAGGGGAAACAGTCCCTCACTGTCTACTTTATCCAGCCCTTTAAGAATCTTATATGTTTCAATAAGATCTCCCCTAATTCTTCTGTACTTTAGAGAATACAGCCCTAGTTTATTCATCCTATCCTCATAGGTCAGTCCCCTCATCCCGGGAACTAACCTAGTGAATCTACGCGGCACCTCCTCTAAGGCAAGTATGTCCTTTATTAAGTAAGGAGACCAAAACTGCACATAATGCTCTAGGTGCAGTCTCACCAAAGCCCTATACAGTTGCAGCAAGACTTCCCTACTCTTGTACTCTAAACCTTTTGCAATGAATGCTAGCATGCCGTTTGCCTTCTTAGTTGCTTGCTGCACCTGCAAACTAACTTTTTGAGACTGGTGTACAAGGACACCCAAATCCCTTTGTACACTAACACTATCTAACCTCTCCCTGTCCAGAAAATAATTTGCTTTTTTATTTTTGCTACCCAGGTGAATAATTTCACACTTCCCCACATTAAAGTCCATCTGCCACCTATTTGCCCACTCCCCTAGCCTATCTATATCCTGTTGCAACCTTATTGCATCATCCTCACAGCTGACTCCTTACCTAGTTTAGTATCATCCGCGAATTTAGACACGTTACATTCAATGTCCTCATCTAGATCATTGATGTAAATTGTAAAAAGCTGAGCCCCAAGCACTGATCCTTGTGGCACTCCACGAGTTACATCCTGCCAATTCGAGAATGACCCGTTTATGTCTACTCTCTGTTTTCTACCCGTTAGCCACTCTTCTATCCATGTTAATATGTTCCCATTAATCCCATGGGCCTTGACTTTGTGCAAAAGCCTTTTGTGTGGCACTTTATCAAATGTCTTCTTAAAATCTAAATATATCACATTTACTGGTTCCCTCCTATCCAACCTGCTGGATACATCCTCAAAAAACTCTAAAAGATTAGTTAAGCATGACTTCCCTTTTGTAAAGCTATGCTGACTCTGCCTAATCTTGTTATGGTCTTCCAGGTATCCCATAACGATGCCTTTGATTAAGGACTCAAGAATTTTCCCTACCACTGATGTCAGACTAACTGGTCTATAGTTCCCCATGTTTTCTCTCCCACCCTTCTTAAATAGTGGAGTTACGTTTGCAATGTTCCAATTAATGGGAACTTTTCCAGTATCCAGAGAATTTTGGAAGATTATAGACAAGCCATCCACTATCTCAGTAGCCACCTCCTTTAAAACTCTCGGATGCAGGCCATTAGGTCCAGGGGATTTATTGGTTTTAAGACCTGACAATTTACCCGAAACCATTTCTTTAACAATATTAATCTCCCTAAGTTCCTCGCTAACATTGTCTTCTTGGTTCCCCTCTATTCTTGGTAGGTTTTTACCATCTTCTATGGTGAAGACAATAGTAAAATACTTGTTTAACGAACTCTGCCATGTCTTTGTCTCCTATTATAATTCCTCTGTCTCTGCCTGTAATGGACCCACATTCACTCTTGATAGCCTTTTCCTCAATATATTTGTAGAAACTCTTGCAGTCTGTCTTTATGTTCCTTGCTAGTTTGCCCTCAGATTCTATTTTCTCCCTCTTGATCAATTTTTTGGTTCTCCTTTGTTGATCCCTAAAGCTCTCCCAATCCTCGGGTTTACTACCCACCTTAGCTGTTTTATAGGCTACTTCTTTTAACTTTATACTTTCCCTAACTGCTCTAGTTAGCCATGGTTAGATCACCTTTCCCATGGCATTTTCAATTGAAGCGGTACATTTAAATACACATTTCTTCACCAGACACAAGGTATTTCCCATTTCTTTCACTTTTCATGCTCAAGACGTATAACATATATGAATCTATTTTCATAACATGCTTTGGAAGCAAAAAAAATTTAGTCTGCTTACTTTTATGCGTAATGATTTTTTGCTTCTGACCTGGTTTTGATTTTGAATTGTTAAAATGATGGTTAGATCCTTTCTGTGATATTTAGGGTTGTGCAAATTGGTTATTTTTAAAAAAAAATCCTGATCTAAACAGAATGTATTCTAATAATGTATTCATGAGGATTTGCTTATTTCTTAATAGCACTTATTTTTCTTCATTAATGTGACCAGGTGTGGTACATTTTTTCTAAAACAAATTCTATTTTTGTCATTTGCAATTTCTCTCTTTTCCATTAAAGGTGTATTACACTTTTATTTATTTTGGGGGTACAATAAACCATGTGGCTTGTATTTATATATGAGCTATTCATATTATGAGCAAACTATTTTGGGGTGGTGTGGGAGAATAGTGTGGGGGGAGCATTATATCTGATAGTACAAGGTCAATAGTACACAAGGTCAACATTCTGCACAAACTTGTGATCGAACCTAGACTCTTCTTCACATAACTGATACCAATTGCACATGCTATTTAAAATGTACAGTATAAAAGTCTCCGTTAATTTCACAATTAATATAATTATTAACTGAATGGTGGAATTATCCCAAGGTCAAAATGTTCCAGACAACAATGCCAAAAAGTAACTGATGATTTTCCAAAATGTAGACAAAATCTTTCTTGTCTGTGGGGGAGAGGGTTCTGCATGATTGTTTCCATGAAACACTGTATGGAGATAGATTGGCCGCTTTTATTTCTGTTCCTAACAAAGGTCAAACCCAAATTTCAAGCTATGAGGATTCCCTGTAGCTCATTGATTAGAGCACTCGCCTTACAAGTGTGAGGCCTGTGTTCGAATACAGGCAGGTCAGGGCGAAACCTTGGGCAAGCTTCCTTACTCCACACGCCTAATAATCCTCAGAAAAAAACACAATAATAAAATTGATCATTTCAATCCACGGCTGTTTGTGGACCACTGCTGTGGGTAATTGGCTGACGCATTTCGCCCAAAATACACTGTTCAATTTGCTATGCAGTATATTCTGTGAAGCGCTTTGAGACGTCGATAAGATGTGCAAAGCGCTATATCAAATGCAAGGATTATTATTATTATTTTGTTGAGCATGATCACTTAGCCTCTGAGGAGACAGAGCAACACCCCAATAGTGTCTATCCCATTAGAGTATGTACAAATGATGCTGGATCAAAGTCTCCAACTCAATTAGAATGCATGTGACTACAATTTCTACCTGTCACACCTGATGTTTATATACTTTCTTAACTACAGTAAAAGCCCATTTATCCAGCACCCGATCAACCGTAACTTCCATATAACCGGCATCGCAAAAAAAAGATCTGCATTCGATTAACCAGAATTCATCTGGAAAAATGCATTAAAATAATTTTTTTTTAACTTTTGCGTTTTCGGCCGAATATCCTGTTTAACTGGCATTGGCCAGGTCCCGAGGGTGCCGGATAAATAGGCTTTTACTGTATAAAGTTACAATAATTTCAACCTATGGTATTTTGGAAGCTATCTTTACTTGTGCACCCTATATATACAACATCTCATTCAGATATATAAAATTAGAAATGTGTACAGTATTCTGTGTGACTGTGTATGTACTATGATTTGCCCTTGCACAGAATGAAAATCATTACTTTGCTATCCTTATCTCAGGATTCAAGATTACTGGTCTGTGTATGTTAGTAATGTTGATATTATCCCGTCTTGTATACAGCTTGGATGATTGTCCAGTCAATTGTATCTGAATTTCATTTGTTTCGGGAAATTGTGCTGAAGTTTTATCTGCCACTTCTTGTTTCTTCCATTGTATACCAAGTAACAGCTTGTTGTTAACATGGGATGGGATGAAAAGTTAATCTTTCTGATTTATGGAAACAAGGTTTAGATAAGACCATTATCAATTTGGGTAATATAAATAGAGTAGAAAAAACAAATACCATAGGTTGAAATTATTGTAACTTTATACAGTAAAAGCCTATTTATCCGGCACCCTCGGGACCTGGCCAATGCCAGTTAAACAGGATATTCGGCCGAAAACGCAAAAGTTAAAAAAAAATTATTTTAATGCATTTTTCCAGATGAATTCTGGTTAATCGAATGCAGATCTTTTTGTTGCGATGCCGGTTATATGGAAAAAACAGGGTTGTGCTCACTTTATTAGTGGGCATTGGTTGAACCAATTTAAGGAAGGCTCCTTTTGAAGTCAACTTTAAAGCAGCCGCCTGGCACCTTTAACACATGCTTTTGTGTTACGATTTATTTTCTTGATCATGGAGGCAAAAGATATTTTCTTGATCATGGAGGCAAAAGATATTTTGACACTGATGATAGATTAACATAATGCCTTACTCATTTAAAATAAATTCAATCTCTACATAAAAAGCTACCTCCCAATTTCCCTCCTGCGTTTTATATTTACAGCATTTCATAATTTACTGAGGGTGCTTTGGTGCCCTTTAATTTGAAGTCTCAATGCTACTTCCTCTGCTCAACCTGAGTGTTTAGCCCCAGAGCAAGATGGAGTACAACCTAAAGTGGAGAGAGATCGAGCGCCTCCGACATCAGCAGAAAAATTACCAATTTGTGTAGTGTCTTTCCCGTCGACAGCATGTCCCAAGGAGCTGGACAGTAGCTGCAAATTTTGCACTTTCTGTGAAGAAATAGTGTCCCTTTGTAATTTTTTACTCCGAGGGATATAGAAATTCCAGTTTGACCGTGGAGTTTCAACATCTTTCAAAGATGAGAAAGACAATATTTACAATAGTCTAGCATTTAGTTAATAAAATTAAAGCTAATAAAATAGAAGTGCAGCTCTTGAGTCATTGACAATTAAATCCATGTAGTTCAACTGAGATTATAGGTCTTGAATTTAATCCTTCAGTGTAAATATTACATAACCAAAACAATAAATACAGTATGTGCTTGATAAGATTATAGATAAAGAAAAATATAATGTTTGCCTTAAAGCACTAAGAGTGTTGCTTGAGGTTATTTACAACAACAACAACTTTGATTTATATAGCGCCCTCCACGCTGGACGGGGTCTCAGATCGCTTTGTTTATTGGTGCCTGACCATTTGGATGACATTCTATAACATTTTAAAGGAGACTTAGCAAAGCACATCTACCGGCTATTTGCATTATTCACATTCTTCCCCAACATTTCTACCCCAAGAGCTTAGTAGCTGTAACAAATGGACATGTCATGTAATGTTTTATGGATGCCTTGCTTTCTCTTCTTTATTTATATTGACCTCTCCTGCTTAGATTCTATTCTGACCTACAGCTTAGTGACAGCTTATCAAGAATGCTTGAAGGCATTTTTCCTTTTTCAAAGGCATATCAAGATGTTATTTCTGATATCAGGATCATCAAAGATTCTCTGCTTCACTATCGTTTCAGCTTTGAAGGAAACGCCTTTGGCAAGGACATGTTTTGAAGAGCAGACTAGAATATACTTGTAGTGTTTTAAAAATTGATGTTAAATACCAAATTAACTTTTATACATTTCAAAATATTCACAATATCATTTATCTCAAATGCTGACATAGTATTTGATCTGTAGGAATAGATGAGATTGGATCTTGTTACACATGTCACAATCATTTTACATGTTACGATCAGTTTTAGTGTCTTTACACCCTGCATAGTATACACCTTGCATTGTATTATACACATGAGAATTCATTCTGAAACAGAAGTGGCTGTGAACACTCAGCAGGTCAGGCAGCATGTTTACTTCAATGTCTTTATAAGTGCTTTCAAATACTTGTGATTATGTTTTGGTGCAAACATTATCTGAATGTAGATAGAATATGCTTATTTATATCAAAAGAACAGAATGAATGCTCAAAACGAAAGTTCTGACGTTGAGTTCTGACGAAGGATCGTGGACCCGAAACGTTGACTCACTTTTCCTTTCTCCATGTGCTGCTGTGGATAGTGTCTACTGCAATGTAAACTTTCCACGATGGTGTGAAGCTAGATTTTGAAGCTGCCTGTAGCAGAAATTGAGATATTTTTGTAAACTCTGTTTTGAGATTATAACTCGCGTTAACCTGAGAACCTATTTGTGTCATCCATTTTAATCTCATATATAATAATAATCCTTGCATTTGACACAGCATTTTTCATGTCTTCTGGAGGTCTCAAAGCACAGAATATACTGTAAAGTGAATTGACTGCATATTTGTGGGTGAAACACGGCAGCCAGTTGCACACAGCAGCATCCCACAAACAGTCGTGGATAGAAGCGGCCAGTTTATTGGGGGGGGTTTTGTTGGGGGCTTATCCAGCATGTGGAGTAGGGAAACCTGCCTAAGGTTTCTCCCTGCTGGGAATCGAACCCAGGTCTCTTGCTTGCGAAGTGAATGCTCTAACCGCTGAGCTATAGGACTCCATAGTGGTAGTAATGCATGTAAACCTCAACACTTTTCTATATTGTGTTTTCATGACCTACCGATTTATTTTTCTTCACTGTGGAGTTAACTTTATTGATGAAGGGAAAGTTACAAAAAAAATACTGGCATGACCATTATGAGGTTTGATGGTGAATCTGGTGTTGACTATTCATTCTCGTCTTTGGATTGTGAATACTTTGAGAAGTAGCCTACAATTATTAGCCTACAGTACCATGGGCAGTAAATTATTGTGTTGATGCAATGATGTCTTAGACAATGATCCTCAAACTAATATTGGTCATTCATTGCTGTTGTGGGTCATTGAAGTGCGCAACTTTGCTACCATATTTGCCTACAAATATACAACAACAACAAAATTACATTTGTATAGTGCCTTTCACATCAGGAGGATGTACCAAGGCACTGGACAGTGTTTCAGACCCGAGCTGCGGTCAGGATCGGGGAAGGGAGGGGGCAGAAGTGGGGTGATCGATAGCATGGTTGAAGCGGAGGGTCTTGAGGCGGGACTTGAAAGAGGCTAGAGAGGGGGCAAGGTGGAGAGGTTATGGGATGGAATTCCTAAGGATGGTAGCAGAGTGGCTGAAGGCTTGCCCGACACTGGTGGAACGGGTGGGTTGGGTGAACTTGGTGAAGGCTGGAGCCCGCTGAGCAGAGGGAATGGACAATTGGTAGGTGTTTCGGAGGGATTATTATCAGGCATGTAGAGTAAGAAAACTTGAAATGTAGTTTAATTTGACTTGGGTTTATTTTTCAGTGGTAGCAATTGCAATCACTGATCTGATGCAGGTTATTCACAATGTCTCATTGCCTCTTATCTCGATATGGAAGTGCAATTGAACTCTCCTAGCTAACCAAGCTGACTGAATTTATGTACCATTAAATCCTGTGGAATCCTGTAGCTCAGTTGTTAGACCTCTCGCCTTACAAGAATGAGACCTGTGTTCGAATCCAGGCAGGTCAGGGCGAAACCTTGTGCAAGTTTCCTTATTCCACACATCTAATAATAATCCCTCCAAAAAAACACAATAATAAAAAAAATTGGCCCTTTCAATCCATGACTGTTTGTGGGACACTGCTGTGCGCAATTAGGTGCCGCGTTTGCCCACACATATACAGCCAATTCACTTTACAGTATATTCTGTGAAGTGTTTTGAGACGTTGATAAGATGTGAAAAACACTATATCAAATGCAAGGATTATTATTATTATTAATTCTGCCCTATGTCTTAAAATTAGTTAGTAATTTCAATATCAATGAAATACAAGAAAATGTTTATATTTATTGTCCTTTTTTAAAACAAAAGATAAGTCCAGAAGAGCATGTCATCAGGTAATTTTTACTGTTTTTACTGATATTTGTTTTCTCACTTCCTTTTAAAATGTAAATTACATTGGAATACAGCATAGTGAAATTGGCCTCCTCTACCTTACTGTTTTCATATTATTACTTGCTGCAAATAAATAATCTAGGATTTGGGATTCCTCATAGGTCTAAATGTAGCATCATTAACCATGTGTACTAACAGATATTCCGCCGATGTTGGTAGTACATCATCAAAGTCACTATACAAAGTAGCACAGGGAATCGCTTCCATCTAGTTTTTTAAACAATTGGCAATGGAGTGGTATTTTATATTCTAAAGTTCAACGTTCTGTGAAATTATCTGTCTCAAAATTGTTATGTGGCTGGTGAATATGCCATTTGTACTGTTGATAGGTTATAAAAATGATCAATTATTGTACTTGTGTTTATATATTCTATTTTGATATTAATTTGAACATTTGAAAGCACAAAAAGACACTTTGTGCCTTTAAATGAGTTAACTTTCACCTCTCTCCAGAGGTACTCGGTTGTCTTTTTATTTATTAAAAAAAACTCTGGCAGAGAATAAAGTCAGAAATCATGAGCAGGTACAGCTCCCAAGAGGTTATATGATAATAGAGCTACTTTAATTAGTGAGCTGGTTGTCCCACTGCCACTGTGAGGAGGCATCCTAATCACTAACTGCCAGAAACAGTGATATGCTTCCTACTTCATTTCCCCCTCTGAGCTGTTAAATGGAGTCTTGAAATGAAGTAGGACATTTATCTGCATTTAGCAGTAGGTCGGCAATGTTTTTACATACTGTATTTTTGTAATATTTATTTAAGTCACAGGGAAATTTAAATAGCAAAGTGCCAAGATTTTTTTTAACAAGAGAGAATCTCTACTTAATTTCATTTTGGGATTTAATTAAATCTCTACAGGATTTTTTTTTTAGTCCATTTTACAATAACCCTCCAAATTACTATGGGCTGTTGTAGTGAAATTTTTGAATAAATTACTCATTTCAATTTGCGCAGGTTATATGAGGTTCTTGTGAAAGGACTTCATCTGGAAGAATGTGCGGTTTTTGTCATCTAATCTTAGGAGCAATATCATTGCATTTGAGAAAATGCAGAGGTTAAACAAACAAGATTGGACTGCTGTTTATAAATTATAGAAAAAAGTTGGTTTTAAAATGATAACCTTTTGTTTAAGATTGTGAATGGAATTGCAAAGACTATCTGGGGAAAATCGCTCAGTATTGTAGTTTTCTTCAAAAATTAAGAAGTTAACACTAGAAAAAGAGGCAGAAGTATCCTTTACCAAGAGATTTGAAGAATTCATGCAACAAGTAGAAAGAATATTGAAGTAAAGAATGCAAATTGTTTCAAGAGGCAGCTAGAAATATTTCTGGAAATTGAGAGATGTGTGGTGAGGCTTTTTTCTCTGACCGCTTTTGGGACCATCAAGATGAGAATAATAATAATAATAATCTTTACACTAAATGTAGTACCTATCATGTTGGAAGGACAATGTTGTAATATGCAATGACTATATTTTGTCGTGAATACAACATTCAATTTGCACACATCAATGTCCTACAAATCACCATAAAATTACACCGAATGACCTTTTTAATGCATTTCAGCAACTTTCCAGTGCTTAAGTAACTTGATATTTTATGTTTTTTTTGCTGATTTCTTACTTGTCACGTCAATACAGCTATTTTAAATATAACATTGTAAATCTTGTTTACGTAGTGCGCTTAAATAGGGCATCATTTTCGATTTTGCTGGCATAGCAGATTAGACCAGACCTTTTTGCATAGGTCAAGTAACTTGCTTCAGGGAGTTGAGGATGCTGAATCCACGCATTGCAGGTGAATACTGATTAGATGTCTTATTTTTCCATAGACAGTTCATTGATCTGTCACTAGCCTCTTTAGTATGATATAGTGGAGAATTTTCACATAAATACTTTATTATCAAAACTAATTGAAAATACACTCATAAGCCTCTGCTCTCATCTGATAGATTTTCTTCCCTCCATGCTGCTTTCTAACCTGTTGTTGGGGAAAGTAGGAATGATATAAATATGGCAACAATCCCTAATTGGCAACATTTCTGAAGTAATCCTATTACAGAGGTTCGGGGTGGTGGCCTGTACAAATGTAATTTTGTTGTTGTTAACACCGAGCGCAAATGTGGACTCTTCAGCGTAAATATTCCAATTAATTGTTATGTTACACATTCCCACAGCAGAATAGCTGAAACAATTTCAAAATTGTTAAATAATAATGTGTTTAGTAGTTTGGGAGATGAATAGTATGAAATAACAAAACTTTTAAAGAGCTTGGTGAGAAAATAAAATGCATTGTACAGTAAATATGCCATTGTTTTTTATACTTTCATACCCTTACCTTGTCATTGAATTACAGAATTTGTTTTCTTCCGGTAAACATTTCTACCACAGTACTATCTTCAACATTGCTTAATTCAGTGAGTATGTCTGCCCATCCGTTTGTTGTGGCCTGAAGGATTTGCAATACAATTTACACTTCTAATAGTAATAATTTTTGTACAATATTTGATATAGCACCTCATCATCTCTTTGAGACGTCTCAAAGCAATTCACAGAATATATTACAAAATACATTAATTGTATATTTTGTGGGCGAAACTCGGCAGCCAATTCTGACTACCAACAGGTTCCTCCTTATTGTAAACAGAGGAGTGTGTAGTAATGCAATTTGCCTAACATTTTGCTCTGCCCGAGAATTGAACCCAAGTCCTCTCACTTGCAAGATGAATGCACTAACCAATATACCATAGTGACTTTCACTTCAGGAAAGAGAGTCTTCAGAGTGGTACAGTGGTTCAGTCTTCAGAGTGGTACAGGATTTACTCGTGACTGCTTATTTTGCAATCAAGTGTGGCAGCTAATCTGAGCACAACAATGTCCCACAAACAGTCATGAAGTCAATGACTAATATATTATTTGGAGAATTGTTAACCACGACACCGGCAGAAACTCCCCTCCCCTTTTGAATAGTGCCATGGGATCTTTAATATCCACCTGAACAGGGAGATCAAGATCGTCCAAATGATGTTTAGAGAGATTTTGAATTATGTTTAGGGATGAAAAGAGTTCAGACTAACTAGGAGATATTACTGCCAAATTAGCTTTTTTAAAAAAATTAAATGAATTTTATTTAGTTGCTAACTTGACTTATATATTTGGGCACTTATACGTCAAGCAGGTTGTCACCTTCTCAACCTTTGAAACATCTCCCAGTTATGCAGACGCACTTATCACGATGACAGCTGTAGTTTCAGAGCCCAGAGTGACAGTATAAATTCTGAAACCTAATAAATCCATCTCATTCAGCAAAAACAGTGTTTGCATTGTCCTGTGATGACAACTGCTGTTTACATTGCAGTCTGCAAGTTCTTTATTTATGACCTTCAAAAATGAAGGAAGGCTAAATTGTTGGTAGAATTTTTTTTGGTTTGGTGGTGGTCACAAAAATAACTTTGTACAACTGCAGGCCTGTAGTGTTTACACGATGCAAATCTGAAACGTACAAGACCAGTTCCATTACAGAGATGCAAAAATGTCCTGGGATAGGTTCACTGAATAGAGATGGAAAGTCTTTGTGAATTCTTTGCAAAGTATTTCCCCAGTTTGTCAATTGAAAAGAAGGCATTGGGTATGGTCTGTGATAGTAATTTTTCCAAGTCAAACCAAATCAGAGCCACTTTGGAGAAGCAATGTGTGAGTGACATCACCAGAACTGCAGAGAAACAGAAACAAAATGGTACATAATAATAATCCTTGCTTTTGACATCTTATCAACGTCTCAAAGTGCTTCACAGAATATACTGTAAAGTGAATTGACTGTATATATTTGTGGGCGAAACACGGCAGCCAATTGCACACAACAGTGTCCCACAAACAGTTGTGAATTATAAATGACCAATTTTTATTATTGTGTTTTTTTTTAAGGATTATTATTAGGTGTGTGGAGTAAGGAACCTTGCCCAAGGTTTCGCCCTGATCTGCCTGGATTCAAGCCTAAGGTCTCACGCTTGTAAGGCGAGTGCTGTAACCACTGAGCTACAGGAGTTACATCTCAGTGAATTCCAAACTTCACCAGATTTATTTTCCAAAGTAATATAAGGGGATTATTTGATTACCCAAGTTCTAGAGACACTGCAGAAGAACATAACAATAACAAAATTACATTTATAGATTACCTTTCACGTTATTTAAGACTCGAGCAGGTTGTCAGGAATGGTTATTGAGACCACGGTGCGGTAACGGGAGGATGATAAGGTAACTAATTAGTTAGTGGAAAGAAAAGAAGAGAGAGTAGGAGGGGAGTAGACCACACTGGCAGAGAGAAAAAAGAGTGTTTCAGGCAGGTAGGAGATTAATGTATTGATTGAAATCAGGAACATCTGCTAGGGGATATTTGCTTCTAGCTTATTAGACGTATCTAATGGTAATTGTGTTGTGCCTTGCACACATTTCCTACATTCTGGTTATTATTATTTACTCTAGCATCTAAAAGACAAAATGTAACATAATTCCATTACCTGCGGCATGAATCTAATATAATTCACCGATACCCTTTTTATCTTTGTGCTCTCAAAGCTATTAAAGAAATGCAATTAAAATTTGCATGCATTCATTTTGCGAGAAACTTGGAGACCTTTTGCATGAATTACTAACTGCTTCATAATTATATTAATTTAACACAAGTGCCTACTGGCATATCCTTTGCAGCAGTTTCATTAATCTTTTAAGATCCAATACTTTCCTATTCAAGGCCTTCTTTTTCTCTGTTTCTTTAAATATAATAAGTAAATTATATTTAGAATCTACCCATGATGTAGATTCAATAATTCACAGATTAAAAGTGTCCTAATCAACGAGACGTTACTGCTAGAATTAATACATATTTCAAGGCGGTGGGGAGATTGGAGAGAGAAGACTCTATCAAGAAGTTCATTTTACGGCCAGGAGGTGACACTAATATCTCACTGATTTGTGCAAAATCGTTTATTTTCATTCGAAAAGTAATACTATACACCAAAGTTTGATTGTAGCATTTTCAGTCTCTTCATTTTTGTTGTGATCCACAGTTACAGTGACATTTCAGTGAACATTAAGCAAAAGCCCCAAGGCGGTTTGTGACATAATTACACATGCTATTCCATCAGTATGTGACAATAGCACCACGTTGACCAAGAACACTTATTCAATCAATATTAAATAAGTTCTGTTTGGTACTGGTTATTAAGTTATGGGACATGCAGACTGCTTAGTTTTATCAATGAATGAATGATAAGCATAACAAGCTGCTGAACCTGCCTATTCTATCCAAGTGTCAACCTACTTTTATGAGTGATATTTTTTTCAATCCGTGGTCTAATGTGTCCATTAGTTCAACCTTGGATAGTGAAATGTACCTATCTTGTGTACAAAGGACCAAACGCTTTAGGATGTCTTATAAGTAGAGCATGACAGCTCTTTTGATGGCTTTTTTCACTCAGTTAAGATATTAACCTTTAGAGTACATTATTCTTTCTATTGTAAGCCAAAACCAAGCTGTCACTTCCAAACCCCACTAGATTTTGTTTTACTTTTCTTACACTACGTTGCACTGAATTCTCCAGTCACTTGTCAGATCTAAAGTCCTGGAAACATTCCATAGAAGTGAGTGTTTTCAGTCCATTGTGAATGTAGTACTCAGAATACTTGAGCAGACATACATGAGTGATTTAGTGACATGATGTGATGTGTAATTTCCAATGCTTAATAATGCCTGTCCCGGTTGTCAGCCTAGTAAGAAACTCAAGTGTTTTTTTAATGTTCTTTTAATTTTTGACAAATGAGTCTGATCTTATCATTGCTTCCTTTTTTGCAGATTGGTGGTCTAGAATTTCCTCCAAAGAAGCTATTTGGTAACAGGGATGAAAGAGTGATCGCTGAGAGACGGAGCCACTTAGAGGTAAATGTAATGGTATCATTTAGTGTTTATTCAGATGCAATGTAAACATACGTCGGGTTTGAAGTAATTACATTGAATTGTACGAATCCACAAATTTCTTTCATCAACTAATAACCATTAACTTCAGTAATGCAGCAGTAAATTGTATTTCAAAACAGCTGGTCTTTAAGATTTTAGAATTAGGATGTTTTTAATGTATAATATGGGTTTACATTACTACAGTATAATAATGATGGCTTTCTTTATGTGAGTACATTGCAGTTAAGTAATCTTGGCCTACTTAGTCATTTGTAACTTGTCACAGATTAATGTACAGTTGCACTTGAAGCACGTGTTTTTTTCTAGTTTTATCCTACTTTCCTTTCCTGAAAAGACTGTCCCTTGTTGGGGTACTGTTCTGCAGACATCAACAGCTCTTCATTACCTCATCTAAAGGGTACGTTCTTTGTCTATTAGCTTCTCCAATGTCAGCAGGCTATTCAACCAAAGGTCAGCACAGACAAGGCAGATCCTGCCTTCTCCTGACACTTCTGATGGCCACAAATGTGCACTTCCCAGCAAGGGCCATTGAAGAACAAATTGGGAATGGAAAACCAGACCGATATTCTGTTTTACCTTAACTGAAGAGACTAAGTCACTTGAGGTCCACTGGAACCTCAGATATTTTCGCCTGATTATCTACCATAATGCAAGTGGATTGTACATTTCGCTACCTCTCCACCTGACACAGCTGATAATCTGTCACTCCACTCGCCTCCTCAATTTAGCTTCCAAATGCAGCTCAGGTAGGGGTAGGAATTCCATCTGGGTCTGGATGGAATTTATTTTGATTAACATTTCGGAGATCCACAATTCAGAAAATTCTTAAACAATTTTAATTTCCAAGCTTTTTTTGTTGCAAGTTTCCTTTAAGAACTGCCGAAATTTGGTTTCAAAGTTCAGACTGAATTCAACAAATTCGGGATGTTCTGAAATGCTAAGTAAAAAGATTTGTATTCACTACAATTTTACAGTAAAATCCTGTGACGCGGTTAAGATGTTTTGATGACATTATAACGCACTATATCAAAGTATTATTATTGAATCTAAACCCAGGTGGAATTTCTTTCCATACAGTGGAACTACAGTTATACTCCTTTTATTTTGATATAGCGATTTTCATATCTTCTAGACGTCTCAAAGTGTTTCAGAGAATATACTGTAAAGTGAATTGACTGTACATTTGTGGGTGAAAGTTAGCTGCAGGGAGGGATTCAGTCTTATGAGACAGAGCAGACACAGCACACTGAAATTAGGTAAATCAGTATAGGCTAGGCATTGAATTGGCTACCGGGTTAACCACACTGGGCCATATTACCAACTGACATAAAGTTGTAAAGAATGCAGAAAATATATATATTTAAAAAAATACAAACCAATGTTGGAGTTCTTAAAGAAGAAAATGATTTGGGTTTTCCATCTTAAAGTGTCTTTGTCGCCGTGAGAAAGTTGCCAATGTTTGAGAGGGGGGTAGGAAAAAAACCTATAAGAGCTGAACATTATTATTGCCTTCACGACACCAAGCTTGAATCACTAATGCATTTTCTGTCATTATGTGACATGATGTAGACAAAAACGTTTTGGCCGACTTTTTATGTGTGATTGATACCCCTTTAAATGTTCTGGTGCAATTCGGAATGAGATTGTTTACTTATGGTGATATCTTTTTGGTATTGGGTATTTTTTTTAATGAAGTCGACTATACATTTTACATTATGGGTGTGATTCCAATCAGTGGATTGCATTTAGACATAGCGTAAACTTAGATCTCAATTGATTTAATGATAAACACATCCTGACTGGAGAAAATCTAATAGGGTGTTTAGTCTGCTGTTCCCCAACCAACCTGTTATATTGTGCCAAAGAATGGCTCTGACAGGAAAGTCACAGAGCATCAACAACTATTTTCATCCTCTTTCCTGGCAAGTGACCGAAAGGAAGAGAGAACATGAAAGGAAACATAGGAACTAATTTCAGAATAATGTCTGAAATCACTACAAACTGATGTAGTTTTGAAGATTAATTCTTTGATCATCCAACAAGCACCCATCAATAATTAACATATTGACTGCCTGCTTCTTTTTATAATTTGTTAATCAGCTCTGTCAGTGTTAATCAATGACCTTTCACAATTTCACCTACTAACTCTTAATGTGTATTGCAGAAGAGCACTCTTCTTAGAATTGGCTACGGTATTTGTGTTTTAAATATCATTACATGTGATTTTGCAGTTCGTCATATAGGATAACTGTCTAATCACACCAATTAATTATGTGGGCCTTTTGTTTTAATGCATTGTAACCAGTAGTTGGATTCTTTTGCAAAGTATGCATTTAAATAGGCAGCAATATTTGTTATTCATTATCAGAAACAGTACAGTATAGGATTAGAGAGAGGAAAGGGAAAAAAAAGACCAAGGTAGACTGACGGGCATTGATGTAGCTGTAAAGAAAGGAGTTATGTGCTACTATAATAATTATCCTTGCATTTGATATAGCACTATTCACATCTTATTAAAGTCTCAAAGCGCTTCACAGAATATACCGTAAAGTGAATTGACTATATATTTGTGGGTGAAACATGACAGCCAATTGCGCACAGCAGTGTCTCACAAACAGTTGTGGATTGAAAATGAACACTTTTTACTATAGTGACAGGACAATGCCTGATACAAGAACCTTTTAGTTAGTGCTACATTTTGTACTTGGTTGATGACCTAATATCTGCATGGTTTTCATATCCACAATGGAGCCTGTCCCAAAGAAGTACAGATATGAAGCTATCAACTGTACCTGGGAGGAACTGACAAAAGCACAGCAAACATTTCAAACTAAGATATCTCTAGGGCAGCATCTCCATCAAGCTTTGTTTAGTTCATGCTTCAGTTTGGATTTGAGTAGATGATTTTTGAGGAGAAAGGATTTGTCTTTTTTGTTAGAATTGCTGAATGGATATGGATATTACGCTAATGACAACATGGACATCATAGTGGAAACAGTGTATGCTTATTTACTCTATCAAAATTCTTCTATTAAATCCTCCCCTTAACCACTTTTGTCCTAAGGAGAACAATCTAAGTCTCACATTCCTGGTATCATTCTTCTTGGTTCCCTCTCCAAGGCCTCGACATGCTTCCTAATGTGTGATTTCACATTTTCAATATCAGTCACATTACTGAATTCATTGTTTACACCAGTGCAACCAACATATGGGATTTGTTGTACAAGTACTAATTGGATCAGATTCTGGCTGGTCACAGTCCTTGCATGTTTTGACACATAAATGTGATACAATCAAATCTTGATGCACACATGCACATGACATTCACCAATTGGGCAAATTTCCTTGCTCCACATGCCTGATAATAATCCTTAAAAACAAAAAATTGGTAATTTCAATCTACGATTGTTTGTGGAGACACTGCTGTGCACAATTGGCTGCTGCTTTTCACCCAAAAATATACAGTCAATTCACTTTACAGTACATTCTGTGAAGCGCTTTGAAATGTCTAGAAGACGTGAAAAGTGCTTTATCAAATGCAAGGATTATTTTATCCAAGTACTCTGATCAGTAGCTTACTGAAAGTGAAGAGAGAAAAAAATATGGCATAGATTTATTTTTCAACCCTCCAAAATATGTAGGACATGGTCGCGTCAGGACCATGACAATGTTGTTTGGGACCACCAAATCAGTGGCGGGGGGGGGATCGCGTCAGTGAGGTTTATTTAACTGGAAATGAGTAAGGAAATTTCGGGATCAACTCTGACTGGTCACCTTGGCGGGGTGGTCATGGCACTGAGGTGGTCACCAACCGAGGTTCTGCTGTATTATGGTCATTATTAGCTATGCTCTTGGTGATAATGAGCATGTCATAACACATAAACATATAGGACAGAGCCAGTTTATATTTTTTTCACCTCCTCTAGGGGGATTGAGTATCCAGCTCCAGGAGTGAAGTGTAGGTAGGATAAGGGGTAGGATAGGATCAAAGGATTCTTACAGGAGTGGACATCTTGAGTCTTTTTCTGGCCTTTCTTTCTTTCTTTCTTTCTTTCTTTCTTTCTTTCTTTCTTTCTTTCTTTCTTTCCTTCCTTCCTTCCTTCCTTCCTTCCTTCCTTCCTTCCTTCCTTCCTACCGTCCTTCCTTGCCTTCCTTCCTTCCTTTCTTTCTCTCTTCTCTCTCTCTTTCTTTCTTTCTTTCTTTCTTTCTTTCTTTCTTTCTTTCTTTCTTTCTTTCTTTCTTTCTTTCTTTCTTTCTTTCTTTGCCTGTCTGATTAGCTTTCTAATCCTTGATGTGTCCAAATTCACAGGTACAGAATGTGCACTTGGGTGAGTTATTGGCAATTGGAAACTCCTGAAGTGAGTAAATGCCTTAAGGAGAGAGGAAAATTCTGCACTTGTGCTTGGACAATAATAAATTGGTCACTTCAATCCATGACTGTTTATGGGACACTACTGTGCACAATTGGCGGCTGTGTTTCACCCACAAAAATACAGTCAATTCACTTTACAGTATATTGTGTGAAGCAACTTCAGATGTCTAGAAGATGTGAAAAGCGCTATATCAAATGCAAGGATTATTATTATTACATAATCAATCAATCAAAACTTACATTTATATAGTGCCTTTCGCGTCAAGAGGACATCCCAAGGTGCTGTACATTTAGGTAGGGACAAGAGCAGGTGGGGAGCGGTTGTAACATAGTCAAGAAGTCTCGAAATGCTTCACAGGATTTACTATATAGTGAATGTACCTGTATATTTTGTGGGCGTAAACAAGATAATATTGATGTAAGCACGATATTTAACTACTTGAATCTATTTTATCTAAGTGTATAATAATAATAATTCTTGCAGTTGTTATAGCTCCTTATCATTTGAAGCATCGCAAAGCGCTTCAGGGAATATATTGTAAAAAGTGCATTTGTGAGCAAAACGCAGCAGCTAATTATGCCCTTTATTGTCCCACAAACTGTCATAGATTGAGTGACCACATTTTTTTTAGGGTTTATTCCCCAGGAAAGTAATTCACCAATTGATTAACAACAACAACACAATTACATTTGTAGAACGCCTTTCACGTCGGGAGGATGTCCCAAGGCACTGAATAGTCAGGGGTTAGGACCCCACCGAAGAATAAAGAAACTAGCCTAAGGTTTCACCCTGCCCTGGAATCAAACTGGTGTCCTCTCGTTTGATAATCTTTGCGTTTAATATAAGGAACAATATCAAATGTGAGAATTATTATCTTTATGTTTTCAGCAAATGTTCAGTAGTGATATAAAATTCAATTTCCAATGTTGCTAATGGACATCTCATTTTTATATACACGTTTTTTTCCCACTGAAAGCATAGGTCATTATCCCTCATAAAATTGGCACAACCTTACATTTATCCATCTGCCATTCCTTAGCCAATTTAGTTAATTTGTTCAAATTCCCTTTGAAAGCTATTGACCCCTTCTCTACTTGTCATCTAGCCATACGGCGAGGTGTCATTGGCAAAGCGGCCAATGGTAAGTACCTTCCAAGCACAAAAAGTGACTTCAGATAAATCCTGGCTAGTGAGGCTTTACTCAGGTGGGGGTGGGTGGAAGGCAATTTCCGACCATTATCGGCATTTACAAACAATCTGAATCAAAGTCAGTATCTGTGTCCTTCGTGAAATAGTGCCAAAATAGTTTTAAAATGTTCAGTTTTGGGCCTGATCCAAATAGGTTCGAATTCCAAATACTAGTGGTTTAACTGGTGATTTATTGGCCATTTCAATCCACGATTGTTCGTGGGACACTGCTGTGCGCAATTGGCTGCCGAATTTTGCCCACAAATATACAGTCAATTCACTTTACAGTATATTCTGTGAAGTGCGTTTGAGGCGTCTAGAAGACATGAAAAGCACTATATCAAATGCCAGGATTATTATTATTATTTACTGTATATGAACCCACTGGATTGCCGTTAACTATCCATTTAACCAACAGAGGATTTTGAGCGGTGTTCGCTTGCTTTTTGCCTGTTCCTTTTTGTCTCTGGGCTCTTTAGATGATCATCGATTCATCATATACGTATTGTCATTTTGTACTAAGCAGCTCCATTAGTTTCATATTCTTCAGAATCATTAATCTATTACAGAAGATGTGGAAACTCTATTGCTTTTCAATCGTCTTAGCTCTCCTGTATTGACTCGAACATCATTCCTTCTGCAAATGGATTTTTTATTAATCAAGTAGATTAAACGTGCTGCCGATAGAGTTCACAAGATTGGTAAGGCAGTAATCCATGATTTTACTTCTTGGCTCTGAATCTCGTTGTTTGCATAGAAATAGTTTTTGGATGTACTGAATGTATTGTTTCACGCTCTGCGCAATAAGGAAAAGTTGCACATTTGAAACAATGCCAACCAGTGATATTAGGCTTTATAATTTCTAAGTAAAAAATGAATTTCAGAATCTTAATCAATTGCAAAATACTGCAGATGCTGCAAATCTGAAACGCAAACAGAAATGGCTGGGATCACTCAGCTGGTCAGGCAGCATCTATGGAAAAAGGCAAAGTGAGTCAACATTTCGAGTCCCCATGACCCATCGTCAGAACTGGGGAATGTTGGAAGGAAGAGGCCTCACCTTCCACCTCACTAGCCTCAACATCCAATAAACAAATAACCAAATAAATAAATAAATAATTCTCCGCCTTTTCCAGCGAGATCCAACCACCTTTCCCTCCCCTCTCAGCATTCCGAAGGGACTATTCCGTTGTGACTTCCTGGTTCATTCCTCCATCATCACCAGCAGTTGCTCTCCTCCCCATGACAACGCAGGAGATGCAAAACCTGCCATTTGACCTCCTCCCATTCCACTCTCCAGGGCCCCAAACACAATTTTCAAGTGAGGCAGCGATTTACATTACTACCACCAATGTAGTATACTGCATTCACTGCTCATGAAGTGTTCTCCTCAACATTGGGGAGACCAAACGCACATTGGGTGACCGATTTGCCAAACACTTTCCAGTTTCTTGCCACTTCAACTATCTTTCCCACTCGCAATCTGACCTCTCCATCCATGGTCTCCTACACTGTTCCAATGAACAGATGGCACGCCGATGGGTTGCGACATGTGTCAGACACCTGGCTGATGGAAGTAAAACTCCCAAAACATTCAGTAAATGATGTTTTAGTATTTTTAAAAACAGATACAGTAGAACCTCGGTAACGTGACCACCCACGGGACCATGACCAGGTGGTCGCGTTGGCGAGGTGGTCGAGTTAGTGAGGTGTCGATTCTGCTGGATGGAAGATTAAACTATTGGCTACCGTCCATGCAGTCGGCCCTGTACATCTGAGGACAGTGATTTGCAAAGAAAACTTGCTCTGCAAATGCGAGCCACACAAGCCATGACCATTTATTATATGCTCCAGTTATAGATTGTTGTATGTGTTCCGGTGATCAGCCTCCATTGGCCAGCATGCAGGCTTCCCGCAGCAAGTTTAGAAAGTAAATTAAAGTGCTGGCCTACACCATTACGCCATTTGATTTGTTCACCCCGTGTGATTTCATTCAAAACAAAAGTGGGCGATTGGAGCTTGGACCGGTTCTGTGCGTGGGGAGCTGTCGAAAGATAGAGGCAACTCAGAGCCTCATGTAGTGGGATCTTAGTTGCCAAAGCATCAGAGTTGCAAACTGGGAGCATTAACCTGGAGCCGGATCGACACCATCAAATACAATAATCCGTCAGAATAAGTAATCCGGAGAGAATTAGCTGGTGAGTGTAAGAATCGCGTCACCCACAAGACTTGTGCATTGCAAAAAAGAAAAAGGTGACCAAAGGAATGTTGCAAAAATAACTCAATGTTATTTGAGTAAGGTTTTGTTTAAAAAAAAATCTTTATTTTTGATTGTAAACGTGGTTTTACAGAAGTCTCCATTTCACGGAGCTCTGTCTCTGCTTTCAAGTGTATGAATTACATTGATTCTGATTTATTTTGCATTTGGTCTCAATGATAATGTACAGTGTTTGCGTTTATGGATCTGTTTCCCACAGGATTAGGAACCACAGTAGAGTGGCACAAAGTTTAAAAACTGTTCCCTGATTGGCCAGAGTGGTCGCGTCAGGACCATGACAATGTTGTTTGGGACCGCCAAATCAGTGGCCGCGGTCCGGGAACCGGGGGGGGGGTCGCGTCAGTGAGGTTTATTTAACTGGAAATGAGTAAGGAAATTTCGGGATCAACTCTGACTGGTCACCTTGGCGGGTTGGTCGTGGCACTGAGGTGGTCACCAACCGAGGTTCTGCTGTATTATGGTCATTATTAGCTATGCTCTTGGTGATAATGAGCATGTCATAACACATAAACATAATGAATCTATCATCATTTTGTTTACCAAAATGCCTAATTATATTCTGACAGCTTTAGAAACATAGGAAAATAAAAGGTCATTCAGTCCATCAAGCCTGTTTTAGACCTTGGTAAATCTCTTAATACTATTATTCTTTTAATACCTCTATTGAATTGCAAGGATTATTACCCAATTATCTGAATTCAACACTTTCACCGTGTGAAGAATGTGAAGAATGTATGTGAAGAAATATTTTCTGACCTCAATTCTAACTGCCTTGCTTCTGATTTTAAGGCTGTGCCCCCTTTGTAATGATTCTCTCTACAAGAGGGAAGAGTTATCCACTATCTAATCTGTCAATTCATAGAATCATAGAATATTACAGCACAGAAGGAGGCCATTCGGCCCATCATGCCTACATTGACTATTTGGAAGAGCTACACAATCAATCCCTCCTCCCCCATTCCTTCCCCATAACCTTGAATTTTTTTCCTTTTCAAGTATCTTATCTAATTCCCCTTTGAAAGTTGTTATTATTTTGTTGTTGTTGAATCTGTTTCCATCACCCTTTCAGGTGGCGCATTCCAGACTACAACAACTCTCTGTGTTTAAAATAAAACAAAAATTCTCCTCATCTCCCCTCTGGTTCTTTGGTCAATTGTCTTGAATCTATGTCCCCTGGGTACCGACCCAACTGCCAGTGGAAACAGCTTCTCCCTGTCAACTGTATTAAACCCCTTCATAATTTTGAACACTTCTACTAAATCTCACCATAACCTTCTCTGCTCTAAGGAGAACAATCCCAGCTTCTCTAGTCTGTCTACATAACTGAAGTCCCTTAACCCTGGTACCATTCTGATAATCACTTCTGCCCTCTTTCCAAGGCCTCGATATCCTTCCTATAGTGAGGTGCCCAGAATTGAACACAATACTCCAACTGAGGCCTAATCAGTGAATTCAGCAGAACTTCCTTTCTACTATGCTTCTATTTACAAAGCCAATGATCCCATATGCATATTTAACACCTCCATCAAACACGTCCTGCCCCAGCCACCTTCAAAGACCTAGGTATGTGAAGCCCCGGGACTCCCTGCTCCTTAGCTCCCTTTATAACTGCATCAATAAAATAACTCTTTGTTATTTTTATATCTCAATCAAATTACCCCTTAATCTCGTGATGAGAACAGAGAACAAAATCAAAGTCTGCAGCAATTACTGTGGATCCTCCTCTAGAAATAAGAGTTTATCAGTACCATATGACAAATGTTAGGTAATTCCCATGTTTTTGATGAAATAGGAAAGGAGGTAGCATTCAGGCCCTCGACACTGTCCTAAAAAAAACATATCACTGTGATCCTGAGGGTAAACGACTAACCATTTTATAAGTTCAATGTAATATTACACTGATCTGATGAGATTCAATATAAAACAAATCTGTTTTGTTTTAGAAATTGATCCAAACCAGCATCGGGACTACAAAGTACCGAGCAGAGTAAACAGTCCAGATTATTGAAAATGACAGGCTGAAATCCAGTTGTGTATGATTTGATTACATTCCAATAATAACAGCAAAGCTGTCTCAAAGATCTCAATGTATGGCGGCTCAGCAACAACACAAAATAAAGTAGCACAAATCTTCAACATGCAAAATGGATGCTCTTTCAACAGTGAGTGGCAAATGTACTTGTTTGCTTTTGTGAGTTATATTCCCTTCATTAAAATTCTTAACAGTTTTGTGATCCTTTAGCCTTGAGATTAAACTAAAATGCCCTGTATAAGTTTTCTTTTTTAGAAAATCTTGATGAGAAGAGAATGCACATCATTTGCATTAAGAAAAATCATGCTCCAGAGATTTGTCTGCTCTGTTGATAAATCAGAAATGTTTTATACTTGGTATTGGCAATTGCTGTTGTCAAATGTATTGTAATAGCTGAATAGGCTTCAGTCATCTGTGAATATTGCTGGTAAACACAAAATATCAGCATTTATTTAACAAGTAGCAAAACAATTGACAAATCTTCTTGAGTGTAATGTGTTGGAATACTGTATTGTTTCCCTCTCTTGTTTGAATTCAAATCCAGAATAGACATACAAGATAAAATGTGTTTGATCTTAAGTGGAAAAAAATTAATTCAACCTTGATTTTGTCTCAGCGGGTGCACATCTAAAGAAGAAAACTGCCACAAGTTCCAATAAAAATTAATATAGTTAAAACCCCTTTGATTTTTCACACTTGTCAGTTGCCAGTCATCTTACTGTCTACGAGATGTGATTTGCTAGCATTAATGAAAAAGAAACACTGAGCTTGAAAGTGCGGGATTGTATTCAGTAGCTGGATTCACTGGAATGGTTGTCCATCATAGCGACTGGTGAGAACTCGATAATCTACTTTCTGAATAAGTTTTACGGAAGTTGAGAATGATTCTACAACAATTAATAATAATAATAATTCCTTGCATTTGATATAGTGCTTATCACATCACCAAAATCTATCAAAAGCACTTCACAGATTTACTGTATTGTAACTCGGTATTTCTAGGTTTTAGTAGATCTGTATGGTTATGTACCACATATTCAACCCTATATTGTCATAAAAACACAAAATACTGTAGATGCTGGGAATCTGAAAAACAAACAGAAATGGCTGGGAACACTCAGCAGGTCTGGCAGCATCTATGGAGAAAGGAAAAGTGAGGCAATGTTTCGGATCCACAAATCCGATAAAGAATCATAACCTGACATAAATATGCTGGTCACACACATGTAAGTTTGATTTGACCTCTGTTAACTAACAGAAAACTGATGCAAAGTCTAAATTCTTAAGGAAGGTGGAATCCTGCTGTGTTGAGCTTATTGTCTCCAAGCATTTCATTGGAAGTTTAAGAATAGAAATAGAACGTCAATCTTCTTGTCCAATACAACATTCTCTCTCTCAGGCACTGAATGGCACAGGGTCAGTTATTCTGAATTTATTCTGAAACAGGATGCCCTGCAATCAGTCATTGCTTTCCCAACAAACAGCATCATTTTAGGGAGAATGTAGAAATCTCAAGTAACCTAGTACTGAAATAGGAGATTAGTCTTTTGCCAACTTTGTTTCTCTGTCAGGCTGACATTGACGTGTGATAAATGACATTGTTTCTTGAGCAGGCAATGGGCTGGAAGGCATCCTGTTTTAGAATAACCTGACAAGAAGCTCCTCTGCATGAAAAGCACAATATAATGTTGCATATTGCACCATCAGCGAGTGTCTGTGAGTTGGATTGAGCATCGAGTTGGACAGTAATATCTAGGGTGTAATTTGTTCAAACCGACTCACAAGAAACGATGAATTTGGCCACAATGCTGGAGCGTTGATGGAATAAACACACATAATTTTATTTGCAGATTGTTAGTGGTACAATCATATTAGAAATTCTGCCAGTAAACCATTCCAAGACATGTGAAAAGTGTTATGCAAGTGGTACTAGTAATCATTGTTGTTGCCAGCAAATTAGCCATGCCATTTTGACTAAATTGCCAGCATTCTCCACTGGGTTGTGGATTTAAGCCCTACACCAGGACTTGATATCATACCCCAGCTAACCCTTCAGTAGGGTACTGAGCGATCATTATATATTATAAGGTAACTTGGGCAATTTACAGTTAAGTACTTGGTATTGTGTTAAGTGAAGGATCTCCTAGGCTAGTCTGCCCATAAGTTTGAAAGATTGTGTTTATAAAGATCAAATTGTTATAGATCAGTCCTGGTAAATCTCTGATATGGTTGTTGTAATTATCTAATTTTAGTACTATGCATAAGGATTTCCATCTGTCATTAGTGAAAACTGACCTCCCCCACTCCCCCCTTCCCCCCCTCCCCCATTGTACCACTGGTGTGGATTATTCTATTTGCGATAGCATGGGGGAATAAAACACTTATTCCCTCATTAAGAACATGCACTTAGCAGTCAGAAAATAGCTGTGCCAATGAACGTCAGAGAAAGCACTCACTTAGGCAATGAAGCTCCTACCTCCACCAGATTCTTTCAAATTAGAATGGCCAACTCTTTTACAACAACTTGCATTGGTATAACACCCTCCTCACAGTTTAGTGTCTCAGAGCACTGGCCATTTCTAAACGTTTCTATTCTGAACGTTGGAACCACAATTGTAGACAATTTCTTGCAGCCAAATGCAAAACTGTAAAAAACTACATAAAACTACACGAACAATTCCACTTCATTGTAAGAAAAATCTTTCTTCCAAATAACTTAGAATGCAAAGTCTATTCAGGGCTAGACCATGTATTATTTTTCTTTGAATCAAAAGTAACAGAAAAATGTTGACCAGTAACAGTATTTTTTTTAAAAAAGAATAATCACTATTGACAGTTATAGAGAACACTGCAACTCTCAACAAGATGTATATTTTAGGCTTTGGACCTTCCAATTTTCATCCGTGGGCAGATACTCTTAAGTTGGTAAGTGCTGTTTGGCTCTCAAGCTAAAAAGGGTTGGCTGTCACTGTTGTAAGGAAATAAAATACTGCAAATGCACATTAGATCGTTTTTTATCTGGAAAAAGAAGAGAGAAGTCAGTGTTTGAGGCTTAACAGTGAGAAGGAATCACGGATGATAATCGCTCTCTTGTGTATTTTTTTTTGGGATTTCCAGCAACTCGTTTTTCTTTCATTAGAAGTGTTTATGTGTGTTCTTCGGCCTCCCCTGTTTTGCTTTAAATGAAAGTGCCCAAGCTGTTTTAAGCAGCAAAATTATTTGTAACCTTCAAATTCATGTTTTCTCAAGGGAAAAATGAACATGTCTACATGATTCATTTAAGATGGGGTAATGAAATGAAGTATCCCTTAGTAGAAGATCTAAAAATCAATTAGTTTCATAACAACTCGGTAGCAGATTGACTTAAATGTTTTCACAGTCATTATTTAAGCATTTAGACACAACATTTTTCAGTCTAAATGTGACAGATGCTGAACATTACATCTGTTGCTGGAGGTAAATTACCTGGAAGTCATTCGGAGTTCGTCTTGGCCTTTAAAGAGGAAAGAGTTGAATTAAAATTAATACCACTTGTCAGTAGCCTGAGGGAATTATAAAAAACAAACACTTGACAATTTCTTGGTTGTATTCTATGGTTTTAAGGGTTTAATTAACTATATTATAACAGTGGATTTCATTACCTAATAATGCACAAGGTGGCCTGTGGTACTGTTCAACCAGAATGACTCTGTGGCCTTGAACCTGACTTGAATCTGGAACAGCTTTTACCTGGTGCTTAGAAGTTTTTTTTAACATATGCCGAACTTCGGACAGCTTAACCCAAATTGTAGAACTGTGCCATGGAAAGTTCACCTGCCACTATGGTCAGAAGGCAATGTATACGGTAGGTAGAATATAGCTACCCAACTGATCAAAGAGTAGAGAAAACATAATGATTTGCAGCTTCTAATAATATAGTGTTCAATTTAGATCAAACTTTCTCCTGTCAACTTGGTCGGTAAGTGAATAAGATAATTCTAGCAGGTAATTTGACAGATTCAATAATAATAATCCTTGCGCTTGATATAGCGCTTTTCACATCTTATCGACATCTCAAAGCACTTCACAGAATATACTGTAAAGTGAATTGACTTTATATTTGTGGTCAGAAAGGTCAGTCAACAACTATATCGGTTGTGGTGGGGGGACGGGTCTCTTCATTTTTTCCCTCTCCCCCCTGGTGGACAGGTGGCTGTTAGATGAATACTGTGTTAACTCAGATCATTAGTCCTTTACCATGACTGTATTCAGTATGTTTTTGTTCAGAGACGATTGAGCGTCTACTTTGAACTATTCAGTATGTGCATTGCACTTTGAGTTTGTACCTGCTCAGGATTTCCTTGTGATTTACTTATTAGTGATTGCCACATTTGAAACTGAATATATGGGCACAAACTCAGGGTTCAGTAATAATTAAAGAAGCTGTGTTGGAATTGCTGTTAACACACTCCCACCTCCAATTTGCTCCCTGAGGATGTTGACTAATGAAGGGGATATGGTATTGCAGACAGCAATCTCCCTCCAGGATCTCACCCTAGTGGCCATTCTTAATGTATGAGGCCTGACTCTTCACATTGGGAGGTTATTCAACCGTGAAGACAAGAGAGCTGAGCTCATCCCAACGTTTGTTGCAAATCTGTGATCAACTTATTTACCGCATATTAAAGAGTAAAACAAGTCATTTCAGATTTGGAGCACAGAATGTAACAGCTCAAAAACAAGCAATAAGCCTTATATTTTGATACAGTGCCTTTCATGTCAAGAGAACAACTCAAGGCGCTTCACAGGATATGCTGTAAAGGCTAGTACCTTTCTGTAGATGTACATAGCAACCAATTCGTGCACATCAACAGCCCACAAACAGACATGAAGTGAATGACTTATTTTTATCTGGGGGTTTGTTGCCCAGAAAATTTGGAAGAAAACATTTTTTTCTTTTGAATAATGATGTAGAATCTTTTAACATCCACCTGAACAGGCAGATCTCGGTTAAACATTTCACCGAAGCTCATCACTTCCACCAATGCAGTGCACCTCTGGAACTGCATTGAAGTATAGTCAATAATCTGGCATTCCGAAAGCCAGCAACTCCCTAAAACCGGCAAGATTTCAAAATATTACATTTAAATTTACAATTTATTTACAATAAACAAGTAATTTTATTTCACGTAATATCACTTATTTATTTGTATATTTATATATTTTTACACATAAATTATGTGAAATAACACATAACAACTATATTGGGGTAAATAAAAGAACATTGGTAAATTTAGAAACCTAGTTAGGCTAGGCTTCTAAATACCGGCAAACTCTGAAATGAGAGAGATGCATGGTCCCAACCGTGCCGGATTATCAACGTTCCGTGTGTATTAGCCTTGGTTATGTGAGCTCCAAGTCTTAGTGTGGGACTTGAGGGCACAGCATTGAGCCAGCTAACACATAAGTCTGCACTTTTCCCCATGTGAGCCAATCTAATCTCACTCTCCTGCTAGTTTCCTAATTGCACTACAGTTATAATTGAGGTAACAAAAGCATCCCTAAACCCATCTGGTTCCAGGATTACATGCGCACACATCGCTTTACCGGCACACTCCCTGAACTAACTGACTGCCGTCAAGTAGGTTTTAGCACGTGCAAACAATCACAGGCAGGGTGAGGGGTTGGAAATTGGTGCAAAAAATCTTCCCTTTAATATTCTTCTTATGTTCTTTGTCAGACAATTGTTTTCATTTGAAAATAATTTGTGGTTTCTGTTACTTGAGATGTATTCGGCCCTACCCACTCCACCATTGCTAATTTCTCCCCATTTTTCTCTGGATCTCCATCCCATAGCTCCTTCCCCTTTCCTCGCCCCCTTCAAAGTCTGTCTCAACATTTTCTTTGACCTAATCTTCCATCATCTTCCTACCCTCCATCCTCTTTGCCCACATCACCCAAAATCAACCCCCAGTTTGGGCATATTGTCAACTATCCAGGTCTTGAGATATTCTCCCAATTTGAAATTTGATATATAAATTCAATTTCACAATTGAAATTTGATATATAAATTCAATTTCACATTCCAACCACCTTCTGTGTAAGACTTATTTCTCAAAATTCCCTCAATACTTTTTGTCATTATTTTAAATTTATGGTTAAGATACTGACAAAAGTACTTTACAGAATATACTGTATATTTACAGAATATACTGTATATTTACAGAATATACTGTAAAGTGAATTAACTATATTTTGTGGGCTAAACGTGGCAGCTAATTGCGCACAGCAATGTCCCACAAAGATTCGTGGATTGAACAACTATATTATTAATAATTTTCTTTAAGGGATTATTATTATATTATTATTGTTACCTCTGGAAAGGCAATCCAGAATTAAATTAAAGTTGAAATCAAGTTAAAGTTTTAAATTAAGAAGAACTGACCAGTGTTCAGACACCAGCGTTTTCATAAATATTCTTAAAAAGCTGATCGATGGCAATTGCTCTGACCTTTTGGCACCAGAGTGCTTCCAAAACTGTCAGCATTAACATAGAATTTTTTTCTAAAAGCAGCATCAATTAGCAAGCCAATTATAAAATCTGTTAGTGTTCTATAATTACTCAAAATACCCGCCAACCACAATAATGAAAGGGCCTACGAATATTGACCTGTGGATCAGCTTTTACTTTAATTTATTGCAGGTCATGATTAGTTTCACAATGGTAACCATTTTAGGCCATGACACTGAATAACACTGATCCCTTTCCCCTTAGTGAAAACAGCAATTCAACCCTCACTCTGCATTGATCCATCTTCCTGGGAAGTGTTTTCCAGTAAATGTTGTTAACCTGTCTTTCTGTTTGCTGATAATGAAGTGCTGTTGGTTAACATGTTTCTATGAAGTACTTCAATGACATGATAAGGTGCTACAGTAAAACCTCGATAATCCGGCACGGTTGGGCCCACCAGAGCATGACCTGTGGTGATGCTCAGCACCAGGAGCCAGGCAAACCCCCACTGGCAGCTCTACACTACTGGGACATCACCATCTTCCCACCCCCACTGCTTCTCCTTTTGTTCTTGCCGTTACCAATGGCAGTCCCAGCGCCATCTGCCCTCCCTCCCTCACTCACTCACTCACTCACTCACTTCAGAGCCAGAACCCACCTCCAGAGAGCTGGCTGCCAACCTCCCACAGCCATCAAGCCTCAGGTGGCTATATCAGAATGGGGCCAGGGATTTAACAGGCTCGGGCCTGCTCCACATCCCCCACTATCAGCCTGCCCCACTATTGTCACTCTGGCCTTCAGCCTCTCTACCCCCACTCTTTAGAACTCCATTCCACATTCCCTTGCCTACATCACTTGCCTCCTCAAGGCAAGTCTCAAGACCCAGCGCCTTGGGGGCATCCTCCCAACGTGAAAGGTGTTCTATCAATGTAATTTTGTTGTTGCTTTTTCTTCTACCGTTGCCTTTGGCCACCCACCTACCCTCCTTGCCTTCCCTGATCCCAAACACCCCCACCCCCCGCTGTTCGGATCCACATGTCTGACTATCCACGGACAGTCTTGGGATGTCTTCCCGACATGAAAGGAGCTATACAAATTTAGTATTGTACAGTATTTAGATTTCTAGAATTTTACAGGGGGGTTTTTTGCATTCTTTTGAAGGATTTTCTTGAAAAACAAAGAAAATAAACAGGGAAATAGAAATTTATAATTGCCATCTGAAAGAGGCAAAACAGTTTAATGTTTTGCTATTTTGCTGGTTAACATGCTGTAGAGTATTTTCAGACTTTCTTTCCATCAAAATTATTGCACTGCCCTATTGCATGATTTCAGCTGGATGCTGAAAAGTCAGTTAATATCATTCTATGTCTTTTTTTGTTTCCATCCTTTTCTTCTATCAAAAAATAGCTTCAGCTGCTGTTTGCTGCTCCCAATCTGTCAGTCATCCATAAGGTTTTTGCAAACTCTAGAGTCCCATCCATGGTTTTACATACAACATTGGAACGAGCCGCGCATGACCTACTGTGTCCAATTCATCACAGATCCTTGACAGTGTTGATGTCAAAGGAAGAGTTAAAACTGCAGAATCTATTGTAATACATCTCTATAGATCACCCACAAATATGCAGTCAATTCACTTTACAGTCTATTCTGTGAAGCTCATTGAGATATCTAGAAGATATGAAAAGCGCTATATCAAATGCATGGATTATTATTAGGGATTATTATCTTAATTTCTGACCATACTACCCATTGTTTGATCATCCATCCAAGAATGGAACTGATAATTAGTGGACATATACGTAACAACAATAATAAATTACATTTGTATAGCACTTTTCGTCTCAAGGCGCTGGTCAGTCAAGGAATTGTACCCCAGTTGGGGGTGGGGATCAGGAGGAGTGAAGTATATGTACAGATAAACCTCTATTTACGACGGGGTTGCGTTCCTGAAAAACTGTATGTATATCAAAACATCCTAAATGAAACGCGATTTCCCATGCAGTCCCATTATATAACCAGAGATGCGTTCTTTTCACAAAATTTTCAGACCATAAACCCACTAAATAACACACAAAACCACACAACATAACACACAAATAACATACATAGGCAGGAAGGGGTACTTGGGTTAACTGTATGGTATATTACGCTGGTTCTGATCCTCAATCCAGACACTCAGCATTCTTTCCATGTTTTCCATCACATCACTCGTATGTTTCGCTAATCTGCTTGCACCTTTAGCTGTAACACACCTTGAACTTGCCACCATATTGTCCTTATTGTTTTATAGTAGCCACCAATGATCTGGCTAGCCCTAAAGCCCTCCCGATGTCCGTACCTTTTTCACCAGAATCAATGCACTTTATCACCTTCAATTTGGTATTTAAAGTGATGACTTTATGGTCCTTCAATCGAAATGTTCTAAATAGAAGCGTCGTAAATCGAGGCTTGCCTGTAACATATTCGTACATATATATTGACATAGGCAAGTACCCTGTGAAGTACTATTGTAGTTTTCTTTAGAATTGGGAATACAACTCCAATATCAGAAAGACTGTTATATCTGCACTACTATAACTTTAAATTCTGTTCTTAAGTTAGTTAGTTAGTTTTGACACAATTATACTAATTTTTCTGAATGAACCAAAGTAGGGTAACCTGACCCATAATTTATTTTTCAATAAAATTACATTTGATGCCTTCCTTCTGTTTTCCTTTGCAGAGCTACCTGAGGAAGTTCCTTACTCTGATACTAAAATCTCCAACTTCACCAATAAACCTTGACGAAGAAGGTTTTAACTTGTCAAAACACACCTTGTGTGAGTTTACATCTTTCTTCAGGAAAGGAGTCTTTGATGTCAGCAGCCATGGAACTGGATAATCCAATAGAAGGACTGTAAGTTTGCAAGAGATTCCTTCAAATATCAGGACCGAAAGGAGTCCCTTCTTGCTGTCAGACAATAGTTAGTGAACAAATGGCGATCATCTCTAGCAGTCTTAATTCGCTATATGTATCTCAAGTCTCCTCTGGGGAATTGGGGAACAGCACACTCACTTTGATCAACGTTTGTTTTTACAGTGCGATATGTAAGGTCAAGGTCTGGGTAGAACTAAATGTGGTTTCATGATGATGTTGTCGATTGTATAAAACTTTGCAGCAAAGTGACACAATGGGGTTCTCAAGTGTGTTTTTGTACCAAGCTACCACTGGACAAGTTCACCTGATAGTGTTCCTTGTTGCAAAACCAAGCTCTCTTTGTAAAGTTGCATATTAACCCTTATTTAAGTCAAATTGCACATTTTCATTGTGAAATGATGATTTTTGCAAACACCAACATTAGCTGAAATGTAGTTATGGTTGAATCACTTTATCATAGAATCATAGAATGTTACAGCATAGAAGGAGGCCATTCGGCCCATCGAGTCTGTGCCAGCTCTTTGACCGAGCAAATCACTTTTATTAACCCCAATCACCAGCTTTCTCCCCATAACCCAGCAAGCTCGTCTTCCCCAGATACCTATCTAGTTCTCTCTTAAAAGCTGCTATCGAATCGGACCTCACTACCCTTTCAGGCAGATCATTCCAAATTCGAACAACTCGCTGAGTAAAAAGATTTATTCTAACCTCCCCTCTGCTTCTTTTGGTAGATATCTTAAGACTGTGACCACGGGTCACAGACACACCTACCAGTGGAAACAGCTTTTCCCTATCTAGCCTGTCGAAACCTTTCATGATCTTGAAGACCTCTATCAGGTCCCCGCGTAACCTTCTCTGCTCTAATGGGAAAAGTCCTAACTTCTCCAGTCTGTCCTCATAGCTAAGGTTCCCCATTCCTGATATCATTCTCGTGAATCTCCTCTGCACCCTTTCCAGTGCCTTAATGTCCTTCCTGAAGTAAGGTGTCCAGAACTGGACGCAGTACTCCAGCTGGAAAACAATACCTAGCTAGGAGTATTTTGTTGGGAAGGTGATAAAACATTTTTATTAATTGCGTTTTTCCATTTCTAGTTTCTCATGAATGTTAAAAAATCAGAATAGTAAATGATTCAATTACAAATCTAGATATTCACTGTATTTCACATGAACTGCACGTCAAACAAAGAGAAAAGAAGGTGGTGGCGAAACTAGTTAAATTATTATTTACGGTCTGATTTGCTCTTGAGTAAGAATTTAAAATTGAAACACATCTGCTCTTCAGATTTAATGAATAGGGAATTCACTTTTCTGTGTTTCTGATCCATAAACCAGTAGACAATGTAAGCTGCACTAAAGAGAAAATCAGCAATTCATTCGTGAGGAACCTGAGAAATTCCACAGTGAGCAGTTTATGAATAAATACTGTAGTTGCTTTCTCGCAATGATAGATAACATAGTCTGGAATAATACCATTCAATCACTCCTGTCTCTAAGGGTGTGTTAACCAACTATTTCATTGTGAAATGATGTTAACCAACTATTTTTACTGTGATTTGCGGCCCGTCAATTTGCATCAATGTGTGGCAAGTAAAAAATAGACTCTAATGAAATTCTCTGGAACAATTTTGAAATCAAAATCATACAATATATTATTACATGTGACCTGTGATATCAGCAAACTTTTCAACATTTACAATTAATTTCAAATTAAAGATAATTAAAACCTTGTAAGGTTTATCTACTGACCTTTGCAATTCATAAGTAGCTAAGAGACGTATGGATTCTATTAGTTGAGAGGACAATCCAAATTAATTATTTTAATTTTGTTGAAGAAAATTAAAATTGTACATCTTATATAAAGTCTGTTTATATTATATTTTAAATGTTTGGAGGGATTGGGAATTCTGTTCCTATGATAAATTAATTCCAACAAACATGGTTAATAACGTTGGATCCCCAAATAAAGATGCCTTCAGCCCACAATAAATTCTAAATTTAAAAATGAAAATGTCTGCGTTCCATATTTAAGATAAACTGTGCCTCTCATGCCAACATATTGCAATTTTCTTTGCGTAGTATTTGAGCAAACCTCAGTGAAATCCCTTTCATTTGCAAGCAAATAATATCGGTGTGGAGCAGAACAGCTAAAATGTAACAGCAGTTCCTGTGACAAGATATTTCTACCTGTTTCCTGCTGTCAATTTTGTTGTCTGGAACTCTTGAGTTTGCCTCTTTGGCTTTTCAAAAATGTAGAGCTTCTCTGGCTATTGGGTCAATTATTTGGTTTTCACTCCCTGCAGACAGCAGATGTCCATTAGGACACTCGATAAGATTTCCTACTTCGATGAGGAGCAACTTGCCTTAGTCCATCTTGTTGATTGAACTGTGACTCAGTGCAGGCATGGGAGGTGGCAAGTAATCTATTGTTTGTTTGTTCGATTCCCAAGTAGAGAAAGTATTGACAGAAACGAGTTGCTAAGATAAGTAAATATTGGAAAAGTAGAAGTAAAATGGTGTACGGTTGTGTACAGTATTTGAGTTAAATGCACTATATATGTATATAAGCATCATGAGAACTTATCCTTTATTACAATTCAGTGTCACATAAAGCTCTGTTGCATTCTCATTTCTAAAAACATTTCTAAACTTCTCATTTCTAAACAAATCTTTCAAGAGTTTTTTTTAATTATCGCTGTCATTTCTTAGTTGGCAATTTCATTAATTTCCTTAGATGAGCTTTATTAGGAACCACCATTATTGGAATTGTTTATAGCTGTTGCTGATGGAACTTTGAAAATAATTATGCGAAATGATGATTTATTGTGGTGCAATTTTTCAAAGACTGAAACCTCAAGACCTTTGCTGGAGAATTTATTTACACTGAAAATGCCACCTTGTATTTTGCGTGTTTTAAAATGCATGGCTGTGTGTGTGTAAAACCAGTACCAAAGTTTAAAATCTACTGTAGATTTTTACTTTTGCGTTTTTCACTTGAAAGGGAGAGTAGAAAAGTGCTAACAACACCGCCAATAAATCTATGCATCAAGTATCTGATTGTTTTTTCTTGAGTTGAGCTAAATATACAGATGTTATGTATCTTTGTTTCAGTTTTAAATTTACCTGTATGTCATTATATTTAAAAGGAGAGTTTGCTTCTGAGCTGCCCTTAATTGCTAGGTTTTAAAATGCATTGCGTACCTCAGGTGTAGTCATCTTTAAATGGTTTAGGATCAGAAAAATACAAATCGTTCTGGTGTAGAATAACGATTGTGGTTGCTGGGAAACAGAAGAACAGCATGGAGATTGCATTATTTTTAAAGTTTTAATTAGGTGCTAAAATTGTCCCTTTGTGACTAACTGATCTTTAACCAAAGATTGATTTGCTAGACTGAACACAGATCTGGATTGATAGTTTTAACAAAAGCTCATCAGTTGAGTTATCGCCGTACTAAAGACTGGGGCCCAATCAAGACTTGTCAGATACGTAGTTCCCATTTCCCCAAAACACCACCAATTTTAAACAGTATTTTATTCAGCTGGTGTATCGTTTCAGGCCCTGTAATATCTGTAACATCACTTTACACATCGCTTGTAGATATCAGAGATGATGGGAGCAACCAAAGGATTGTAATTTGTGTTCTTTCATACCTAATGGCTTTTAAAAAAAAATAACAGCACAATATCGATAATATTTATGCTATTTGGAATATGACTACCCTACTACGTATGAAACTCATACCATATGAAATGGTACATATTACTGCTTGCAGTGTTTTTTATGTATAGAACTAAGAAGGGCAATTTATTCTACGTAGATTTTACATTTGTAACACAGCCAGTGACAATCACAATACTGTAGATAAGAAAACGGTCGTCTTTTTCACATACTTGATATCTATCTTGCACTTAGCTACTTTTAAACAAAGAGCAAAACCCTCCAAAGAATTATGGAGATTGGAATTTTTTTTAGCAACTGAGAATTTATTGAGACTCCTGTAATTGCAGGGAAATGTATTTATGTATTGTATATATGCATAAATGATGCAATTCTCAGCCTGATTCTGTGCCTAATCATAAAAAACATTTATAATTTATAGCCACAATGAAAGCACTTTTAGTGTCTGTGTTTTTTATAGGTTTTTAAAATTGCTATTTGTAAAATAAACTGACTGACCCAAATAAAATGTTAAACCAACAGCTGGTTGCATTCAAACAGGTTGGATTGTGTCTTTATTTGCTCGGAGAAAACTAAAAGCTGCCTTTATTAAAGGAACAGCACTTACATTGCGCGGAACTAAAATTGACTGTTCTCGTGGGATCAATAGAATATTGCTGCACAGATTGTTTTGTTAGTACAGCGTAAGCATGATATGTATCAAAACTTCCACATACCAAGGACGACAAACAACTTTAGTTATCAACCTGGGTAGTCTGGCAGCCAGTCCAGTAACAAATGTTATTCCCAGTTTCTGTGTCATCAGCCACCTTCACTGTTATTTCCCCATATGATAATTGCCCTATCAACTATATAACCAGCCATCTGCTGCCTCTAGTGACACTCCCCACACTAATGGATTAATGCACACACAATTCCAACACTATTATACTGAGCAGAAGGATGATTAATAAAAACACTCCGCTGAGGGAGGGCAGAAGCTATGTTTTTATTTCTGGTATAGCAAAGAAGGTCGTAAGTCATTTTCCATTTTAAAAAAATGATGAAATAATGCACGGTAAAAGGTCTGGTCTGCAACTGAGAGGTAATTGGAGGCCACTGTCTTTCTGTTGCATGCTTCATGTAATGGAACACCATATTGCAGCTTGGCACCTGCCAGACTGTTTTGCCTTGTGGAGGCATCATAGTAAAGAGTAACCTACCCTTGTGTCATGAGAGACACTGGATGCCTATATTTGGCTTATTAATGAGCCAAGTATCAGTAAAGATGCTCGAGTGACAATAGGTTAAGAATCCTTAATTATTTAACTTTTCGGACTTCTTTTTGCCTGTGCCGTTAGAACAAAAAGTCCAGTGAGGCGTCAGGGCAAGAAATATGGATACTGAAATACCATGGGAAATGTTAACAACGGAAATTAAAAAGATGTTGGGATGTCCCTCTTCAAATGGACATTGTAATATTTTCCATTTTAAATTCTTGTGTTTCTAGTAACTGTTCTTACAAGAATTTTTGTTGTACTTATTTTCATTTTTTTATATGAGTCGAAGGCTTTTATACGGTGAGAAAATAGAGCAATTTCATTAAACTATATATCCAACCGTATTTCTGCAAATGTGGTGGTTTATAGTTTACAGTCAGATGCTGTATACTTATAAGTGTAATCCCTGCACTTTCATTATCAGAAGAATGTCCAAAAGCTCTTCACACCATATACACTTAAGTGTGTGACTTACTGTTCTGTGGGCATATGCAACAGCCAACTTACACTCTCACTATCAGCCAAGACCAATTTTATCTAGGCCAAGACTGCAGGAGAAATTTCCTTCTCAATTTGAACAATGCCATAGGATCTTTAAAGTCCACTTGAACAGGCAGACATGACATTGGTTTTACCATCTCATCCGAAGTGCAGCACACCCCCAGCACTGCATTGGAATGTCAGCTTAGAGTATATGGGTTCATCCTCTGACTTGAACCCACAACAGCCGCTGACTCAAAAGAGGCAAGAATGCTACCAACAAGGCTGACATCTATTATTAGACCATAAATGTTAGGTTCAGGGTATCTTCATATATGTATGTATGAGTGTATGTATGTGTGTGTGAGTGTATGAGTATATATATTTGAAGAAAACAATGCACTTTTAACTGTTTTGCCATTTTATTGTATTTTCTGTTTATATGGGGGAAACAAAACTTTCTCTGTCAAAATGTACGGGTGTCAGAACCAGTAGGAATACTACGAAAGCCAACTAAATCACTGCTGTGATATATTAAACTTGGTTATCATGATAAATCAATATGAAGTAGACTGCGTCGATCAAAGCCTTACTACATGGACCAATAACATTAAAGAGGAACAACTCCTTGATTATAAAGTGCTTATTTAACTGTGTTCCATCTGCTTATTCCAGGGAGTTCCATTAGGAGAATGCATTTCACACAGCTGGATGTCAGTTTTTGCAGAGATGTACTCCACTGATAACACACAAGGGAATTACACTGGAGCACATTTTACTACCCAATATTCATATCGCTACATTTGGTCTAATTCCAGGCTCGGCTTGTGTGTGTGTGTTTTTCCTGCCACCAAGCTTTCATTAAACAACCAAATAAACCAACAGGAAAAACAAATTGCATTTATACAGCACCTTTCACGTTGGTAGGACATCCCAAGGCGCTGGGGGGTTGAATCAAGATGGATGGAGAGCAAGGGGTGGGAAGATGACCAAAGGCATGATTGAAGAGGAAGGTCTTGACAAGAGCCTTGAAGGAGGCAAGAAATGGGTGAGGCGATGGTGCTCTGGGATTGAGTTCCAGAGGGTGGGGGCAGAAGGGCGATGTGGACCAGTACTCGCTGACCGGAGAGAGTAGGCAGATTGGTAAAGGTTTAGTAGGTTAGAGAGGTATGGAGAAGTAAGACTCTGGGAGGTGATGAAAGTGAGGATGAGGATCTTAAACTCAATCCTCTGGGGGTTGGAGAGCCAGTGAAGCCAGGCAATGATGGGGGTGACTATTTCACAGAGTTTAGCTCGACTATGGAAACTCCCTCCTCGTCAGCCTTCCTGGTTCTTTCCTTCACAAGCTGCAGATCATCCAGGACCACCCTCGCCCGGCTCCATTAGCTCCCCATCCCCCAGAGGATCAAATACAAGATCCTCGTCCTCACCTTCAAGGCCATTCACGGCCTTGCCCCTCCCCAACCTGCTGTACCCCTATGAACCTCCCCGCCCCCTCTGTTCAGCAGGCTCCGGCCTGCTCCATGTCCCCCGCCTGACCCACCCTACCATCGGCGGATTGGCTTTCAGCCTCTCTTACCCCCACACTCTGGAATTCCATCCCACAGTCCCTTCGCCTCGTTCCCTCCTTCGCCTCCTCTAAGGCCGATCCGAAGACCTCCCTCTTCGACTGTGCCTTCTGCTGCCCTCCTAACTCTCTCCCTCCCCTCCCCCTACCCTGCCCCTCTCCCTTGCTAGGGTCCCGACCTGAATATTCAGCTTCTTGGGATGTCCTCCCGACATGAAAGGCGCACTATAAATGTCATTTTGTTGTTGCTGTTGTCTACTGCAGAAGGGATAGGCGAATAGCGGCGGATAAATGGAATTAGGATAGAAGATCAGCCATGATCTTATTAAATGGCGGGGCAGGCTCAAGGGGCCAAATGGCCTACTCCTGCTCTTACCTCTTCTTTTCTTATGTTCTTAAAAAGGTTCTGAATAATCTACAGCTTGTAGAGGGAAAAATCAGCAACAACAAGAAAATTACATCTGTATAGTGCCTTTCATGTAAGGGAGGACGTCTCACAAGAGTTTTAGCAGATTGGTGGAGAAAAATAATCTTACTGACTAATTACAACATTTAATCTATAATAATAATCCTTGCATTTGATAAAGCGCTTTTCATGTCTTTTAGATGTCTCAAAGTGCTTCACAGAATACACTGTAAAGTGAATTGATTATATATTTGTGGGTGAAACGTGGCAGCCAATTGCGCACAGTGTCCCCACAAACAGTTGTGGATTGAAATGACAATTTTTTATTATTGTTTTTTTTAGGGATTATTATTATTATTATTAGCACCATTCACACCGGATAGCAATTTGGAGCACTGGCAGCACTGGATTTGATGAGATGAAATGGATCAGAGATGGGGATGAGATGGATCAGAGACTTATGAAGATATCCACCAGCAAGGACCAGTTAAGCTAAATGGCCTGTTCAATGGTGTACATACAGTCCATGTAATTGTAGGTAATAAAGTGTTGTCAATAGATCTACACAAAATACATAGTCAATCCACATTACAATATATTCTGTGAAGTGCTTTTAGACATCTCAACGACATACTAAGGTGCTATATCAAAATGCAAGGATTATTATTTTATTATCTGGATCACTAATAAAATTATCCCTAAGAAAAACAATAATAAATTGGTCATTTCAATCCATGACTGTTTTGTGGGACACTGCTGTGAGCAATTGGCTGGCGCGTTTCCCCCACATATATACAATCCATTCACTTCACAATATATGCTGTGAAGCACTTTTCAGATGCCTAGAAGACTTGAAAAGCTACATACAAATGCAAGGATTATTATTATTATTATTATAGTACTCAGACAAATAATTTTGAGAATTCTGGAGCCAAACTGCAAGCACAAGTTATAAAGGTAGTTGGGAGTTATCAGTACCAGCAATGGGAAGCTTGCCAGTCAATAGGTACTAAAGGTTAACTCAGAACATGTTATTGCAGCTGGCAACGTGTATTTTGTGTCCTGGCAACGGTAGATTATCACACCAACTACATCCTATTAAGAAGCAACCTAATGGTGGAGCGAGCAAAACAATGAAACAGTAAGAATTGTTACACAATTAGAAGTACCAAAAATATTGTAATTATTAATTTATCACTATCATTAATAAATAAATGCTAATAGATCACTGGAGTTTAATTTCTGGGATTACGATATTATTTGAACTCCTTACCTTGAAATAACATAATCCTTGCATTTAATACTGCACCTTATCGCATCATCATAACATCTTAAATAAAGCATGTCACAGGATTTACTGCCTGTGTTTGTAGGCAAACATGGCAGCCAATTAACAACAACAATAAATTACACTTATAAAGCGCCTTTCACGTCGGGAGGACGTCCCAAGGCGCTGAAACAGCAATGCCCTACAAATAGCCATAGGTACATGACTGAGTTTATCTGGGAGGTAATTGGCTTTACAAACGGTATCTCAATGTTCACAAAGAGATTGGGATGAAGACCTTTTGATCCATTTGATCTTATTATTCTGAGCCTACTGTCCAAGCCTACTGTCCTTTAGCCACTCTGCCCCAAACCTCCGGAACTCCATCCCGCAGTCCCTCCCGCTCGGCCCCCACCCCCCACCCCCGACCTTGGCCTTCTTTAAGTCTCGCCTGAAAACTCTCCTCTTCGATGGTCCCATCGGCAACTCCTAATCCCCCTTTCCCTACCCCCATCCTGTCCCCAGCTCGGGTCTGACACAGTGACTGTCCAGCGCCTTGGGATGTCCTCCTGACGTTATACAAGTGTCATTTTGTTGGTGGTGTTGCCCTCCCATTGCAGCAACAAGTTGCTTTTTAAATGAGTCCATTGCCCTGGCCTCAACAACACTGTAACCTGTTCGAGTTATTAATTACCATCTAGGTAAATAAATACTCGCTGTGTCTCCTAAAATCACCCTTTACAACTCAAAACCTGTGTCCTCTTGTTCTATTGTTTTAGTGCATCAAAAAATAATGTTCTGGGTTTACCTTCTCAACCCCATTTGAATTTTTACACATCTCACATATAATAAAATAATTCTTGCATTTGACATTGATGCCTGAGCACTCTACAGGTAGACATCGCTTAACGTTGCTTCGGTCAGCATTTTTTTATTATTACGTTGCTGATACATAGGGAACATATATTCATTTAACGTCGCGACGTTCGCTATTACGTCGTTCCCCAGTGGGTGCTAGGGCCTGCCTGTCAAGTGAGTGAGTGAGCCGAGCAGATAGTCAGGTGGCGAGTATAATGTTTTTAAAAAAATTGATGGAAAATGTCCACAAGAACCTAACTCCAGTATATACATTAATTCTTATGGGAAAAGTGTGTTTAAAAACACAACTACGATGATAAGCGAGGAGTACCTGTAATTGCCTTTTATTTTTTATGGGAATATCCTGTACAATAAGGTCCTCTCTGAGACTTCTCCTTTCAAGATTGAAGAGCACTACTTTGTGTAATCTTTGCTCACAGCTCATTCACTTGCGTTGGGGGAGGTCTTGAGACCACTTGTGCCTGTAGACACCACTGCTGTCTGTGTCACTGTTAGAGTTTACACGTCCCTCTGTATAATAAACCTCAGCTACAACATGGGTTTTCCTAGTTCTGCTTGACTGATACTGAACACTTGGAAAATGACCACAAAACATTTAGATCAGAGAAGACCAATGAAATAAATTGAAAATGTGGCTAATTATGATTTTGGATGAGCTCAATGATAACCTGCTGTTAAGTTTATGTTTTTCTGTTCACATATTCAAATGGTAATAGCCATATATCCAGTTTGCCAAACTCTTATGTTCAGAATGGGAATTCTGTGAGCATAAAAACAACTGCAACGTTATTATCAACTTTATTATCCTTTCAGCAATTTTATTCAAATAAAACAATGGGTAATACCTGACGTCTTAATCTTCTTTAATGTTATTAGAGATCCAAAATCTCTGAGCAAATTTAACATTGTCTATATGTATAGCTTTTTGGAGCTAACAGCCAGGGAATGTACACATTCTGTTATTTGTGACTATTTGCAGCTGTGTGTCAGTTTGGGGTATGTTGACAGCAAACAGTCTTAGCAATGGGTCACAAAGTTGTGGATTCACAACAGGATCCTTGCTTTGAAGACACAGCTTGAGATGTCTACTTCAACCGAATTTTCATCCACCTTCCTCCTCCCACCACCCTGCCCTGCCGACAACTCGAACTCGAGATTAACTGAGTTGAAGCGCTTCCAGACGTCGGCTTGACATGAAAGGTGCTGTAAACCTATAAAGTTGATGTTGTTATTCAGAACTCGCAGAGACAAACTGGCTGTTGTTGCGTTTACCTCCACAAATAGTTACCAAAGTTGGCAGTAATTTCACCCACAAAATATATGGTCGATTTCACTTTACTCATATTCTGTGAAGCGCTTTGAGACATCTCAATAATGTAATAATAATCATTGATATAATGCTTTGTACGTCTACTAGACGTCTCAAAGCGCTATTGTTATTGAGTGGGTTTCCGTGTAATATCAGAGTTTGATTTGAAGGTGTGCTACTAATGAGCCATTGCCACCCCTCACTCCCCCACCACCCACCCCCTTCACATGCCAAGCTCTCACTTTGCAAAACTTAGCTCCGCTAATAATTGACTGCAGGAATACTCCAACTAATAGACGGAGGCTTTCAGGTCAGGTTTAGAGTTCAGATCATCTGCTGCATAAAAACTCATACTGACTCTTAATGCAGCCACTCAACCTTCATATCTCCAGTTCCTTCCTACAGCCCAGAGCAAAGGTCAGCCCTGCCAGGGAATCAATATTTCCTTAACCATCTGTTCCCATCCATGGTTTTCAGTAATATGCTGGCCGGCCAGATGTCAACACACAGGCTGAAGGATACGGATAAGGCAAGGAGGTGAATGCTTCACGCTATAAAGTTGTCGGAAATTGTTAGTGTCTGCTAAATGCAAGAGGACAAGTTGCTTTGTCGAGTGTGAAAGGCGAGGTCTTAACAATCAGGAAGATATCAAGGCTATTAGAAACTCTCCTCGTACAACTCGACCTTAGCAAAGCCAAGACAAGTTCATTTACGACCGTCAAGAGATTATTTGCTGTGGCGTGTTTTGAATAAATAAAAACATAATCTTACATTAGGTGTTAAGAAGTATCGAAGTGCTACACAGGATTTTACTATAAAGTGTGCATATTTAGGCCAACTCATACTGGCCGCTAATGTGTGCACAGTCGACCTCCTACAAACAGCCACAAAGTGAGTGAACAATTTTATCTGGGGCCTTGATGGCCTGGACACCAGGGGAAACTCCCTTCTGTTTATCTTTGGGTCATGAATGCATTCAAGATAGCAATTGAATCAGTTCTGACGAAGGGTCTTGAACCCGAAACATTGACTCACTTTCCTTTCTCCACGGATGCTGCCTGACCTGCTGAGTTTTTCCGGCAACTTCTGTTTTTGATTCAGATTTCCAGCATCTGTAATATTTTGTCTTTAGCAATAGAATCATTGGGTTGAGTGAAACCTTAGGCAAGTTTGCTTACTCCACACGCATCTGTTCACCGCAATAGTTGCCACAGTGGCCTAAATTTAAGCGCTGTGAGATGCTACCCTGTGTGGAGGGCACTATATGCTTATATTGTGAGTTATAGTGAGCCCAGCTATATATTTATATAGTGAGGGCACTACAACAACAACAACAACAATTTACATTTATCGAGCGCCTTTCACGTCGGGAGGACGTCCCAAGGCGCTGCACAAGAGGCGTGTGACCCGAGCTGGGAGGGGAGTGTTTGGGAAGGGGTGAAACACGAAGGGGAGGTAAAAGAGTTCGGGGTGGAACAAAAGGCACGATCGAAGAGGAAAGTCTTCAAACCGGCCTTGAAAGAGGAAAGGGAAGAGACGAAACGGAGGGATTGAGGGATGGCATTCCATAAGGTGGGAGCGGAGAAACTGAAGGCCCGGCCTCCAGTGGTGGGGCGGTTCGGGCGGGGGGCTTGGAGCAGGCCAAGTCCTGTTGAACGGAGGGTCCGGGTGGGCGTGTAGAGGGAGAGTAGATCGGTTAAGTAGGATGGGTTAAGGCCGTGTAAGGCCTTGTAGGTGAGGACGAGGATCTTAAACTCGATCCTCTGGAGGATGGGGAGCCAGTGGAGACGGGCGAGGGTGGGGGTTATGTGGTCGCGGAGGCGGGTGCGGGATAGTATATATACATATACATATATATGCTATATACATATATAGCAAATTATTGTTGAAGTTATTATATCAAGTAGTAAGTAGGAACTCAGTTGTTAGTTGATTGTTTTCTGAGGATAATAAACCCTTCAATAAATATATTATAATAGTTGGGAACACTCAGCAGGTCAGGCAGCATCTATGGAGAAAGGAAAAGTGAGTCAACATTTCTGGTACACGACCCTTTGTCAGAACTCAATCTTCTTCAAGTGACTTTCAATCATCCCTTTTACCCTGCTAGTTCTGGCGAAGGGTCATGGACCCGAAACATTGACTCACTTTTCCTTTCTCCACAGATGCTGCCTGACCAACTATTATTAGATATTTTTTCCCAGCCATTTCTGTTTTTGTTTCAGATTTCCAGCATCTGCAGTATTTTGCATTTAAAAAAAATATAATACTAGTTATTTGGTCACTCATGCCATGACAGTTTGTCGTACATACTGTTGCAGTTATCTCCTCCCACTATTTTTTGCAGTGGAGTCCTGTTGCTCAGTATTTAGAGCACTAGCCTTGCAAGCGTGAGACCTGGGTTCAATTCCAGGCAGGTCAGGGCGAAAACTTGGGCAAGTTTCCTTGTTCCACACGCCATAATAATAATCCCTTGCTAAAAACAACAATAATAAATTAATCATTTCAATCCACGACTAACTGTGGGACATTGCTGTGTGCAATCGGCTGCTGCGTTTCGCCCACAAATACACAGTCAATTCACTGTACAGTATATTCTGTGAAGCGCTTTGAGATGTCTAGAAGACATGAAAAGCGCTATATCAAATGCAAGGATTATTCTTCTTCTACTTATTATTATTATTATTAGTGGAGCCTCCGAAACCTCAGCACACCTCCAGCAATGCAGTGAAGTGTCAATCGAGATGTACGTGAGTTCCAAAGTCCCAAAGTGGAGCTTGAATGCACAACCTTCTGACTCAAAATTGCTCACCAGCTGAGCCAGCCTGACACAAATTCATACTGCAACCTGTAAATCAGAAAAATGCTGAGTGGTGAATGGGTTGGTGCCAGCACTGGAGGTCACGAGTTCAAAACTAACAAACCTCAAGCAAGACTAGAGATTACAAGTTATTTTTCCTCCCAATAGTGGAGTGGGGAACAAACCTTCAAGGGAAGTGGATGATAGCTGGGTATGTTAACCTTAAAGAAAGATGGGTACTGATGTGGGTACTGATGTATTATTCAGGACTAAAGATTACAGGGCTGAAACTCTTACCAGATGTTAGCCCCAAACATCATTTTGTTTTACAATAATAATAATATAATAATAATCCTTGCATTTGATATAGTGCTTTTCACATCTTATCGACGTGCCAAAGCGCTTCACAGAGTATACTGTAAAGTGAATTGATTGTATATTTTTGGGCGTAAAGTGGCAGCCAATTGTGCACAGCAGTGTCTCACAAACAGTCGTGGATTGAAATGACAATTTTTATTATTGTGGTTTTTTTTTTGAGGGATTATTATTAGGCATGTGGAGAAGGAAACTTACCCAAGATAATAATAATAATAATAATAATAATAATGATAATAATCCTTGCATTTGATATAGCGCTTTCCACATCTTATCAACGTCCCAAAGCGCTTCACAGAATATACTGTAAAGTGAATTGACTGTATATATTTCGCCCTGACCTGCCTGGATTCGAACACAGGTCTCACACTTGTAAGGCGAGTGCTCTAACCACTGAACTGCAGCATTACAATGTTGATGATATACAGAATCATGGAATATTCTTCAATTCAGTCTCATATTGGACACTGGTTCCTCACAATTTTTAAGAAAGCGATTGGATGCCACCACATTAAAGCCAAATTTTCCCCAGTTTCCCTCTACATCAAAAGCAAGGTTTATTATTATTATTATTACCTGTATTATGAAGAAGTCATTTCTCTGACTTGAGTTCGCCCACAAATATACAGTCAATTCATTTCACAGTATATTCTGTGAAGCGCTTTGACATGTCAATAAGATGTAAAAAGTGCTATATCAAATGCAAGGTTTATTATTTATTCAAAACTATAAGTGAGTTGTTTCCTTCCTCTGAGCCCAGCTCAGTTGGTACCACTCTCTCTGTCTCCTTTCCTTGCCTCCTTCAGGGCCTGTCTCTTTGACCCCATATTCGATCATCCTCCTACCTCCTAGCTGCACCCCTCCTGATCCCAACCCCTAGCTCGGGTCCAAATCTGACAGTCCAGTGACTTGGAACATACTCCTGACATGAAAGGCACTCTACAAATGTCATTTGTTGTTGTTTCCTTGTGAGGAAACTCAAATCAGGCAGTTTTGCTCTGTGAGTTTCCACACAGCAATTTATTCTGAATGGAAGCAACCTAGGTTCGATTATTAAATTCCATCGGACACCATAGGCGACCAGGTTGATGGGAATCATTTAGAATAAATCGCTGCACTCCGCTTTTAAACAATTTCACTAAAATCACATCGATATTTTGTATGTAATATAGACAGTTGGAGTTAATGTCTTGTTCTGCTGGGTGAGGAGGGGAATCTTTTAAGATATGCCAAATTTTTCAATGTTACTTTCCAGAATTTGGGTGAATCATTGAATGTGGCTCATGAGCAGCACACAGTGCTTATTTGTCCAAGCTGTCAGAGCTGCTTGGCAGTGTCTGAGGCAGTTAATGTGTAATCCTGTCCACTGACTAATGAAACCACCGCTCATCCTCGTAAAGGAAATAACCTTGAAGCTTTTAAGTAAAATAAAATACAAAATACTACAGATGCTGGGAATCTGAAACAAAAACAAAAGTTGCTGGGGAAACTCAACAGATCAAGCAACATCCATGGAGAAAGGAAAAATAAATCAACGTTTCGGGTCTACAACCATTCGTCAGGACAGGGGCTTGTTTGGAGGCAGAGGTTTCTTAAGGACGTTAAAGGGGGAGAGGCAGGACATGGAAGGCAAAGGAGACAAAGGAAAAGGGAAAAAAAGTGTGTTAACTGATGGGTTGAATATGTGTTAACGACTTCAGGGGGAGAAACAGAAGGGGGTGGGTTTCAACGAAACTGGGGAGAAGAGGTGTTTAGCGGTGATAGAATAAACAAAACACCGGAGAGGCAGGGGGGTGTCTGGGGTTGGGATTGTGATGGGGGGAGGGGGGTGGTGGGGAGGGAACTCCTATGGCCTGAAATGGCTGAAATCAATGTTGAGGCCAGACGGCTGTAGTTTCCCCAGTAGATAAATGAACTGGTGAAGCTTTTAAGTGAACCTGGGGAAACCGAATTCATAACGCCTTTCAGGTCAGGAGGAAGTCTCAAAACGCTTCACTGGATTTGTTATCATAATTGTTGACTGTGTTCTGTAGGCAAAGACAGCAGCCAGTTTGCACGCAGCAATGTTGGCCAGGACACTGGGAGAAACTCCCTTCTCCTTTAGATTTGCGCCACAGGATCTTGCTTCTGACACCATTTAATGATTCTCAGTCCACAACAATTGTGTATTGAGTTCACTGCTTACAACAATACAACGCTTCTATCACTAATGTCACTTCGGGACATCCTCCCAATGATGTGAAAGACACTGACTATACAAATGTAATTTGTTGTTTGTTGTTGTTACTCCCTTTTTAGCATTTCCAGTTGCTGAAGTGGTAACCTGCTTTCTGCTGAAATCACCTCAGAGCCCCATTTTAGTGCTGTTAAATTAATCACAGGCACAATACATTAGCACACAAGCAATGAATCACCATGTCAGGCAATTATTGAAGGCAAAACCAGACCTACCTGACAACCTGCCTCTCTCAGCAGCATTCTCGCTCCTGAGTCAGAAAGGTTCAAGCTCCAAGTAGCGATTTTTGAAAACGGACTTTGCGGTTGGATGAGAATAAACCCAGGCTTCCCCTGCCTGTCCAGGTGAATGCTAAAGATCACATGGCGCTATTTTAAAAGACAAAGCAGTTTATTCTGACCACTCAAATAAAATTGGTCATAATAATGATAATAATGATAATAATAATGATCCTTGTATTTTATAAAGTGCTTTTCAAATCTTCTAGACGGTGTCTAGAAGACACCGTCTAGAAGCGCTCTGAGACGCCGTCCGGTGTGGAGGGCGCTATATAATTCAAAGTTGTTGCTGTTGTCTCAAAGCGTTTCACGGAATATACTGTAAAGTGATTTGACTGTATATTTGTGGGCGAAAGGCGGAAGCCAATTGTGCACAGCAGCGTCCCCACAAACAGTCGTGGATTCAAGTGACTAATTTATTATCTTTTTTTTCTTGAGGGATTATTATCAGGTGTGTGGATTTAAGGCAACTTGCCCAAAGTTTCACCCATGGTGGTTTGCAGCCAAACTGGCTGCTGCGTTTCCCTGCAAAATATACAAGCTTAACCTCGCTTAACATCGTAGTTTGGTTCTTGAAAATACAACTTTAAGCAAAACGACATTAAGCGAACACATTTTTTCCATAAGAATTGATGTTTTAACTGGAGTTAGGTTCTTTTGGACATTTTTTGTTAAATTTTCGAATAAAAAAAACTCCCTGACTGCCCGCCCGGCTCACTCACTCGCTGGCTGCCAGACACACTCCCTCCAACCTGCCTCACTCTCTCGCTGGCCTGGCTCACTCCATCACTCTCTTGACGGGCAGGTCCTACCGCCGTTGTGCCCCCTTTCCACCCGTTGGCAAACGGCTAATAGCGAACGTCGCAACGTTAAATGAATGTACGTTCCCAATGTATCAGCAACATAATAACAACAGAATGTTAACCGAGGCAACGTTAAGCGGGATTAATCTGTACTGTAGTCACCACACTGTACAGTAAATCATGTGAAACAGTGTTTACACCCCACATAAGCATCCACCTCTCCACTCGAAAAGACAAGGGAGTTTCTTCCCCTAGTGTCTTGGCCAGCAATCAATCGCCAAACAAACAAACAAACAAAACTTACATTTATATAGCGCCTTTCACGTCGAGAGGACATCCCAAACACTTTTGGTCATTCACTTCATGTCTGTTTGTGGGACATTGCTGTGAGCAAATGGACTGCTTCACTCCCTGGTCTCATTTCCCTCATACATACATCACGTTTCTTTTTATTCGAATCCTCTTAAGTTGCTGCTGCAGAAGGTTTGTTACGTCCCAGTGCAATAGAGTTCAGAGTTGCTGTCAAAGGTTACATGTAGCTCATATTGCCAGTTTCTTTGCTCTGCAACATGCTACTTATCATTCCACTGACAGGACTGATCTTGTTTAGACTGCATATCTATGTGCATAAGCACTTAGGTGGTAACTGCCAATAATTCCCTTAATTTACCTTAATTTTTGAGATGTAGCTCCTGTAGCTCAGTAGTTCGAGCACTCGCTTTACAAGCGAGAGACCATGGTTCAATTCTGGGCAGGGCGAAACCTTGGGCAAGTTTCCTCTTCCACACACCAAATAATAATCCCTCCAAAAAAAATTGGTCATTTCAATTCATGACTGTTTGTGGGACACTGCTGTGCACAATTGGCTGCCGCGTTTTGCCCACAAAATATACAGTCAATTCACTTCACAGTATATTCTGTGAAAGGTTTTGAGCCATCGTCGGGACATGAAGCTGGTTGTGGCCGTGTAGGGGACATTACTGTGAGAAAATTAGCTGTCACATTTGCTTAGCAAATACACAATCACTACACTTTGCAGCAGCCCTCTGTGAAAGATGTATCAAATGCAAGGATTATTATTTTATTATTAGTTTAATAATTAATAATTATTAATAATAATAGAAAATAAATGGTTAATAATAGAAAATAAACTTTGCACTTGATATAGCACCTTATCAAGTTTCCAGCACCTTGGGATGTACTGCTGACGTGAAAGGCGCTAAACAAGTGTAATTTAGTTTTTGTTGTTGTTGTTATCACGTCATTGAAACGTCTCAAAGTGCATCGCATAATCATATCATATGAAACATAGTGGATTGAATATTATATAAAATAAAATGGATTAGCTGAGTATTCGTGGGCGAAATGCGGGAGCCAATTGCGTACAGCAGTGTCCCACAAAACAGCCTTTGATCGAGTGACCACTGTTTTTATGCTTATATGCTGAAGGACTAGTTGATATAATCAGGTCTTGGGATTGGGTTTAGCTGTAATGTTCTCTTTGGTCAAGACTCTCGCATGAAAAATTACTGCACGGGTGGTGGATCAAAGTGCATGTACAACTGTCGTCAAAACACCTTTGGGACAAGAGAAACACTGGTTGAAAGTAAAGAGCGTTGAGTTTGTGCCTTGAATGCAGGAAACTGTAAATCACCGTGGAGAGCTTGGTAAGGAATGAAGGTGAGATGAGATTCAACCAAAGAATTAGGATGAGCATCTTATAAAACATTAAGCAATATTTGACATGTAGAGTATAAAGACTTAGACTGCAAATGTGTTTAATCTGTGTTTTCCATTACTTGAATACACCAAAGGTAACAAATTATTGGTGACACGCACGGAATGTTGGATATTACGAATAGGTGAATTCAAGCACTTCTCAAAACAGAAATACAAACAAAGTGGATATTTTCCTCTATTGACTATTTGGAACTTAAATTCAGTCCTCTGTGTCTTCCTCGTTTGTCAAAAGGACACCTGACTGGAATTAGCACTGGCGTTCCCCAACTTTGAGTCACGAAGATAGTGGGTTCTAAGCCCCAGGTCAGGAACTGCTGCTTTTGCCTACAAATTGCACAGTCACTGCACTTTACACCAATTCCTTTGATATGTCTGACAAAGTCATAAGGTGCTGTATCAAATGAAAGTACAGTATTGTTAAGAAATGGGTTTCCAAATTAAGAGTTATTTAAGAATTTTCCACAATCCTGTGCGTTCTAAGATTTTAAGGCAAAAAGGTTTTAAAGGCTAAGAGTTGGAATTTCAGCCTTCTGCTGAAAGTCCTAACAACTGGTTGCATTAATGCTCTGCTTTCCCTCTGAATACACAGCCACTCTAAACTCTGTACCCCTATCACACCAGACCTCACAAGGCTCCACTGACTCCCTATCACAGAATGGATCAATTTCAGGATCTTCTCACTCATTTACAAATCCCTTCATACCCTGGCACCTCCCTACCTCCCTGACCTGGTTACTCCTCACTGCACTACCCTCTCTCTCCACTCAGCTGGCTTTGACCTCCTACTCGTCCCTCGTCCTCTCTGCTCCAACATTGGCGGTCGCGCTTTCAGCCACTGCCTCTTGAAGCTTTGGAACACTCTTCCCCAATCCCATCGCCTTCTACCCTCCTTCCCCTTTTTTTAGATGACGACTGAAAACTTTCCTCTTTGACAATGCTTACAGGCACCTCATCCCTCCTCCAGCCTTGGGCTCTACCACTATTAGCTGCCCCAAGACATTGCCTGTGTGAAGGGTGGTATATAAATGGAAGTTGTTGTTGGATGGTGCATTTTCTAACCCCGTGACAAGCAGTCAGAGTCGTTAAGAAGGGGAGTGCTGGATGGAGGAAAGTGCCTAACCAACCGGGGAGCAAGGAAAATCAGTGGGCATTTCACCTTTAGGTCCTCTTCCTGGCTGAGAACACAGCCAAACAGATGGGAGCCAGAGACAGAGCTGCCCGCAGCTCAGCCTCCCAGCTGGAGATCTGGATGAATGAGCTGGGAGAATAAAAGGAAACAACAAAAGTTATTTAAAAACATAAAACGCCGCTTAACTCAAAAAGCTCCCACGTGCAAGGCGCCATCATGACATCAAATGCTGTTCGCTGCACTCTCCGAGCAGAACACAAGCGATCCTGCCCAAATAGCAATTAATTTTTCAAGATGTCCTGATCGATGCTGGCTGGGGGATCTGTTCGGACTGTTTGATGGCTTTTGCCAGGGAAGGTCTCAGCGCTGTCGTGCTCAGAGCTGATGCTTGGCTTTGCACTTTGGATGATATGATCTTTGCCCTTGGCTGTGTAGGTCTAGGCTCGCTGCTGGGCTGATCGATATTTGCAGAAGGCATTTACACTGTGAGGTAAATCCTCAGTCAAGTGCAGTGAGGATAAGCCAGTTTACCAGCAGTGGGAGAGTAGAACAAAGCGATCCACGAGCCTTTTAGACACACAACCTCAGATTAACTGATGGATTATTAGACACACCAGTCAAATTAAACTCCCAGTAAAAAATAGTGAATATAACCAAGTCTAACAAACACAGGTAAAATAAACCAAGGACTGCACATGCATCACGTTGATATATTATGCCGATACCTAACTGTGGTTCAGCACAATCGCCATTGCTGTTATGTTATACATACACAATCTCTGTAACTATTTGCCAATACAATTCATTCAATTAAAAAGTGTCAAATTCATTCATTCAAAAGTAAATTAGATTTCTTTTAGAAAATAGTATTTGACGATACAGTAAGTAGAGTGTATGAGTAATTAGTGACATGACAAGTGTAGTGTGCTTAGAATAACCAGGCAACTTTGGATCTAAGGTTCTCAAAGCTTTGCATGCTGTTGTGGACCAATTCCTATGGAATTAATTGCCGTCAACGACTCCATTATTGTAGCGTGCAACTAGATACTCGAAAGCAAACTAGATGGGTCCTGATCTTTTTTCGTCTAGTGATCCCTATGTTCTTACCTTCCTATTTACTGACTTTTTTTTTCTTCGGGATCCTGTGGAAAAAGTAGGACAAGATGAGGTCAGTTTCATTTCAGTATGCATGAAGGTCCCGGAGATTGCATTACAGAAGAGATTGAGTGGAATCAAATGATGTATAACATGCTGTTCTGGTTGTGAAATTGGAGCTTGGAGTTGAATTGAAAGGAAATTCTCTGTTCAAGGAGACGTGACTAAAATACCGTATTCTACCCTTGTCCCTTACGTATCAGAGCGTGTGGATCAAGAGCTGCGTACTTTGTTGGAACACAGGGACACATGTACTTTTCCAAAATGCAATGTGAGGCTGTTCTTAGACTGTCGGGTCAGTCAGAACACTTTATAAGGTGTTTTTTTTTTCTATTTCATCAGTTCAGTCATTCCTCTGAGGTGAGCCATGACTGACTGGATTCAACAAGGAACAAAGGGGAAGGCTTCTTTTGATGCCTCGTTGCAGAGTTAATGCCGGCTACCACAGCATCGTGGGATCTCCTTTGGAGCTGTACTGGTTCCACAAATTGACATTCCCGGCAATGAAAATTTCTTTCAAGGCCATTCATGGCGGCCTTGTTCCCCCCCCCCACCCCCACCCCACTTACCTCTCTGACCTGCTGTACCCCTATCAACCTGCCCACCCCCTCCACTCAGTGGGCTCCAGCCTGCTCCTAGTCCCCCGCCCAACCGGCCCTACCATCGGGGGACGGGCTTTCAGCCTCTCTGCCCCTACACTTTGGAACTTCATCCCACAGTCCTTTCGCCTCGCTCACCCCTCGCCTCCTTCAATGCTGGTCTCAAGACCCTCCTCTTCGACCATGCCTTCTGCTGCCCTCCCAACTCTCTCCCTCCCCTCCTAACTCTCCCCTCCCCTCTACCCTGCCCCTCTCCATTGCCTGGGTCCCGACTGACTGTTCAGAGCCTTGGAACGTCCTCCAGAGGTAAATGTAATTTTTGTTGTTATTTGTTTTTGTTGTTGTCATAATGGAGCCTGTCCTGTGTCAGTCTGAGTCAGGTGGGTCCACAGTACTCCAGGGCTCTCTCTCTCACTGCTGGTGACAGCACAGCCCAGCCTTGCTCATCAGCAGGTCCTCTGAAGGGCAGACCCGACACTCGAGCAGGGAGTTATCCCACTCAGCTTCTGTTAACCCCGCAAACTAAAGCCCATAGGGTGGTCCTAGCTGCACAAGCAGCGGGAAAGCTTGCCGGGCTGCAATATCAATGAC